>JABBOT010000006.1:0-343268 GCA_016165875.1 Acanthopleura granulata | reverse complement strand
CGGAGCTATCCCAGCTAAGTCAAGGTAAGCGCACAAGCAGTTCCCGGAGCTATCCCAGCTAAGTCAAGGTAAGCGCACAAGCAGTTCCCGGAGCTATCCCAGCTAAGTCAAGGTAAGCGCACAAGCAGTTCCCGGAGCTATCCCAGCTAAGTCAAGGTAAGCGCACAAGCAGTTCCCGGAGCTATCCCAGCTAAGTCAAGGTAAGCGCACAAGCAGTTCCCGGAGCTATCCCAGCTAAGTCAAGGTAAGCGCACAAGCAGTTCCTGGAGCTAGCCCAGCTAAGTCAAGGTAAGCGCACAAGCAGTTCCCGGAACTATCCCAGTTAAGTCAAGGTAAGTGCGCAAGCAATTCCGGGAACTATCCCAGCTAAGTCATGTCGCAGGCAGATTCAGTTGATTGACAAAGATGAAAGTACAAAAAAGCTTGTATTTATTTATTTATTTGGTGTTTTACGCTGTACTCAAGAATATTTCACTTTCAGCGTCCAGCATTATGGTGGGAGAAAACAGGGCATATCCCAGGGGAAACCGACAACCCAAGAAAAGCTTATGAGCAGTGTTCTTGGGGAGTGAACATAGCTTGAGATTATAATCTTCCTGAAGCCTTCAAAGTCAATCCAGAAATTAAGTATGTGCTGTTTTGTGACTTGGGACAATGAGCTCTGTCTATTTTGAATTCTTAAATTCAACCAATGTTTCCCCAGCCAAGACAAAAGAACAAAGTGTTTTACTCTATTAATTGTATTTTATTTCTTTTTTTATTTTCCTTTTTACCATAATCATAATCCTTCAGATCAGTTTTCTTAGTGTTGTTCTAAATTGGTGATTTTTGTATTTCGCCATGATCCACAGAGTGCTGCAAATACCGCAGAGACGACAGAGGTGCGCAATCGTGCGCTGATTGCAGGGCGTGAATGTGCGCTAGCATATAGAGAGCTGCTGATGGAACTCAGTCAGGTATGTTCAGGTGTCTCAGGAAATCAATCGATCAATCAGTAAGGAATGTCTGGAGGATGAGGTCATACCCAAAACCAAACAAGATGTGAATAGATTACATGTGAAATGTGTTAATGTGCTTACACCATGATAAATGATTGACCAAAAATAGTTATGCATTGACAATCTTTACCTCTAATTTCTTAATCTGTTAACTCATGAAAGCAACTTTTAGTGTAATTGATGCAGTTACATTGATCGAGCTGGCCAATTTTACGGCTTCAAAAAAAAAGGTAAACTTGGTGTCCTCATTGATGAAATGTTTAACTGAATTGTGGTCAGTTTTGAGTAATGTTTGTTGTCAGTTGATGCAAAAGCCAACTCAAGAAGGACGACAAAAACTGGCACAAATCTCGAGAAAAGTGGCGAATTCCGTCACGGAACTTGTGTTGTCGGCCGAGGCTATCAAAGGTAGGAGTCTTAATCCTTGACAAATCCGTGTGTATTCCTCATGTTGTGTTTGGGTTACTACAGTTGTCTCATTTTATTACTATATCTTCTCAGTTCTGAATTTTAATTGCATTCAGAAATATGACCTGAAGTATCATTTCTACTCCTGACTTGGTTTACGGTGGTGATTTGTGTAGAATGTAGCCTTTTTCGACACTTAAAGGCATATTTGTATTGTGTTAGCACAAGTATTTATTCTGAACTTCATTTTGGTTTGGTTTCAAAGTTACTAGAGAGTGAGGACGTTTGATTAATTTTATTATATAATTTCTGCCATGATAACTGTATATACTTGTGTGTCAAAATACTTCTCTACTTCTTTTGTTCCAAGAACCTCTCATTTTCTTATGCTGAACATTGCAAGCCTGCAAATAGGTGCCTGAGATTTTTGAAATCAGCTGTTGGGACAAAGTGGTGTGACCATGTTGTCTGTGTTATTAATTACTACACAAAGGTCTCTTGGAGTATACCACTTTCCCCAAAATTTCACTTTTACCAATTTGTGGTTAGAAACATTTGGCTTGTGGTGGTCTTTCTTTATTCAGAGCCCCCACCCCTTAGTTCCACCTGTATGACATGTGACATGTCTGAAGTCTCTTAGCGCCATTGTTTCACCACTTGCTTATAGAACATTCCTGTGTCATTGTAATACATACCCTGACTTTCTCCAGACTTTGGTAGCCTCAGTAAGGCCTTAATACAATATCAAACAATGCTAATGCGACCTGGACACCTGATCGTTCATTTGTAGCGCATTATTCAATTGTAGCACATTTGTCAGGTTTTTTTCGTGAGGTAAATAAGTTCTTCTGGATGCCTGCTTTTATTAAAAGTAGAACTTCAAAAGAGAGAGCACATTATTCAGTTTTTTGTCTAATCAGTATTATCAACAAGTTTTCCTGGATTTTAAGAAAGAAAGAGATAAAAACTGTGTGATATGATTGATATTTGTCCAACTATTGTGAGGAACAAAACAGTTTTATAGGTATCACGTAAGAGTGAACAGAAGTTTTAGAAACGTGACAGTTTTGTAAACTTTGAGAAAGAAGTGTATGTCCAAAGTGTTTAGAAAGTGGCCTTGATACCAGAAATTATCATTTTTTCCATGTTTCCATGGTAACCATCTGCCTAATTTTCTTCCCTAGTTTCCCACCTGATTGGTAGAAGAGGTGTGTTTATTTCATCTTTCTTCACAGTCCCATTGTTCATTGTATCCGTCTGAAATGTTTCCACTCATAATGACACACTTCATTCACCTGTGGCGCACATTGTTCAGTATGTTTACATCACAGTGAGTGAACATCATGTTGTTCATTGTTCTCTGGCTTTCCCGTTGTTCACAGTGTTTTCCCTCCCTGTGTATACTGTAGCACTTGGTACTGGGCTATAGTGGTGTTCTGAATTGTGAAGTCTACTAATTGCTTACTCTTTGTCGTGTAAAGTGAAGGACAGATTGCAGTTAATACCACACTTAAGAATAGGAAAGTTTTGGATTCGAACTCGCTAAGGGTAAGAACAACCCTTGTTACCTATCACATGTGTTAAACAACTACTGTGGAAAAAGTTTCACAAAAAGTTGCTCAACATAGACGAACATTGGAAAAAATACGGGAACTGGACATGTATGAAGTCCCTAAACGAAATGGATGACATTTCCGCCTCTGCACCACAGGGAGACAGGTAGTCAGTAAAGTAATGTCAGGAAACGTTGCAAAAGATTTGTGATAAGTTACTTCATACAGTGGGATTTACCTTTATATACAAAAGAATCCAAACTTTAAACCCACCTGTTGTTTCTAGTTAGTGAGAATTTCATACTACCCATAAAGTACAACAGTAGATCTGACCCAAACAATTCTGATTTGATTTTTGCTTCATTGTCTGGAATGTCTGTGCTTCAGTAAATGTCATCCAGAGGGTTGAAGTTGTTAAAAAGTTCAACCTTCATGTAGTTGAGGCTGAGCTTCGGGGTTTTGCTGGTGTAGTCCATTTACTGGTAAATTGCTTAACTTGACATGTACTTTGTGACAGAAAGGAACAGTGGTACTCCCCATTTGTACTATACGTGTATGTTGTTTGTCATAATAACACCAAAATGATCAGGGGGTAGTGTTATTACCAGGGAAAGACCATCATTATTTGCCTCACAAGTTTTGGTGCGTTTGCTCCATATTAAACAGCTGAGATTCTAGTGCAGTCATTGTAATTGTCCCCACACCACAGTGACTTCACTGTGCTCCTGTGGTGACTTGACTGTTCCCCTTTCACTTGTTGTCATGGTATTTCACATGTACCCACATGTATTCATCCATCAATGTTATCCCGTTTTCTTCTCAGACTCGTATGAGTACGAATGGTCCTATGGTGTGTCAGGTAAAGCAATGAGAATGCTCAAAAGTTGTGTGTGCGGTCCTCAACATGACCATCATGTTTATTCATGAGTTTGATGTATACTGTATATGTCGATGTAGTTATTACCATTTTACAGAGCATAAACATGTATTGTAATATTATGGCTGATGCTGGAGTGATCTTTTGTAAAAGGAAATGCTATTGACTTTTGGGTAATTAAAGTATGCAGAAAAAAAGAGAAGATACATGGGCAAAGAAAAATATATTTGGCGTTTTTTGATTTTTTTTTCTTTGATTTTTTTTTCCAGTGGAAAACAGTAGAAGCCTCTGTATTGGGTGGCAAATGTATCAATGTGGCTGTGACAGCGCCCTCTTTCTTTCCAGGCTGAATAGAATATCATGTTGTTGCACACATTTACCCCGTTTGCAGAAGTCTTTTGGAGAAACAAACATTTAATTTGTCAAGGTTTCTGTGCATTTATCTCTGGTATAGCCTTCGGCAATTTTTATATAACGAAATTCAGTAGTTACTGTTTTTCCTAGCAAAGTAGCATTTCCTTCAGCACTAATCTCAGCCTTGCCTGTTCTTTCATAATGTCACCCCTCACGTTGTAACTTAGACCAGTCCAGTAAAATAACCCATGTACAGAGTGGGCTAGGTCTATTCTTCTGAAGGGTATCATTCTAGAAATGTGTGTAAATGTTGTTGTCTTCGTTGTTGAAAAGCATCCATTGTGTTTGTCACAAAGAAAGTTGAGTTGAAAAAAAGGAAAGCAAGACAAATGGCTCTGAAGTACTCAGTAGATAAAAAATAATATGTTTAAATATTAAGTACATTCGATCAGTGTTAACTGGGTAAACTTTCCCACCAAAAGTAATTTGAGTCAAATCTGTGCATAGTCTGTTGTTCATTTCTACCTTTGTGATGACATTTTGTGGGCAAAATGATAACAACTCACGACTGAATGGCTATTGCACAGGAAATGGTATCCCAAGAGCCTAAAATTTCAAAATGTACAACAAAATGTCATAAAATCTTAAATTGTTAGAATAGTATTTAAGGAAAATTAGAGTGATGACAATATCCATGGATGCAGAGAGATTTACTAATCTGAGAATGTTATATAACTTTGCCTTCTCTGCTTTTCTCGAGGCTTAAATAGACATTAAATCCCTATATTTTCTCAAGATATTTTTTTTCAGTTTTTCTTTTTTTTTTGTTTCCTTAAGTTTTCATTTTAGCAGGTTTATTTACTTGTGTTATAGTCTGCTACTTTGCAGGCAGATACCCTCTACTGTGCAGGTAGATACACCTTCACAAATTGTGTTAAGTGTCCAAAGTTATTTTTAAGTTCAGTTTTTACAGGTGTCTATTTTTATAATAAAGTTTCCTGAGTTTTCACATTATTTTTCACTGAGCACATCTGTTTCTTGTAGGATCCTTTAGAATCCTTAGTGATCCTCTAAAAGATCCTTAATGGTCACCTGTAAGATCCTTAGTCTCATGTTTTTCACCCATGAAAGACCAGAAATAGTTTTTTTCTTCTAATGACCCACCTTCCATATATTCTTTGAACCTGCCCTTGTTTTTTAATTTTGGTATGTACATTAATTTGTTTTGATTTTTTTTTGTTTTTTTTCATTTTTTGATTTTGTAACTTTGTCTGTCACCAGTCACTAACAAGAAGGCATGAGTAGTATAGCCAAGCCATTGGAACAGCCAGACTTGCCCTGGCATGTGTGTGTTTATTAATAGTTAGATCCTGTGGTAGTTTGGATGATGCACTTGTCAGAGGTAAATAGAAAAACACCAAGAATTTTTTTAAGCAAATGTTTTATTACCACATATATCTCTGACAGAGTATCAGTGGAATGTGTTTTATATGTAATTGCTGGGTATTGTTTGAAGAAGGTGTGGAAATTTAGTGTTATGCAAAGTAGTAGTGAATGAGGCATCGGATTGGTTGCATTTTTGAAGTGCTCAGCCAGTAGGATTAGCATTGGAAATGCTGATTTGCATATATGCCGGTTTAGCATTCCAGAACTGTGTTTGATAGGTGATTTTGTGTCTTCTTATTTCTGCAAAAAACAAAAATTACTTGTCTCTCTGAATTATCCTAATGTGTATTAAGACAACATATAAATCCTGGCTATTTTCTGGAATGCCAACTTGCTCTACAACATACAAGTTAGAGTAGGAGTCATTTGAGTGTCCACCAGGAGGGCACAGTTTACAGCTCACTTTTTCTTGCGCATGTATCTGGTCAGCAGAAGGTGGTGAAAGAAAGTCCAAAACAGACCCTGGAAAATAGAGACATTTGAAGGATTAAAACCATAACACTTGGAAAAACACTTACAAATATGTGATAAAACTTCTGAGAAAATCGAAAGAACTCCTTGTAGATTGGTGCGGACACATTAGACTCATAATTTGCTTCTACTGATGCTAAACTCAGACACATTTCACAAAGAGATTTTGGGACATTAGGCGAAACTTCTTATCCAAATTGGAGTATAAATATATATATATATAAGATGGATAAAATTATGATGGCAAATTCCATGCTGTGGTAGTACAATTTCAGCCAGGTTTGAGTAGCTTCCAATACATGTACATTGTTTTGCAGTAAAAATTAACATTTTGGACTTCTAAAGCATGCCCCCAGAGTTTTAGGTGGTTAAGCCATAAAACTGGTTGCTCTGTAAGCCATTTGACCTTTGCAGTTGAAATCCTGTACACGTTGCGGTCTACTTAAAGTTTCTCCTTGATAGATGATGGAAACAATTGAACAAGTTTTGTTCAGAATCTGTGTGCCAAGAGACATGGAAAATGTAATATTGTTCTGCTTGACAAATGTTTGTCCTAAATGAACATATCACATTTTGCCTGTGATGTAGTTTATGGTTTTATATGAAACAAAGGAATGTGATGCACATTTTTTTCATTGTTTTTTTTGCTGCCAGCAGATTTTGCTGCATACAGAGAGACCGTTTTTAGTATGAATCGGACAAGTCGTAAAAAAAAAGTTAAATGTGTTATTTTGTAGTTGTGTTACTTTGCAGTTACCTTGTATGTTGTGTGACCCATGACCTTGACGTTGTTAGTTTTACCCACCCCGTTTAATAAACCTTGTTATTCGTAATACTGAAAGAAACCAAAGCAACAAAGTTTTTGGCCATTATTTTTGGTCTTAAAATTTCTTTGAACATAATAACAGTGCCAGTTATAAATTAGTACAGTTTCGAAAACATTTACTCAGTGCATGGGGGGGGGGGAGAACTGCTTATATATCACATTTTTTGATATATTTCTGAAATTTTGGCTTATAAATTCTGTTGTGAATGTGGTTTCTTTAATACAGTGTGCACTCATAGCCAAGTTGACATCAGGCTGGTCAGCCAGATTGGATCACTTGCATGGCATGCCTTCCAATCTAATCTTAGTACTATTTTTAGATACATTTTTCCACTCTCCCTTAAGTGTGATAAATATTTTCCCATCAAAGCAACTCCTTAATGTACCTGGAGATTTTACACGATTTTGTTACAAATTTTCTTGTTTTTTTTTTTTTTTCTCTTCTCCATTTAATGTAAGAAATTGCTCTGTTAAGTTTTAGGTTTTACTGTATTATGAAATTCATTTTATTAAATGTATTTTATTTGATTTAGAACCAGTAATGTTTCAAAGACCATGTTGTGGTCAGAGGCTCTATAATTGGTTAAAATTTGAATTTTGTGTCGCAGGCTCTGATTGGGTGGATCCAGATGACCCGACTGTTATTGCTGAAAATGAACTGTTGGGTGCAGCTAACTCCATTGAGGCGGCTGCAAAGAAATTATCACAACTCAAACCACGGCAGGCGGCTAAGGTGGGTCCTGGGAGTTATGGTGTAAAAGAAACCAGCTTTTTTATGGTTCAGCAGTTAAGTATGTACTTCTGGCATGATGGTAGAACATCTCCTGTCTCCATACCCCAAATGAACTGAAATTTCATCCATGACTAAAGTGCTAATTTTTCCTGAATCTGAGAGTTCTATTGATTTTAAAAAGTTGTTTTGAGATTTGTTCGGAAAGCTGGATGCAACCCTACTGGCAAAGTGTGAATTTCATCATCAGTAACAGTATTTTGTGACATTTATTTGTCTTTTTCGTTGGGATGAAAGTTTGGTCATCTAGGGCATGTAGGGAGGAGATGTTCCGAGCTTTGTAAAAATCCACCATTGCTTAATGAGCACTGTCACGGAAAACAACAGTGGCCTTGAACCAGCTTATTGAAGGCGTGTTATGTTCCACTTTGTTGTGTCCTCTTGTACAACACTGAATATTACAGCATCACTTGTGTGTGGGGGGCACATGTAGGATGGTATCCCACTGGAAGAGTGTAAATATAACACCAAAAGTAATGATTCTGATTTCATTACAAAACTGCACTGTTTTGGACAAACGTTACGCTTCTGTCATACATTTGTTGTATCTACGAATGGTGAAGACTGGAGTATGTTGAACATCCAATAGCCATGGCCCAAATATTAGAACAATTGAGGTGTTTTATCGATAGGACAGTAGTGCTAAGTCTAGTCTTGCTTTGCCCACACACATGCACATTGAGCTTCACTTGTTCCCTCTGAACATCAGCTCCTTGAGTCTTTAGCTTCACAGCACAATATTTTGTCTTTGTCAAGAAGAAGAAGACATCAGTAATGCACAGCTGTTGTCACAAGCACTGCCGATTTCTGTCAGATATGTTTGATATATTTGGTGGTAAATGCATTTGACATCCACCAAATATCATACATGTCACAACAGAGGTTGGTGTTGTCGCCATCAGTCTGCACCATCACTTCTGGAAGAGCACAAGCTTTGAGCACCGTCAACTGCTGTGATCTCCATTTATGTGGCACCGTTCGATGGAACAAATTCTGCACCATCACTTGTGGAAAAGCACAGGCTTTGAGCACCGTCAACTGCTGTGATCTCCATGTATGTGGCACCGTTTGATGGAACAAATTCTGCACCATCACTTGTGGAAAAGCACAGGCTTTGAGCACTATCAGCTGCTGTGATCTCCATATCTGTGGCACCAGTTGGTGGGAAACTGCCGAGAAGTTCATGGGTGCACTACTCACCAAAATGGCCACCTTCACTTTTGCACAATTCCTCATGGCACCAGGGAAAACTTCCCGTGAACCACATGTGAGCATCATTGTCTAGAAATATCAAAACCCAGACCATATTTGTGTTGTTTAACAAAACACTTCTGCACCATTCCTTGTTAAAATAAGAATTCTCAATTTATAGCCCTTTACTGTAAGTCTTCAACCTTTTCAATCATTAAAACAGTTTCCAAAAGTGATTTGTTTATGTCACCATAGGTATAAGCTTCATAAAACTATAAGTATTATTTCTCTAGACTGTATAGGTCTCCAAGGAAATACTGAAATATTGCTTTCAGCTGTGGCTGAAAAGGTTGAAGAAAAAGTCTTACGGATTATACTGTGGGCCGAACTTTTGTTATAACTGTTGCTTTTCTTAACCCCCTCGTCAAACAAGAACACCATCTGTTAACAAAACCTTGTCCACAACGATCAGAAGTTCAACCAGGTTTATTTCAGATTTTCAAAAAGCTAGTGCCGTGGAATTGTGTATGTGGAGATTGACACTGTCAGCAGACTACTCCTCGTCATGGACATGGACCATCAACCTGAGCTGACTGGAAAAAGATGGCTAGTGTGTCCGGTTTTGTCCGTGGATGTGAGAGGAACAAAAGGTGGACATTCTCTGGAAGAGAACTTGAGTTATGGGACCAGCAAGTGCAACAAATCTTGTGGATAACATTTTAGTACTGGATTCAAAAACCAGCTTCATCTGTACAGTAGAGATAGCTGACAAACAGCTTTGTGTGTATGGTTGAGATTGTTGACAGCCAGTTTTGTGTGTACAGTAGAGATTGTTGACAAGCTGCTTTGTCTGTACAGATTATTGACAGCCCAACCTTTGCTGAAGTTGACACTATGTTGACCCATGTAGAGGTAGATTTATACCTGAGAATGCCATGCCAATACAGCATGCACCATGCTCAGTTAACATTGTGCTTTTGCACAGATAGTTTTTGACTTGAAAACTGCCTAATATATGAACAAGGTTTTATGTCTTATATAAAGATGTAAAATATACTTTACAAAGTTGTGTTTTAAAATCGTTCCTGGAATTTGGTTTTGTTACAGGAAGCCGATATGAGTCTCAACTTTGAGGAGCAGATTTTGGATGCAGCCAAATCTATTGCTGCGGCCACTGCAGCCTTGGTGAAGTCCGCCTCAGCTGCCCAGAGGGAGCTGGTCGCCCAAGGAAGAGTAAGTGGAGAGTTGTCTCCCTGTATAGAGCAATCACTTTGATCTGTTGGAAGTCTCTTGAGCGTGTCATTCATAGACTAGTTTCTATAGTAAGTTTCTTCTTGTAGCAAGGTTAGACCCATTTCACCCTTCAGCTTCTCCAGGTAGCAGCCAGCTGTTCATTTGGATAATCTTGTTGCATTTATTCCGAATTTTCTGTTCATGGCAGTTCCTGCAAGCGTATCTCCCTTGATCGTAATAATTTGTTTTCTTGTATTTTACTACCCAGTCAGATTTAGGATGTGGAGAAAGTTTCAGTTGTACCTTGTAGGAGTTCCTTTCAAATGATTTTATTTATGACTAGTTAAAAGTCTGACTATTTTTTTATTAAATTTCTAAGAAATACATTTTTTTGGCATATTATTTTAATACAAACTCTCTACCAGACACAATGAAATGTTCCAAATTCAAACTTTTCACTGATTTAAACCCTTGGTGACCTATGTTACTAATCATCAGTTAAAATTTTGTCAATTAAATTCAGATTTAAGATTTAATACAGATTACAATAAAAATGGATAAACGCTCAAAATCTCTTTGTGAGCTGGCCTTCCTTTGCTTATCCACTGCTTTGAGTGGCTGCAGTTTTTCATCCTTCCCAGAATGCTGTGGTTGGTTGTCATAGTAGCCTGGTGGTGCTGCTGTTGTTGTTGTTGTAGCATGTGTTGTGTTGTTTCAGATTGGATCTTCATATCACAAAGGCGACACGGATGAGAATGGACAGTGGTCGCAGGGATTGATCTCAGCAGTAAGTTGTTTAACCTCCCGGAGTGTGTCAATTGTAGGGTCAAAACCTATGGCCATCAGTTGGAGTGATTGCAGTGATATATGACGTCAGTCATTTGCAGTCTTAGTAGTGGGTTATGAAGTGATGTGAAATGGAAGTTTAGTGGAGTGACAAATTTTGTGTGGAGACTGCTGGTATTTTCTGAAGCCTTTCACTTTTGCAACTGAAAGTAAAATTCAAAACAGTTAGTAATATGTCTTTTGGGTAATTGTGGTTTGAATTTAGTGTACACTTGTAATTAATGATGACAGACCAGGTACCTTTTTTCCTCAAATTTAACCATTTTACAATTGCTGCACCTTGCAGGTGGTAGTAGAATGTTTGCATAGTTTATTTAACCCATAAAGATAAGCCGTACAAGGTATGTGACTGAGAACAAAGACGGCAGCTAGACAAGAGATGTCATGCCCCCTTAAAACAGAAAACGTAATGTGGCAGTTTAAGAAAATTGTTTAAAAAATTAGATTTGACAAAAAAGATATTTAGATGATGGGTGGCTCATTTGGGCATTTGCTTAGTATAGCTTTCGTTGAAGACCACATGATCTTCACCAGTGGGCAAAATATTCACGTCTCTTGTGGGAAAGAGCATCAGTTACTTGCTGTAGGTGAGTGCTTTATCACAGGCCTCTGGTTCTTCTTCACCGATAAAACTGTCCACTGTCAGAATAATTAAACAATTAATTCACCAAATCACAAGCATAAGCAAAATCTTCACGTCACATGTTCTTCATTTACTTGCCATAGGTCTGTTTATCCCGGGTTCCCAGCTTTCCTTCACTCATGAAACTGTCCAACATCAGAACAATTGAATCATTCTTGAATATGGTATTACAGACCAATGAATCAGTCCTGTCTTTTTTGGCATTAGCTATCTGCTTCTGCTGGCTGCATCAATGTAGTCGTATGGTTACATGTAATAACTTATGATGTTAACATAACTGATGCGTCCCTCTCCCTGTGGCCATAATATTGCTGAAACACAGCCACTGTGGCATTAAGTCATAATCATTAATTCAATTCATTCCCTCTCCGTGTTGTAGGCCCGCATGGTTGCCGCGGCTACCCACAGCCTCTGTGAAGCAGCTAACGCTATGGTGCAAGGGCAGGCTAGTGAGGAGAAACTGATCGCATCAGCCAAGGAGGTGGCAGGCTCGACTGCGGCACTGCTGGTGGCCTGTAAGGTTAAGGCCGACCCCAACTCCATGGCCATGCAGCGTCTACAGGTGAGCAAGCACTATGCATTTGTCTCAACATTTCATGGTTGTATGAAGGAAATAAGACTTTTGGTATTTAAAGAGAAAGAAACTGTAAATATAAAGTAAGCATTAGTAGAAACACCATTCAAAACTGTATCTTCAAATATCATGACTTCATTGCTTTCTTAGATTTTTTTTTCTCCAAAGAGTCAAATTTTTTGATTGGATAATTGTCTTTAAGGACCATATTAACAAGTCGCACAACTTCTTTACACCTTTATGATGAGTGTTGAACAATATCCTTCTGAAATCATGTAATGTGTGTGACTGTACATGAAAAAGCTAATCTGACGGATGTCAAAGGCTTGTTTTAGGGCCAGGAAAAGTTGCTGTGGTGTCATTAACAATGTGCAGTATCATTTTATTTCCGTGTAAATCTTGACTCTTGTGCTGTGATGGCCTTCCGCATGCCATATTGGAGTTTTAGGGCAAATGTATTAAACTCACAGTTTATATAATCCCTCTGGCTGCCGTCATATAAATGAAATACAGCGTAAACCCACTGATAAAATAAATAAATTATAGAGCCTCAGGATAGAAAATAACTGTGGAGAATGTTGTGGACTGTATTTTGGGGTTTGTGTGTTTCTAGGCTGCAGGTAATGCTGTGAAGCGGGCCACCGAGGCACTGGTGAGAGCGGCGCAGCAGGCCAAGGAGTGGCAGGAAGACGAGGAGAATCTGACCATCAACAAACGCATGGTCGGCGGAATCGCCCAGGTAACCGTTAAACCTACATGGAACTAAATTAATTAAGGTGATATGTTGAGTTGTGTATTTGGAGAGAAGTGGAAGGTAAAATTTGATACTGTGGAAACCCATCAAACTTGATGACAACCAATAAAATTGTATGTTGAAATGTGATTATAAAGCTCTGACTCAGCAGTATGTCAGCCAGCTGGGCAGCTTTCTGGCAATCTTCCTAGTGCTCTCTTCCATCAAAAACCTGACTTTTATGTGCTGTACACTTGTCACATAAATAAATGAATGAATACAGCTGTGTAAAGCATAGTGTCTCGAATTGGCTTCCTATCCTGGACAATGACAAATCAGTGACGACTCTGTCCACATAGCTCTTTGTGTCATCTTTGTTAAGTAAATGGTTTAGGTGTTAAAATATAGAGGGCCCGGGATTGGGGATAGGATGTCCAAAATTTGACTGACTTACAAAGATGATGAATCTCAACTTTCTTGGAACATGTTTTTCATTTTTTCATGATTTCAAATTTTACAGGAAATCATGGCCCAAGAGGAGATCTTGAAGAAGGAGCGGGAACTGGAATCTGCGCGGCGAAAACTGGCTGACATTCGCAAGGCTCGCTACAAGGATAAACCGGAGGAATTTGATGCATCATCGTTTTAATGATTCGCTGTGTAAAAATGTGCAGGACTGTGAATATCTGTATCATAGTGTTAATAGTGAGTGATGAGACTTGGCGCAGGTGCAAGGCAATTCCTGTTTTGAAAGTGGTATGGCCGAGTTCCAGTCATGTCATGGGTGGGTTATAGTTCAGTGGAAGAGTCCATTAGACTTCAGAAAGGGTGGAAATTTGAAGATTGGTAAAAAATCGATGAGGAGAAGGTTGATTCATGATGTTACGGAATTTACCTATGCTGGTCAAAAGCCACAACAAATACAACTGAACTTGTCACTGCCCAGTTCCCTCTGTTAAGTATAGCTGCTTTTACAAGGGGTATAACTCACTTCCTGAATTTTTTTAGGTGAAGGTCTCCTGTCCATGAGATCGTGTCACCCTTGGCAATTCCATTATGTGAAATGCAGATTCTTGATGGGAAAACTGGTAATTTACAAAGCCGTCAGTGTGTTCTAGTTTTCAAACTTAATTCTTAGCTTTCTGTTTTGTTCCCACTTATGATTATCTTCATGATTTTGTCTGATATTTACCTGTGCTTAACCTTTTGTTTATTTAAATCATTAATGCCTGTGTAATGTATTAATTTGTGCTAAGCCCATTTTTATTATTATTATTATGTAATTTTGGTATATACCACGTTTCTTTTGCCATTTTCTATCTTCTGTTTTTGTGATTAATTTTTTCAGCTTATGAAATTGTAATTTTTCAGTGTGTGAAATGTTACCTTTTTCAGTGACTACATTTTACTATCCTCCTTTCTTTTAGATCTTTTTTTTATGATGTAAGTTTATTTGTGCTATGCATCAATATAGTGACTACTAATGCTGAATGCAGGTTTTCTTGGCAGTGACTTAAAAATCCAAGCAATCACGATTGTTTACTGTTCTGTATATTTCTCTTTCACCACATGTCTGCATCTGTGTCATAAAATGTTATACAGTACATAGGCAGAAAGGCTTAAAAGATTTAGCCATTGTGAAATCACTGGATCTGGTTTCCATTTTTTAATTTTCTTGAAATCTGCATTTCTGTTTGGGCCCCAGTAAACATATTTTAAACCTGCTCTGTGTCACTTGGTGGTTTTCTGTTAACTCACTCTTGTGAGTAACCTCTCCAAAGGGTAATCATGAATATTCATTAAGATCTGTTTCAGCTTTCCCTGTGTATTCACAAAGGGATGACTGTAAATTTTTCATTGGATTTTCTGTCTGCTAAAAAATGAACATTTTACCAGCCATTTTTAAGACTTCACATGTACACCAGTGTATATATCCACAACTGTGAGGAGATAACAAAGACGAGGGGAGTATTGAGATGTTTTGAGTCATCTTTTGTGTGTTTCATTTGATAGTCTGATGGCCTGCACTGTACAGTCATCAGAATGGTGTTGGAATTACCAGGATTGTCCAGGTTCTTGATATGATGTTTACAATCTGTTGTAACCAAAGCCTATGTGTACAACTACAATGGTGTATGCATTTCGAACTGTTTTCTTGTGTTTATCAGTGATGTACCCTTGCCACCAGGGGTGTAGTTCTCTCAAGAATTATATATCTGTACAACACCAGGTGGTGCTATGAAAATACCAATTGCACAATGTTGTATATGCATGTATGCGACATGAGCCATGTAGATAGAGTTGAAACAAAGTTTGTTCTTTTAAATAGCAAAGTGGTAATGTCTCAGACAAGAGAACAATGTAGGTATCAGTTCAGATTGTTGCAGGGGTGTGATACAACATAGCGACATGTGTCAGTGAAACCAGTTTTCAGTTCTGTATTTTTAATAGAATTTTTGAAGATAGATACTTTGTTTTGGCAAGCAACAAGATTATGTCCATGCACAGTGTTGAGGCCAAATTCATTTGTTCTTTCATCAGGTTTGGAAAATGTTATTTTGATCATCACTGGGCTAGTGTCCGGATAAATTTTGAATGATCACTGGGCTAGTGTCCCGATAAATTTTGAATGATCACGTTTCAAGTTGCAAGTTTACATTTATATCCCCAGTGGCTTGTAAAGATGATGTTTCACCCATGAATATATTTTTGTATGTTTTATGGCCCTTATGCTTGTTCTCTGTGAAGTAGGAGAACAGTCTCACAGCCAAAAAGCCCAAACTTTACTCCGCCTTAAAACATCTAACCTGCTTTTCTAGGATGCAGAGTTGTTTAGAATTTTGTCTGAAATAATGCCCCATCAATGTGTTTGTCTCTCTCTACCAGTGTTGTTAGAAATAAACATCTGTCGTGCAAAGTCAACAGTGGATATGGATCTATCGATTAATTTATTGCACATGTGAAATTATTAGAACTGGTTTCAGTGAAACAGAAGTCATTGATGTTGCCAATGGAGGCTTTTTGAAACGACCCTACATTATAAATCCTGATTTCCATGTAACATAACACACAATTTGTCCTGAAAGCTTTGGAAGTAAATGTTCACTCCTTAAATTCTTTTGTCATGAAAAGAGAAAAATACAGTTTCTCTTGCCTTGAGTGGCACTGTTTATCTTCAGTTATCACAGTTGAGTAGTTTTCTTTAAGCACTCATCACCCTCTGATGTGAAATGTTTCAAATGTTCAAATAGCACTTCCCTCTGAATGTATCTCTAGTAAGTCTTAGCATTACTCTTGTAAACTAGCACTTGAAGGGAAAACAATACTAACGCTGTGCTAATGTATGGCATTCTTCTGTGTTGGAGGTGAAAATATACTGTCTGGAATGTAAGTTAAGTTTTATTTTTAATGTGATTGGTTGGTCTGGCTTGGGGATGTGCCAAACTGGGATGTAGACATTTAATTGGTTATGTAATTTGCATGATACATATCAGGCCGTCATATTTACATAATTTTTGTTGGACTATGTAGGATTAGAAGTGATATCTAGTAGTGTAGACGACAAGAGTATCCTCCCTTTAAAGAACTAGAGGGCGCTGCATGTGCTTCGGTACTTCTGGGGCAATGTATATTTCATGTGAGTACTAAATAATAAATATTGTTATACAAAATCTTACAGTTTCACTTGTGCTTTGAGCAAAAAATTAACATGGCTTGGTGCACATGAATTTTGCATCGATAGCTTTCGAGCCAGTATTATTTCCCAGCAAGTTACGGTTCCAAATCGAATCGTATCAAAGGCTTCTATATCGGTATAGAGTATTTGTGGTCCGTTTGCTATTATCGTGTTGGACCGGAAGCTACCTTACAAATCTTCAGCCAAATTTATCCATTTTTGACCAATTCTTTTGGACACCTGGATATTTCGGTTTTGGACTGAATGGGTTTGACCTACATTAAATGCATGAATAGTTGCAAGTATACTAGAATTATGATAGACGATTTGAACACTGATGGTATAGATGTGTATGCCTAGAGATAATAGCATTATAGTATAGGCCTATATACATGTTTTAGACACTTACGTTTAACGTTTAAATATATGTGTATATTACTTTGACACGCTTGGTTGAAGTTTAATCACCCATTAAACGCGTTGGTCATTGGTCATTTTTCAGTGCAGTATGCAGGTATATGTGCACACTGTGCCTGTCGATGAAAGACAGATGTTTCCATCGAGTGTTACACTGCACCAACGGTCTCATGATAGTCGTCGGCCGCTTATCGTCGGACCTCGGTGTGAAAGAGGGGAAATGTACAAATTTACTCTCCAGGGCTGGATTTGAACTTACACCTAGCATGTCCTGATTGACACACAAGCGTACCGCAAGTATTAAACAAACGAAAGGCTAGCTGGCATCCCTGTATAACACCACTGTCTTCATTGTAATTTTCAAATAACACTGATCGAGGTCTGTACAGGCTAAATAGGACATGAAATTGCAATATACTTTGGTTGAATTAATACAGTTATTCCAAAAACGCGCTGCAAGACGCTTAGAGTTGTAAGCGTTAAAGTCTCACTGTACATGGTCTTTCGAATCCTGAAACAACTTTAAGCCGATCTGATGAATATCAACCCAGCACAATGCATATTTATAGTAATTTGCTTTAACCAGTTTTCTTATAACGTATTTATGTTGGCTTGAGCGAAAGACTGCACGCCATCATGTTAGGCCTATGTTTATAAACTTGTGCACGAGTTGTATATTTGTAACCTGAAAACCCAAAGTAAAATAAAAAAATTAAAAAAAAAAAAAAAGAAAAACTTTAGAGGTGTCTCCCACGAATGTGGTCGCTGTGAGGTCAAGTCCAGCTCTTGCTGGCTTCCTCACCGGCCCTACGTGGGAAAGTCAACCTACAGATGGTCGTAGGTTTCACCCGGGCTCTGCCCGTTCTCCTCCCACCATAATGATGGCCGCCGTTGTATAAGTGAATATTCTTGAGTATGGCTCAATTAAAACACCAATCAAATAAATAAACAAAACAAATAAATAAAAACCTACTCATATTAACTGACTATGGAATAAGGGTGTTGAATTCTTTAATGCCATCCCATATTTAAACTTAAAATGTAAATCTGTGTCATCTTCGTGGTTCTTTAAAAACAATCACTTCCATGTTGTCTTCGGCTATATTTGCAATTACGAAATATTTAGAGCGTTTGTATAGTGCGCCGGACATCCATGTTCGATCCCTTCTCAGGGCATTGTATATACATAGGCCTTTAAATGGTCTTAAATTGACCACTTTTGTACATTGTCACTTGGGGCTAAGCTGGAACAAGGTGAAGGTGTATTGTTCAATATTTTTTGACCTCATCGCAGCTTAAAGAGAAAGAGGAAGAAAGCAATCCAAAGCAAAGTCGTAGCGTTCATTTGCATTCATATGGTTAGACATGCCATAGAGTATGTCTTGATTAAGTTTACGGGATTAAATTGTGCTGGGGCATCCATAATGACACAAAATTTATTTGGAGATTTGTTTTTGTTTTTTTTTCTTTTCGTTTTTCTGAAATGACCTCGAAGGAACGCTACCGAAACCGATTCAACAAAGCATTAATGTACTTAAGTAAACCTTTTAAAACTTAACTAAAAATAAAAATTCTTGAAACTTTGAAATAAAGGTATAGATGATGCATGTGTAGGCCTATATATCATGGCGAAGCACACGTGACACAAATCTTGAAAGCATTTAAGTATCAAATAAGTTGCAAATTTTGAGTTTAAATGTTTTGATTTCAACAAAAAATCGTTAAATTTGTGGAATCGGACCCTCTACTGTTGGTTGTACCATCGCCTAATGTAGATCTACATGTCTCTCGGCCATAGAAACAAGAACCTGGTACGTGTAAATATGGGAGATTATGTGAAGTAGGACACGGACTATGTGACCTCGGCTGGCACAAATACCAACCATATATAAAAAAAAAAAACATTCTTGGTGTATTCATACTCTAGATTGTAACGAGACAAAGCTCTTTAGGATATGGATTTGACTGGTCAATGCGAGCACATCCTCACAAATCTTCGCAAGTTTTATTTTTTTTTTATTTTTTTTGTTCTTATTGTTGTTCATATCAGACTTGAACGTCTTTCCTTTGTTGACAACTGGATCTGTTTGTTTGACTGTGAACTCCGCTGAGATTGAATTTAAGCGTTCATGACATTTCAGCACCGCTGGTAGGTCGATACATTGCAGTGCTTATGCTCTCAAATACAACGCATACAGTCTAAATGTAGCATTATAAACTTATACATAATTTGGTTTACACGAGAAAAAAAGGAATAACCAAAGTGAGTTAGTTAAAGCCTGACTTATTTAGCAAGGCGATGTCACCGTCTATTTGGTGCACAAAATTTTTGAAGGTGGATTGTTCTTCTAGTCTTCTTATCTTCAATGCGTTGTATGGGATAGTCGTCAGAGATATCTTAATAACTACAAACTTGAACATGTGAAGAAGTATGTCATTAGGTTTTAGTGTTTAAGACAAATACAATGCAATATCAGTGTAGGCCTTAAGAACAAGTCAAAGAGAAGGTGGCATGAGCTGGGTTCGAACCGGCAAATATCTAAACTGGCTTATGGCTTATAGAGCCCGTTGAGCTATTTGTTTTTATCCTTCATGTATAAAATAAGACTGTTTAGACTAAATGCACCTTAAAGTAAATACACACAAAAAAACCCTTTTCCTTTTCTACCAATTTACAGACGACAATTTCTTCAGAGCACTTCTCCAGTTGTGTAGTCCTCTTCAGGGGTCGCTCTAGGACACTTACCCAATTTTCTGTGATAATTGATCACCTACCTCCCTCACACCCCATTCGCACACACTTTTTGGAAACTCCCAACGTCGATGACAACATAGCAAGCTTTAGCACTACTTGGACTACTTTTTCTAAATTTACTGTGGAAATGAAGCCTGTGGTTAGCTGAATTAAAACACTGCTCCTAGTCAATGTGTCGCTAAGATTGTTGTAACTTAGGACGTATAGGCCTAATATACAGCATAAACATTGGTTGTGAAAATTTTTAACTTAGCCCAATACTATACCGATGTTAGTCATTAGTAGATCTGGTTCAGATAGGTACATTTTCGTTGGAAAGAATTGTGTAATGCTGCTTCACCTGTCTGTTGCATATATGTGTGTGGCGTATACTTGGCTGTTGTATTATAATACTATATATATTACACTAGTATAGCGTATGTATATACAGTAGTACTCGTTTGTCGGTATATGTGTATGAAGAATAGAAGATCCAGATTTCCTGTATTTTACTGTCTTATGTATTCCGATCCGTGAACTTCTTGTGACCCCGTAACGCTGTGAGCTAACCGGTAGTGCGGCGTGATCATTCCGACCGTTCGTTTCTGCACGAGGTTATGGTTTTGCTCTTGCACTGAGTACTACAAATTTGCCACTTTCGGGTGTAAGTATATCACGATTTTGGGGTGTTATTAAAAAGGCAGGACTTGTTCATTGATATAGAAATAACGAACTGCCCGAGGCAACGTAATGCTCTATACAACCTTCTGAAGGTACCAGATCCTTTTCGTCATGTCATTGCCTCAGGAGTAAGGCTCGCGCCAACACACAATTACCATCCTCAAAAAACAATAGCAGATTGTAGGCTTCGTAAAAGTCTATATTTGCTTCCTAAGAAAAATCGAAAGGTAAATTTATAGTAAAACACTGGTGATACTTAGACTATATTTAAACATAGAGTATATAATTTAAATATTGATCACAATGGGGTACCTTTCCCCACGCAATGGCGCCCCGGGGGACAGCTCTTGCAATGAATGAGCCATACGTCATCGCGTTGGTCCATATTTCAACGATATCGCAAAGCTGCGTCAAACGCAGTCGCCGTAGAGAAGTTCGTCTCCACTGTACATGTGTCGCCACGCAAGGCATAATTTGCGACTGCTGCGTTAAATGGGTCAGCGTTCGATCCCAAGACGTCACCACAGTGACAGGAATGAATATAGACTACGCAAATTAGTTTAGACGGAAAAGACCCCCCCCCCCCCCCATGGTATTCCAGATCTGAAAGCATAGATTTATTTTGAACCAAGGGAAAATAATATAAGAAATACAAGAAGTACGGAAGCCGGCTAGGGTCATCATCGTTTAAACCATCGTGAAATCGTCCGGGAAGGCAAGAAGCTAGGTTACATGGCACGGCGATACTTACAGCGGTGCGATGATGACGTGAATCGGCTTCCATATATATACGGGAGGTGTAAAACACATTTTGGCTCTATAATGTATGGCAGCGAGGAGGCTATTCAGTGAGCCCTTTGACGCATATTATGTGGTCAACAGTTTTGTGAACCATCGGATGAATGAACCTTTGGACAAGAGCGGGTGAACCATTGAATGCCTGAATGTTCGGATTCATGAAAATTTACCTGAGGGGTCCACGAAAGCAGTGTTGATCTAATTTCAGGGCCGCTGACTAGAACTGCGCCGTACTATACCGTATACCGACTGACGACTTGGATTGTTTAATTCTATTGTCATTTGAAATCACGAAGTGAAAGATCACATTTTCAGAATTCTTTTACTATAGAGACAACAACTTGGATGGAGAGTAAAACCAGAGCAGCGACGATATAGTGTGATGGTGGGCCTTAATTTAACAAAAGAGTGCTTAATGTATAATATCAGTATCCATTGTTTACATTGGTCTGGTTAATTGTCCCCCCCCCCCGTCCCCAATCCTCATTTAACATGTTTACACGACTTAAAGATAAATGCGCCGTTCTATACGGAGTTTTTCGGACTGCATTCATCACATACACTGACACATTATACAAACTCTTAAACTTTCACTTCAGTTAAAAATGTATTGTAGAAACTGTCTCGGACTTTTTTACTGTTGGTACTTTCAGCGTATATTTTAAAGTGATGAAAAGTTTCTTTTCTTATATTTTTAATTTAAATTGTTCAATGGTAGTGGTAATTAATGTCTTACTGACATCAGTGGAAAGCAGAAACCAACGCACTACGCACCGTAGCCTATGCCTCTAGACCATTAGACTAGTGGGACATAACCGTTCATCAATCTGTAGATAGTGGATAGACCTACATCCTATCCTGTTACATGGAGATTACATCAGAATCAATCATGTTTTCAAATCAGTTTCTCTTGACTAGGGGGTTACAGTCAAAACCACACAGATTGATTGATACGTACTTGTCAGCACGTATTCGTGCTGTTTATAAAGTCAGTGCATAATCCTGTGAAATCAAGTGCGAATCAACCTGACATCAGCTATCACCACTGTGGACCGTTCAGTGTCTATTCTAAATCTATTCGTAACAACGAAACACACGAGATGCGGGTTCATTCCCGGCCACAGACAGGGATCTTGGAAGCAATAAGCGGTTGATGACATCGGGTGAACCCTTCAATTGTCTTCCACAAATATAAAGTCCACAAGATTTTGATTTCCTCTTGAGTTAAGCAACAATCAATCAATCAGTCAATAAATCAATAGACGCATTTCATTTTCGTGACATCTTTAATGAACTTGGTTTTAAGTGAACTTATAAGATTAATTGTTCTAGGGAAAGCTTCAGTATGTCTAAATCAGTTACGTCTCATTAGCTCCAGGTACATGTGGCTCCGAAGCACTTGCACTTACGTTTAGAGCACTCATTACGTTTAGAACTGTAAGCGTCTAATAAAGAGCCGTTACTCAAATTTGTTTGTTGTTTAAAGAAGTACTTCAACTGTTACGATGAAAATCTACGGGTTCTGTTAAACTGACAAGAGCCCTTGCTCCACTGGTGACACGTAGCCAATTTCCACTTAACAATGCGACGTGTTGAATCACATCTACCATTTTCAAGATTTCGTGTCATTGTGGTCACTGCACTGGGTTTCATAGGTATGCTGTAGTGTTTTACGTTGTATTATGTGTAACTGGGATGATGATATTTCGCCCGTTTCTCCGTCTTTGTAAAGTCGTCGGCTTACATATGTTGCGTGTTTCTTTGAGTTTTGGTCATTTATCCTGGCATGTGTGCGGAACGTGCGAATATCGTTGTCAAATACACACTCATTCTTCTTTACACGCTTTTTGTCATATTTGACAATCGTGTGTAACGCGAGATCTCGACGCTGATCGTTATCCACACGTCACATGGGGTTGCTATAGTCACGCGCGTGAATTTGGCGGCACTCATTGACCATTGTCTCATGTACCAAGTTCGGAGGACATTGACCTAGAGTTAGAACATACATGTGCAGAAAACATATGTACAGGCAGATGCCACGACGCCATAGCTGGAGAACTATTTCTTCTCAGGGAGCGGAAAGTTGTTGAGTGATACAGCGTGCGGTTTCCAGTCGACTTACAGGTTCAACTCCGGCCTTTGACAGAAAATTTCAAAATTCCTCCGCCTGTTCTTCCATCCATATGGTGTGCATATATGTCCGTCATAAAAGGGAAAGTAGTAAATTGCCACAGATCGGTGGTTTACGCCGGGCATTCCGGTTTCCTCCACACATTAAAACTGGCCACCATCGTATCAATGAAGCATTTTTTATATGTATATATATATTCTTTACATTGTTCACAACAATCCGATTTTGCCACGATGTACTGCAGAAAAGGAAAAATGGGCACAGGAGTGTGGGATCATAAAAGGGAATAGAGTCACATGTATAGGGTCGCGATGTACTGGAGGAAAAGAAAACCGACCATAGGAGTATGGGATCACAAACGGGAATATGTATAGGGACACGATGTGCTGGAGAAAAGGCAAAAGGGCCACAGGAGTATGGAATCGGGTCATATGTATGGGACCACGTTGTACTGGGGAAAAGCCACAGGGTTCAGAGGAACTGGAAAACAAGTGTATTGCTACATATAAACATGGAGGGAATATGTCATAAGAAGAAAATGGTCATAGTATAGGACCAAAGGCGCATATGATAAAAGGAGAAAAAAAATGCATGTGGAAGTATAGGACCCCGGAGGAATAGGACAACGGTAGAAAGGGCACAGGACTCTAAAGGACAATGTTGTGTATAGAGACTTTTCATGTATGAATAATTTTAGTTCTGTACTTTCCTCTGTTGGGCCAGCTTTAGTACTCTGCTGCTATCTGCGTGAGGTGTTACGATTGAGGTGCTTTAGGGAGGAAGCGCCATGTGAGAATCATTCTGTCGTGATATGAACGAACGAATGAATGAATGATTTATCTTCAGAATGGCAGCATTTTCAGTCACTTTGGAGAGAAAACTTACCGATAGAATGTGGTTGACGCTGAAAGCGAGCTTTGATGAATACTGGCCTCCCGCATACGATGAGGGTCATCGGCGTATACTTTGTCATTGCTGTTTTGTGTTTACGTCCAAAAAGTTCTGTTGAGGTAAATAATGCTGTGGGGGCGGGAAAAATGTTGTGCTGTAAAATGCCGTTTTCCAGACATAAAGAGAGAAAAAAGCGTTTTTGAAATCACCGATAGCAACCGTCTCTCATTAAAATGGCATGTGTGAAAAACCTGGCCTTAATTCGTGGATCGTCGATTGCCTGGAAAATACGGTCAACGAACTTTAAGCGGAACTAAGTGGTCATGTCGGCATTTTAATTGAGCAGACTGAGGTCAAGACTTTAACAAGACGTTACTGTGAGTGGAACAATCACTAACAATATAAGCGTCACACCTGGTGACTTTGTAGGTAGCCAAATTGGACAGTAGTCCAATGACGGTCCTTTGAGAGTGGACAGGTCCCATTTACCGCGGTATGGAGACATTCACACCCACGCCGTAACAAAACGGTTATCATGGATAAATGCCTGCAAAGTGATACAAACAATAGGCCTGTCTACGGGCTGGTTTGCAGTATCAAATGTTAAGATACTATTATACTATAAACGTGTAGTAAACAAGTTCTTTTGCGGACATGGAGGGGACTTATTTATACTGAGTTCTATTTCGGTTTTTTTTTAATCTTTCCCCTCTGTTTACAGTTTATGCATGTGAAAATGTCATACTTCTAACATGCATTAGAAGTTTGGTAGTAATGTGGCAACTCCAACCAATAATGAGAGGCGATAAATGATTCAATATTTCGATTTTGTTTAAACCATTGTCATGAGTGCATTCTTAAAAATGGTTTAAATAAAACCGAAATATTGTAGCGCGTAGGTTTCCTCAAGTATTGGACTTGCCACAGTACTCTACTTTGTACAGCTTATATATATATATATATATATATATATATATATATATCAGTGGAGATGGAAATAGTAAGATTGGTAGTAACCAAAGCAATTTCTTTGGAAATGCTGTCGTATTCAACATGGGTCACGCTTTCTCTGCACAGCTCATTTGCCTTAGTTGTTACCTTGAACCAATCACACAAGGTCAGCTACATGGTTCTGTTCCAGTGAACCAACAGCCATACACCCATACCGGTCACAATATATTGTGGTCTGCTGGCGTGTTGGCTTATATCTAAGATTTTTCGATGACAAGCTGTTGTCAGCGCGTTAAGCCTAAATATGTCAAAGTATCAGGCTACTATAAGAATGCCCCACAATTCTGTCTTATCCACCTTTGCCCACATTATTTTTATCTTGGAGATCCCAAAATTACTAATGGAGTATCTTAAGTTAATAGAAAGTGCTGATACATAAGAGCCTCCTTTTGTATATTATATGTGTGTGTACACATTATTGTGGTCGTTACAAGTTTTACAAAAAATATTAATTATTTCTACTTTTTTTATGAAAATGTGCAAACTGTTATTTTTGCAGTCTGCCTGAAGAGAATATTTCATGGTTAAGGTGACGGGTACAGAGTTCACGGCCTCTGCTCGGTGAGTGACATGCTATTTACATCGTTAACCTGGTAACACGAATAAGAATATCAGGAGTCGGCGGTGTTCGTGAACTTGCTGTCTAGACGCGCGGACCTGAGAGAAAACAACGCATCCGTTTCTGCTCCGAAAGGTGACTGATATCTCATATATTGTCTCCAAATCTAGTTTTTCCGCTTTCTTGAAAAAAAAAAATAATTGGAAGTATGACAATCGTATCGTCGTCATTTTCCGAGAAGATCCCTTTATAGAATTATACGATGATGAATATTCATTAGCCAAACGCATATAATACACTGTTGTGACGTGTTGTGAAGATACTGCACAGGCTAAGTCATGTCCCGACAGAGTAATATTGAACTGATTTACATTTTATAATAGCATCAAGAAATAATGGCGGACAGGTCAACATTGATGGGTTAGACATCTATTTATACTCGCTGCCCGGCTTCTCGCACCATGTACTTAACTCGCCGAGGCAATGCAAGTGAAGTATTCCGGTAAGTAAGGCGATAATACTTTATCAAATATCTCTTCTGGTCTTACATTTGGAAGTCAGTGTGACAGAAAGAAGAATGGGTGAACTGATCTACTGATTGATTAAGGAAAATTAATCAGTACGTAATTGAATACCTATTTGGTTCAGGAAAATCAACTTCACGAAAACCAAATGTTCTCAGGTGAACTTCTGACTTGTTGAAGTCAAAACAGGCTTTGGTATACATAGCATTCGACGCCTAACCGATTGCAACCATACAAAGTGTTTTGCAATAGAATAAACTTCGTTTTGGACACCTTTCTGGTGTAAAATGTGAAACAGGCTTTCCAAAAATATACAGCCTGGGATTGAACTCAAATGTGGATTGGTTTTGTTTTAGCTGAAACTACATAAATATATGCATGCTGTCATAAATAAGTCATAAGGGGGATTTGTCAGGACTAAGCGATCTCTAGCCTGGCACAACGGCGTATGACTTGTCGATTGCCACAATTGCAACATCAGTATATGATTGATTTTAATTTATTTGATCGTTGTTTACCGCCGTCCTTCAGAATTTTCCACGTGTCGGACGGTGAGTGAAGCTCCAACGTGCTCGTAAGGTTTGGAGTGCCACAGACCTAGCTAACAAACCTCCTGACTTGAAGCAGGGGCCGAAAACAGTAAAAGCATGGCCCAAACACAGCTAAAGCAGGGACTGAAAACAGTAAAATCATGGACGGAAAACAGCAAAAACATAGACCGAAAACAGCAAAAACATGGGCCGAAAAGATTCTAACATACAACAAGTAATAGCATACTTCAGAAAGCCGAATAAAACCTAAAGATTTCCCACGCGCTATGCCGAAGATTCGCATTCCCAGCCGTGTTGTAATTCAAACGTTTTTCAACATTGTTTATCGCTAAATAAAGGCCACGACTCACGCATACATAATGTAAAATTTGATAAAATCTTCGCTATACATATTTATCCTTAGACGACTTTATAATTTCTTTTAGCGATAAGTTTTTTCCTCTCCTCCAGGGGTAGTGTAGCCTCTGGTGTGCCATTAGTAGTAAATTATGAGTCAGTAGTCTTCAATGAAAAAGGACAAGTTTAGATGTAAAGTTATTTGTATACAGCAGCATTAAGTGTGTACGGTTTGTCTGGCAGTTGGACGTGCAGCCCCTGCGCCCTGGGATCGGCGTGCCTCAGTCAGCGAAATGCCAACTGACAAGGCTCAATGACATGTAGTCAGTTGCCTGAGGACGCGAGCACCTTCAGGTGGGCACTCCCATTTCAGTCCGGAGGTAGACAGCGCAGGGGGAGCAAATCGCTGAAACCGGTATACAGGATGTAATATATATCTGTACATATACCTGAAAAGTAGGGAGTTCAACGCAAAAATTACCTGTGCAGAGATTTTATCTGGGCACTCGACCATCTCCTCCATAAGGGGGCAAAGATAGTTCGTTCATAGATAACGTTGGGAGATATGCCTGACGATTAAACCTCGTAGCTTAATTAAATACACTGGGGCTGTGTAGTAACTGTACACATATAGCCACAGCCATGCCGAGCTGTACACAGCAGCGTTCCAATTTGCCCATGAATCTATTTATTTATTTGATTGGTGTTTTACGCCGAATTCAAGAATATTTCATTAATACGACGGCGGCCAGCATTATGGTGGGAGGAAACTGGGCACAGCCCGGGGGAAACCCACGGCCATCCTCAGGTTGCTGGCAGACCTTCCCACGTGCGGCCAGAGAGGAAGCCAGTAGGAGATGGAACTGAACTCACAGCGACCGCATTTGTGGGAGGCTTCTGCTATTTGCGCTGCTCCAGCGTGCCTACCGACCGAGCCAGGGGTGCCCCGAGTTTGCCCATGAAAGAAGACCAGTCTTAGAAAAAACATATTGAAATGAATTTCAAGAACGTAATTAAGTATCTTACTTTTTCAATCGTTGTTTAAAGACAAATTAATTTGATTAGGTACAAACCTTATTTTGGAGGGCAGATTATTAGGTAGCATATTTACCGGTCAGTTTCAAGCATAAAACAATATGATATTTCACACCGAATAATTCATGCCAAAGCAAAACAGGGGGCTGGGCGGCCGAGAGGGATAGCGCGATATTGCAGCGTAATGAACCAGGTGCCTCCCACCAATTTCATCGCAGTGAGTTCAAGCCCAGCTCACGCTTAATTCCTCTTGGGTGGTACGTGGGAAGATCCGCCAGCAACCTGCGGAGGCTACCACCAAGTGTGGGCTAGCTAACCAACGGAGGTTTTGAACCAGCGATCTGTGGGTTTCCAGTCGACCACTAGACTAAAGGGAAATTCCGTCCGACCCGGAGGTAGACAGTGCATCTTTACAACTCATCTTTAACATCAACATCTTTACATATAATGATCGATACGCCGGTTGATTGTTAAAAGGTCCTGAACTGAACAGTAGTTTTATATTGACAAGTGCAGTGATGCATGGATATTTGAAAAAGCAAACCCCTGGTGCCTTTTTGCCATCAAACACTCTTGATGATTTAGTTGGTGGATTGCTTGACTGACGTTCTGGTTGATGGAATGCTTGAGTCATGATTTGGTCCATGGAATGCTTGAGTCATGATTTGGTCCATGGAATGCTTGAGTCATGATTTGGTCCATGGAATGCTTGAGTCATGATTTGGTCCACGGAATGCTTGAGTCATGATTTGGTCCACGGAATGCTTGAGTCATGATTTGGTCCATGGAATGCTTGAGTCATGATTTGGTCCATGGAATGCTTGAGTCATGATTTGGTCCATGGAATGCTTGAGTCATGATTTGGTCCACGGAATGCTTGAGTCATGATTTGGTCCATGGAATGCTTGAGTCATGATTTGGTCCATGGAATGCTTGAGTCATGATTTGGTCCATGGAATGCTTGAGTCATGATTTGGTCCATGGAATGCTTGAGTCATGATTTGGTCCATGGAATGCTTGAGTCATGATTTGGTCCACGGAATGCTTGAGTCATGATTTGGTCCACGGAATGCTTGAGTCATGATTTGGTCCACGGAATGCTTGAGTCATGATTTGGTCCATGGAATACTTGAGTCATGATTTGGTCCACGGAATGCTTGAGTCATGATTTGGTCCATGGAATGCTTGATTAAGGATTTAAATGCTTCATTGATAACTTGGTCGATATAACACACACGCACACACACACACACATATATATATATATGTATGTATGTATGTAAAAATTATATTTGTATTCTATTTCTGTATTATTTCGTATTTTAAGTCATGCACGTAAGAATACCCATTACAAATAAAGACGTAGATTCTGTTTTACAGGCCGATGTAGGGCCTAATTAGCTTCTATACGGCCCATACATGTGACCTATACTACTTCGCCTATAAGTAAATAAGGTCTAAACTTATACATAAATATAATCAAACAGGCTTTGTTCTTGGTTTTGTCTTTGCCAGGTTAGTTGTTGGCGCCTACTGCGATTTATCACAATGGCCTATATCATACAGTAATCATTTAATGCATTTACATAATTAACGATCTCAAAATGAGCTATTAACTGAGCCACCAAAGTTGTACGTCTGCGCCTTTGACATAAATATTACAACGAAACTTTTTATGTTTAGTTTGAATAAGACGTGTCCTGATAGGCTTAATAATGATCTGAGCCAGTGTTGTTAAAATTAGAGAGAGCTGTGCTAAATTTGGAGCCGTGTACTGCAAACCGTCACCCTAGCTATAATCATTGTTTAAATATTGAACAACTTAGAACTGGGTGCAGGCGAAAAAAAAAAGGAAAAAATAAAGAATGAAGGCAGACGAAAATCAACAAACTTTGTTTGTGGAAGTAGAGCAGCCTGAAAGCCAGGCGATATTTGACAGTGTAGAGAGAAATGAACTGGGAACCCACCTCGGCTTCGCTTGAATTCGTCTGTAGGCTACCGTCGTGGTGGGTTGGAGGAAGATATGAAGCTGATCACCCCCGCACAGGTAAGTTTTCGACTCGCCCATTTTTTCCATTGAGCGACAGGTCCTCTAAAGACGTTACAGCACGGGAAGGAGTGACAGCGACTCGCGCTCTGAGGCCGGTAGTTGGACAAGTTAGGCCTAGCTTCCCACAGTAAGAACAGCCGATCGCCTGTTGATATTTTCGGCCAGGTAAAAATGTTCCTGTGCCGGTGAACTTGTAAAGGAACTGGCTCTGGTTGAGAACGAGCTATAGGGCAGTGGCGATTCGATCTTACCTCTCGAACTTTTCGATTATCTATTCTTCACACAGATTTTTTTTATACCGGTATTTGAAGTTTGAAGTCGACGGAAAGTTTACCCAGATTTTAACGCCCGGAGACATCGATATTGTTGGGACGGATTTTCAGTTCAGGGACGACTGTTCGGTAAAAAAAACCTGAACTCGGAAGAAATTCGTAAGGAATCAGATCCAAGTACAGAAATCTTCCTTATCGGCCCGGGGGACTTCCTCTTACTACTATACCGGAGTCCGGATATACATTTTCTCTGGATTTTCATTTTAAAAAATCCGGAACATCTCCCACAACGTGATGTGGTTGAATTCAAGGACAAGAGGAATGTCTAAGGAAATGGCTGTTGGATTATCAAGGAGTACCATAACCACAGTACGGACGTTCCGGTCTTATGCAATTGTTTGGGTGATATGCAGTGCCGTGTTTTCAGCCACAGCTCAAACCGGTAAGTTTTTTTTTTTTACGAACGTACTGTCCGTAGACCCCGGTGTTCGGCCTTTTAATCACTGTTTATTACTTTTGATGACAACACAGCATTTGAGTAATTCTAGACTGGTGACATCTAATACACTGTAATTATTACATCACTGCATTATGCTTAGGCCATGGTACAAGGGGGCGTGTCAGTTGCTATTGGTGAAACATTTACGTGAACACTGAGGAAAAAAAAACCCGCTAAGTGGGGTGAATTGACGAGGCTGGATTTCACCCGTAACGTGTGACCAATTGCCAACCATCACACTGTCATCGGTGCTCTGGCTTTACTCCCTATGCTGTTTTTTGCTATGTTTCATCTGTCATTTATAAAGAGATTTGTTTTTTCTTCATTAACACTTAGCCACTGGGACAACAAATGCGTTTATTAGTAAGCAAACATACCGAAGCGCTAAATAATGACAAAACCTTGAAACTTATATACCCAGATGTGTTACATATCACACGAACGGAGAGCGACTTCCTACAGGAGAGTGGTCAATACTTTTCAGAGCAATATGAGTTTTATTCGCTGTCGTATTATGTATCACCGCGTTGTATGAAAACCGCCTGTTGTTAAACTGTATAATTATAAAGTCGTGAGGGCCGTTACAAATGTATGAATTGAAATATCATTGGTTACGTATTGTATAGAGCTTACATAAAGGACAGAAAACATAATGCACGGGGTTTTTGCAGGTTGACTATTGTTGACAGACTGCGGGGTGCGAAGGGAGTGTTAAGTTTCCTATTTATAGGGTAATGCTTCACAAAACCATTTCAGCCACAAAAGTCTCTATAGGCATATTAACCACCTCGCATATTTTAGACACAGGCCTACATCGAGTTTGTAAACGCTCAGCCAAGGTTTTCTAAGAACACCTATGTAACAGGTTCCTGTATAAGAGGCGCGCATGTGACTTTACTGCTATTTACTATATTTGTACACAAAGTCAGACAGATGTTGCATTCGAGAAAGGGTGAAGATGTATGCTGATAGAATATATCCATTTCCTCTTTCTGTGCACTGAAGCAGTTCAGTCTGCTTATCCACTTTATACGACAGCGAAACTATCAGTTACGACTTATATATGCATACACCATGGTCTGTATTAAAAGCCGCATTAGCATAATTATGTATTATATATACTATCTGCTGGTGTGCCCCATATCTATTTGAATCCGTCATATAAGCCTACTCGGATATATAATATGCCCAGTTTCCAATACCCAGAACTGAAAATTTCCATTTCACACAATCTGCCACTTTGCATCTGTACGCTATAGGCTACGTAGAGAAACTTTAGCATGCTTCTTTAAAATTTTAAATGTATGTAGTATGCAATAATTCGTAGTGTGAACCATACATAAACTCCTGATTTAAGTTGTATTGACATTGAGTTTGTCTAAGCCAGAGCCAGCATGAAAAAAAACCCACATTCTGGTACTTTCTCGTTTGGCCATCAGTCCAAATCGACAAAGTTGTCTAGTTTTGGTGGATTTGCGCGGTGTCTTTGGAATAGTGGGAGGATTGCATACGCTGGATGCGGCACAGTGCATCACCTGTCTGGTGTCATCGGCATGGCATTCCAGTGAGGCAGAACTGTTGGTCTGCATATCGACATTGCAACTGGTCTGCTATAAGGTGACATCATGTTTGATGTGACGGAAATGTTGTTCAAAATGGCGATAATTCCATTTAACAGGACAATTTACGGTTACCATGGCGAACACATACAAAAGCTTTTCGCTTTGCCAATGCGTCCAGTCCTTGGTGTCGTTTCGTATTATAATCGAATTCCAGTGCCTTGTTCTTGAAAACGGATATATTTTCCTTTTAACAAATGTCAGTTTTTATGACGATTGACGACTATTTATACAATGATGCCATGTATCTGTTAAATATCAGTAATAAAAGTGCATCAAGGACACTAACTACCTAAATGTGCTAATTGCAAGGCGTTTTCAGTCAAGAGGTCGTAAAAAGCGCATGATTGGCGGTTGTAACACTGATTGCTTGTTACTGAGGACACGTTTGACGTGATTGCATTCATAATTTACCGTTACGAATGCCAGCCACGTCCTCTCTCCTATTTAATAGTTATGTAACAGAACTCGTGATCGTGTTGTAAACTATTAGTCGTGGGAATGGCGGCGAGCAAGCTGTGGATGTTAATCAGCCAACTGTTAAATCTATCACCGACTTGATCAAGCGATCAATCCATCTGTGAATTAACTGTACAATAACCCATGGTTCTATGATTCTATCTGTAGACACCCTATACCAAAACTAATCGACCATCCACCAGCTGATCCTATTCTGTTGTTTGTAATTCAGTCACGTGGTTCTGATATCCATCCAGTTTGTCAGTCAGTCAGTCCAAAGTTTCATTCACCCACTCACCCAGTCAGTCAGTCCAAGTTTTCGGTCACTTACTCATCCAGTCAGTCAGTCCAAGGTTTCATTCAGCTACTCACCCAGTCAGTCGGTCAGTCAATCCTACGTTTCATTCACCTACTCATCCAGTCAGCCATTCCAAGGTTTCGTTGCTTAATGATCCAGCGCATCAGTCAGTCCAAAGTTTCATTCACCTACTCAGTCAGTCAAGGTATCATTCACCTACTCATCCAGTCAGTCATTCAGTCAGTCAGTTAGTCAAGAAAGGAATTATTCACCTACTTATCCAGTCAGTCATTCAGTCAGTTAGTCAATCAGTTAGTCAAGCAAACAATTGTTCACCTACTCATCCAGTTAGTCATTATGTCAGTTAATCATTCAAACAACTACTCAGTCCAAGGTTTCGTTCACCTATTCATCCAGTCGGTCAATCTATCAATCAGTTAGTCAAGCATTTATTCACCTACTCATCTAGTCATTCAGACCGCCTCGGTGGTCTAGTGGTTAGAGCATCCACCTCGAGACCGGGAGATCCAGGCTCAAGCATGGGTCGAGTCATACCAAAGACTTTAAAAATGGTACTTGTTGCTGCCTTGCTTGGTGCTCAGCATTGAGAGGTTAGAGCAAGGAAACAGAACTGGTCGGCCCGGTGTTAGTATAATGTGACTGGGTGGGACGTCATGTCATGTCTGGTGTCTTCGGCGCGATGGTCCAGTGGCGGCAGCACTTTGACGGCATGGACTCACCCTGCCACAAGAAAACACACTAAAAGTCCACACCAGAAGGACTCCTCGTTGTCATAAGACTGAAACACTGTTAAGTGCGACGTTAAATCCCAAACACTCACCCACTCACTGTAGTCATTCATACCACGTTGCTAAGTAGTCATTCATGCAAGCAATTATTCACCTACTGATCCAATCATTCAGTCAGTCAGTCTTGAAGTCCCTGCCCCAGACATTCAGTAAGTCCATCTGAGCAAAGTGATTCGGACGTGCAGCACATAATGAATAATGCTGATTACTCCTAAGGGGTGATAAGACCTGTTATGCAACCGTGTGAAATGGTCACATTATTCAGTATGACCATCGTTCTCTAATACAGCGCTTCCTTTGATCTATATCGAACTTATTGATTAATACAAAAACACCATAGCCTGTTTATAAGCTTAATGCCTACCTGTTATCTATTTATAAATGTATATACATACATCGAGCTATAGATATCGCTCATATATTATCATAGGCATGTGAGAAAAGCCTCTCACCAATGAAATACCGTATAATACATGTAGCAGTCTAGCCGTCCAGTCACACTTCGATGAACTCTCTTCACATTAGCGTGTGTATCTGTGGTGGGTGTCTTTGTGGACCTCTATTCGTTGTGATTTTAGCGACCGTATGATTTCCTTTAATACAGAATAACTTTGAGTGAAGCCTTCCGTATGTTTACATGGTGCACGTTTTGCTTGTAATGGCCGAGAATACCATCAGTCCGTTCTAACAAGTTTGAAAGCACCTTAAGTGTGAGATTCATGCGTGGACCAAAAACATAGCCAAAGTTGTATCATGGTCATCATGTTCAAAATAGGAAAAGCAGCTGAAGGTGTAAATTACATACGGTATAATGTGTCGTAATTAAAGCATTTCCGTCACATTGCGACATATACTTAGTCGATTTTCCCTCGACGTTGATAATGGTTTGATTTGCTCTGTTATGTACGTTTCGACCCCAAGTTCTCAGCATCTTCACAATTTTATACTACGTCAAGAGTCATGGCATTCAGGCAGATGCATGATTGTACATGTACGAGTGTTTCTGGCGCATTGCAAAGCGCTTCCATAGTTTCCGATTCGTTACCTTGTTCTGATGGTTTTCTGCGGAATCTCAAAAGAGCCATTTGTCATTGCCACGTGTACAGAATCATCGCTGAAATACCACGTGTAGAGAACAGTACAAAAGAGCTAGCTGGTATTGCAGTGGCGAAATTAAAGTGATAACAAAAAGACGGGTAAAAGATGACAAGGTCACATTAATTTTTCAGTGACGATAGCATAGTGCTACTGTCCTGGCTACATTCATACGTTTTGTGTTAGAGAAGAAAGTCAAAGTGCCACAGCCTAGAAAACGACGAAGATTACAAGTTATTGACTGTGACAGCACATACAGCCAGGGAAACGATAAGGCTATAGTGTAAGTGATTGACTGTGACAGCACATACAGCCAGGGAAACAGTAAGATTATAGTGTAAGTGATTGACTGTGACAGCACATACAGCCAGGGAAACGATAAGGCTATAGTGTAAGTGATTGACTGTGACAGCACATACAGCCAGGGAAACAGTAAGGTTATAGTGTACGTGATTGACTGCGACAGCACATACAGCCAGGGAAACGATAAGGTTACAGTGTAAGTGATTGACTGTGACAGCACATACAGCCAGGGAAACAATAAGGTTATAGTTTAAGTGCAGGAAGGGAATAGAGGGAGAGGATGAGTGGGGGGGAGGTTGAGGGGAAAGAATGAGTGTGGGGAAAAGGGGGAGGTTGAAGGAGAGGATGAGTGTGTGGGGGGAGGTGGGAGGTTGAGGGAGAGGATGAGTGTGTGGGAGAGGTGGGGGTTTGGGGGTACAAGGCCTGCGAAACCTTCAGGTACAGCATGACTGTCAGGGTCGACCGTAAGCTTAGGGGTTTACCCGATGAAACATCTCTAAGGCGACCGAGTTGACATTTTGCCAGGAAGCGCCTGTAGATTGGCGCTTGACTATAAACACTGATATCTCCATGTACACTGATCTCAGCTGTCTATCGCTTTTCTCAATGCCTCCGCCCCACGGGAATATACAAATACATACAGTGACATCGAGAGTGACGAAGGCGACTGCAACTGTACATGATGATACAAAAAAGCAAACTTATGCATGTGAAAAATGTCCCACGAAGGCGGCAGGACATGGTGACATGTTGTTTGGTAAGATTATGTCACCGTTAAGTGATACGGACATCACTCGATCTTTGAGCACTGCCAAGGACTGTGTTGTCGTTATCCTTCGTGTAACCCGTGAAGTATACAGACTCGACGTTTTCTGACCTCATTCAGTATTGAATTCCACATAAGATAATCATTCTCGATGCTCCCTGTCGCGGTACAGAAATTTAATTGTTGTGTATCGTCATTCTCAAGAAGTTCCACTTCGCTAAGGCGGTGGTCAGATGAATGAAACCACCGACTAAATATAAAGGCGCGTGACAAACCGCTCAGCTTAAAGGTGCAACCGAATACGAGACCGGGATTCGAACTCTGCACCTCCTTGATCAAGGCCTTGGAGATAGTCGCAGCGAAAAGGAGCTTTGGCCATCGCCGGACGTGTATAATGCAGTTTTCACTGTCCTACACTTATTGCAATGTTCGAGCACAGAAGGATGTTCAATGAACGATCATGACATAAGTATTAGTCAGGTGGCTTTAGGCGTATGTTTACAGTGAATAAATAGCACTCGGACAAACCAGAAACCTTCATACAATGAAAGCGCGAGTGACGTAAATTATGACTCGCTTAATCTGGCTCGGGCAAATAATACCCTTGAGCTAAACAGAACGGATCCTTCCAGAGTATACACATGTAGACGAAATCTCCAAAGTTATGCCTATATATGGCTGTGTCAAGCACGATGTATTCACAGGCACAACCACACACATACACAGCAAATAAAACATCGATTGCTTTCATAGGCTATTTCCGGTTTTACTTTCGGGATTGTCTTTCATATATATTTTTACACAACCACTGACCAATGGCGAACTTTGCTTTACTCGCCTCTCTTATGAATGGTTCCTTACGTGTCGCTCATATTGGACTAGATGATGTTGATTGAAATTGGCATTTGACGTTTCCTTGACAACCATGATGAATGTAAGGACACTATGTCCACTTTTGTGCAGGCCTGAAAAAAACGTATACCGTTTCTAATCATTTACTCTCCATATACGGCGCAAAAAAGGGGCTCACATAACTTGCCTTTCTGCATTGTACACTTACTGACTTTTGACCTTTGACCTAGTTACGTACGTTCATTTCCGATAGCCAAAAAAAGCTGATGGATCGCTCTACTGGAAAGACGATGCCTATATTATGCATGTGGTCGGCTCAAGTGCATATGACGTATCAATGCACTTGAACCGAGTGTAAATGCCCACAAATGCTTTTAGAGTCTCAAAAAATTAGAAAATGTAGACAGTGTATATTTGTCGCCTTGTCAATTTGTTTTTTCTTTTAATTCATGAATTCAACTGAGTCTGTATATATACATATAAAAGATTAGCCCACTCTAAAAACGTTCAACATGAAGAGGGAAACCCAAACTGACGTAAACTGACAAGAAGCCGGGTTTAACCAATTACGTGCGACCCTGTGCAAACAACGACACTGTCGTCGGTGCCCTGGCCTTAGGCTATTCTCCATATCTTATATTTTTTCCCTCAAGATTAAGGGCAGTATTTTCCTTCCGGGCTGTCAAGCCGTCCACCCAAGGCTTTTCGCCGAAGAAAAAAAACAAGGAAATTTAATATACTTTCTGGTTATTTGACACGATAAATGCTTGTTCACCCGTGGCAGATGCATGTGCAGACATCACACCTCTATACAAATCACGTAGAGCATATCCACATGTACCCACGAAAAAAGATACGGTACAGCAGACATGCGCAGGCGTTACCAGAAAGGTTTTAGCGAATCGTGCGCATAAGGACACTTGTTTTTATATGCAGACAACTGTATTTCATCTGCGATATGACGTGTGTGCCTAAAGAGAAACAGTTATGTAACGGTGCAAGAGTGTTTGTTATTGTGTGGGTGGAGGTTGGCATGCTGCTGCTTGATAGCCCGTTTAGAGAAAGCAGTTCGGTGATGACTTTTGTCCCATAATCGTTAATATATCTTGATATGAACCAGTACAAATCACTTCATCCGGGGTAATCTATTCAATAAATCTCCTATCCAACAACGGGTTGTTTCTCCTATGTGTTAGATTAATGTCTTACGTTACATAAGACCGTTTCATGGAGATTAAAATTAGAGCCTCGACGACAATGTGAGTGTTAGTTGGGAAATGGTCACACTGCACAAAATTACTCGACACAAAACTATATGATCAACATGGTATGGCTATTTTTTCATATATAAAAGAAAATTTAATATTCAGTAATTTCCTTATATAAATATCAACGAATTTCTCCGTATAAATGCAGAGCTTATTGTTCATCATGGCTGTCAATCTCTACCAAAGAAGAGCTGCTTTTCCTGCTAACATACACTTAACCCTGTTTTCACTCAGGGTCGAAAGTCGTGGAGGTCCTAAGATAAAACTTACGGCCTACATAGGACTGTTTCACGAACTCGTACTGTACCTATCATGTCTTGTCATGGGCGGGCTTTTAGGACTTGTACGAGATAAGATTTACGACTTAAAACTTGCTAGTGAAATGATGCCATGGTCATCTGGGATGTGACGACACATGTAACTTATCTTTTGTTAAGAACTTTATGGAAAAAGACGCTCAAAGATGTCCATTAAAAATCAACAATACCTGCTTAAATATGTTCTAATTTATATAGGTGTATACGCAGACATTCGTATACCAGTCGTCAACCGTAATGCACGCCCCTGGTCAATAATCGCAAAACCAATTTCAAATACAATATTCAACAAAAATCACCGAAGAACTAAGACAAGTATATAAACTGAGGAATTTGGACGGATTCCTGTATAGAACTAAGACAAGTATATAAACTGAGGAATTTGGACGGTTTCCTGTATAGAACTAAGACAAGTATATAAACTGAGGAATTTGGACGGTTTCCTGTTAGAACTAAGACAAGTATATAAACTGAGGAATTTGGACGGTTTCCTGTTAGAACTAAGACAAGTATATAAACTGAGGAATTTGGACGGATTCCTGTTAGAACTAAGACAAGTATATAAACTGAGGAATTTGGACGGATTCCTGTATAGAACTAAGACAAGTATATAAACTGAGGAATTTGGACGGATTCCTGTATAGAGCAGCAGTCAGCAGTTTTCAGTAATGTGGAAAAAACGCACGGAAAGTTCTAGACGTTCTACATTTAACAAATTCCAAATTGTGTACTACTGTGGTATGTCAGTGGTCGTTAATGGCAATATGTAGGCCTATCAAATGCATGTTAATTGCAACTGTTCATGTATCCAAGGTATTTAATATAACTTTCAAGTTTTGCTGCCTGTGCTAAATTGTTGTACTTGCATCGGTAAGTGCACAGGCTTTTAGTAACTTTTTACCTTTAACTGGTATGTAGGTCGAAGCCTCTGACTTTGAATGGTGTATGATTTATGCACAGATACAGAAGCTTATATATTTATATCTGAAAGACGGAATGCCTGGTCGTATTAAAACATTAACCGAAAATACCACCCAGTCTGTGAAAAAAGACGGAATCAAAACCTAAAACTCGCCACAATCCTGGGCACAAAAAGTTCAAACTCATTCACAAAAACCAGAACCGACTGGGTTCAGCGCGCTGCCGTCGGGTCTTCAAAATGAAACGGTGATACATAATTCATGGACTTGAAATATTTTGCGGCAGCGGATTTTTAAAACCACCACGTGGGTGCGATTTTGAAATGACTGTAAAGACATGTGCCTATCCCGTGTGCCTGAGTACTTGATAAACCCAGGGCGGGGTTCATAGGTGAGCCTGTTGTAAAATAATTTGCCTCTAGCTATGTAATTTCAGATCCGGCCCAATGCACTTGATATCAGCTCTATCTCGACAGACAGGGCTCACAGGCCTATATACCTACTGTGCATTTATGACTGGTATACAATACAATTAATGTTACCAAAGGTAATATACCGAACAATCTCACAGCCGCATCTATATATGCCAAACCAGGCTGAGCGTAAAATAACACTCAGGTAAATGAAGGTATCATAGTACAACATTGTCTTTCGACGTCGACAGCTTTAGCTGGCACCAAAATAGCATCTGTATGATACGGATACATTCACGCTGCCTGCACGCGGAGAAAATACCTCTGTATTAGACAGAAAATACTCACATAGGTGATTCGACGGGTCTCTTGACGAAAGTCACACGGAAGAGATCAGGAGCTGGATGCAGAACTAGTCTATTAGCGTAATTAATTAAAGCAAGTGTCTTAATTACTAATCTCAAGTATTCATTAACCACAGATCATGATCAATTCCTTTCGAATTTTTTTTTCTTGTTTTGTTTTTTTTCTTTGGTAATACTGATGATGTATTGGTTATAGCTTATACATTGGATATGACTGGGATTGGTATGACATTTACTGAACACCTCATTGGGTATGAGCGGGATTGGTATGACATTTACTGAACACCTCATTGGGTATGAGCGGGATTGGTATGACATTTGCTGAACACCTCATTGGGTATGAGCGGGATTGGTATGACATTTACTGAACACTTCAGTATAAAAGACTACAGCACAGAGAGTAAAACCAGAGCAGCGACCACAGTGTGATAGTTGGCTAGTGGTTAAACTTTACCGAAGAAATCCGGTCTCTTGTCAGTTTACATCAGTTCGGGTTTTACTCTACCTGTTCATGTAAGATGTTTAAGAAGTAAGAACTTAACCGCCCATTATCACCGTGGCTTAAGCAGAATTAGGTGAAAACATTTTACAGTGACGTTAAATTCAGTTTATTACATGTCATTGTTCTCGAATTACTCAAAGTGCTGTGTAGTCATTAAGTCCTTGTATCACGTGAGTAAACCCTTGCTTCGTCAGAACTTTGGGGAAGGAATTTGCCAGTGAGTGGAAAGCTTATATCTGTCTGATTAAGCCAGTGTTGATTTCATGGAGTCGTTCGCATTTATTTATCCAACAAAGTTAACCGCCATCGTTTATGGTGAAAAGTTCTTTAATGTGGCATTTGATATAATTCAAATAATCTGAGGGTAAACGATAGTCGATAAGTCGGAATGGAGTACGATTCCTTGGGTATTGTTCTTGGCGCTAGAAGGAAGGGTTATTGGCGCTAAAACTCTGTTATTCGTGCTAGAAAATCGATTCATCTGACGGGTGCTAAGCTTCTGTCGCATGTTCTTGTTAAAATTATCAACTTCAGTGCGTAATCCTGGCATGCTTTGATACAGTTAAGGTTTATCTCTAAAGTTTATTGCAAAAACAAACTCTGTTTGACCGCGTTATGTCATTCAATGAAACATTCCTTGACGCCATTTTCCCGGTAGTGCCAAAGAGCAGCTTGACGGAATCAAAAGCATAGCCCAGCATTGCCAAGATGCGAAACATTAAAAACCGTTTACTGATCGTTTTATAGCTGTGGCTTTGATTTCGTTCCGTCAACGCCGTTTGCCTCCTAGCCTGTTGTAAAAGCTTCTGTGTCAATTTGTTTAGACGTTTTTGCTTCCGTTATCTCTAACAAAACCTCATTGAGACAATGAATATGTTGTTGTAGATTTGCGGAACAAGATTATACGTTACTTTTTTCTTGTATTACATCTTTCAAATGGACTGTTGTAAAAATGCCAAACTTTCCTTTTAACTCAACACATTATATGTAAAGAACTGTCTAAACATTTGATGATACGTGTATATGATGACATCACAACACAAGGTGAATACAAAACCCATATCAGAAAGTTCCTGAAAAGTATTCGCATATAGCTTTATTTTGATGTTGATTTTGAGGCTCGGTGAATTCGAAAACTTTCTCGCTCACGAGCTATCTACATCCTTATGAACACAATGAACAAAGGCCATTTGTTCTTAGAAACGCTGCATGCAATGCATTATGTTTGCCAATATACAGCCTCTCTATTTATATGCACATGTGGGTGTCCTATTTGGGTTGAATCAGCAGTTTTGTTGTCCAGTCAATCGCCAATTTTTGCCTCGCAAATATAGGTGGAAGTTCGCTTCCCTGGTTGGCCGTTGTTGACTCCACCGGGTAAAGGTATTACACATTTTTTTTTTCCTTTATACAAATCAAGTTGTCTTGAAACAAGTAAACACTGCCTCCATTTTTTTTTTTTTTTTTTTTTTTTTTTGAACTGTCTTGAAAGGTCTATGATGAGCATAAATACAGAAGCAGTTAAGAATGAACTATATTAATGACAGATTTTATGGAGCATGAACAGTTTAAGGCTTCCTGTCGGATATCAATCTTATGAATCTGTTTTTTTTTTCATTTTCACACGTCACCGTCTGAGCTATAGGTGTGGTCAAGGCATAGCTTGAACCAGTGGCACACATATGTAATGTCGTACTTAGGTTTTTGTCGAAAATAAAAACCAGCGACCAGTTACAGATTCCAAATAACCATCCACTGGGAAGACCACGTTATCATCGAGTTTATCTTACCGAGATAACATAGCGATGTGTCCGACGGCTCGAAATCTATCGTCAACCATGTTAGTCGTTACTTTGGGGCATATCTGCCTGGTTTCCCACTTAACGTCTCTGCCAATGTCACGACGTATGGTATGTTATCGATGTCGCACTGAGCTGAAGATGGTCACGTATTCAAACATGGCACAGAGTACAGAGTCAAAGAAAGCCAACACAGTATAAAAACTCTGAATATATACACTGTACTCTGTAGTATATTACGACAGGCGAAACCACCGTAAATAATTTACAAAGAAAAATCGAGAAGATCTGAAAAAATCACTTGCTGTATATTACAATAGTTTACAATATTGACATACCATAGGATTGGATACACTCATTTCACATCCTGTTGATGTATACATGTGTATATTTGATTGGTGTTTATTCCTTCACAGCACTGTGGTTGAAAAAGAAAGAGAAAACATACGGCGATTTTTTTACATTTACAGCACTTTTCTTAGGTAACTACGCAATTAAAACTTGTAAATTTACAGCTAGTATCGAGCTGTTTGTTATTATAAATACCGTGAACATACTGGACGTGAAATGAAAACCAAAGTTATGGATATCCACTGAAAGGATCAAAAAGCAATTAAAATTCAAATCCGCAGAGATAGGATTAGGCATGTTGTCCAGTGAACTTAAATACTAAGTGTGAATGAATAAAGCTATATTTGAACTTAAGCAAGCTAAGACGGAACGCGTCATGTCCATTGCAAAGGCCATATCCATTGGATATTCTAAAATATTAACCTTACATCTTTTGAACATGGCAAAGTCCAAGTGTTCCCTTAACAAATGTTAGTGAATGGTTTCACTTCGTATACACTTCGTTGTGCTCATCCTTGATCTTGATCAAATTGGGGTTTTTGGTAGACCCTGAACTTTATCCTGGGTGAATGCTACAGGCATATTTGACCGATGGATTGGCCCTTTGCATTGTATTTGGAAGTTAAATTCAGGAGAAGATGATGACTTTATATGGCAGAAATTGAAATTGACGCCGGTTTTACAATATTTTAGAACATCACACAGCTGTAGTATAAATTTTGTTAATTGTTATTTATATATCGTCATATCTTGCTGAATTCTATCCACAACCAGCTAATAGGCTTACAGACATAACTTTTAGAAGGTTTGGACAAAGTAGAGCTCTAACTAGCCAGTGGGCATTTAACAAATGAGTTTGCGTGTTCAGGTCCAGTTGTGGTTGCGCTGTAGTCCACACTAATTACAGTTAATTACTGTAAATTACCTAAACTATGGCCCCACCCTCAAAATGTGCATTTTTTAAAGGGGAAAATAAATGTCTTTGGCCCAGAAACTTTTCGTTTTCCAGTAGGGCATCATCCTCCATAGACGTTTCTAATTAGTCATACAAATTGGTCGTGGAAGAAATTTTAGTTTATTTACGGTAGTACATAAGTTCTTTCAATACCGCATTAGTGTAGCACGGTCATTGGACTCGCCTTTGGGTCTCACGCGCGGAACTGTCCGTCACGCCTGGGTGAGTGCGGGAGGAGGGAGTGCTTAAATACTGTCACACGCATACATAGAGAGTGGTTAACGGGCCATAGTTATATGTTATGACCGCAGCGGACCAGAAGGACTTTGCGATACATCAAAGAAAATCTGAATAAAAAACTGCACCCTATAATTTTGAACTTGTGTGTCTAGCTGGCTGTTGTGGTGGTCTCTGATGAATCCACATCGGAAGTGAGTTCTTAGAGGCAAAAAGGACAAGAATTCGAACCGGGGCCTTGTCATCTATACTGAAAACATCTTGGGCATTTTTTTTTTTTTTTGTCACATGGAATAGAGGACATTTAAGTCATTTTAATTCAATACGCTGAATTGAATAGGCCGTGTTGCAGCAGTCGGAATGATGTAAGCTTATAAGTTGTGCCGTACAAATGGCTTTCGTTGATGGGCCGTTAAATAGATAATTGGCCAAGATCACCCTATAGGACTATGGTCATATCCAAATAGGCATATCGTATGCCTGCCATTAACATCCTCACTAAACGCCAAACAGACCTGCTATTCGCCAGCCATAAGTACGCGGTGAAACACCAAATATATACATGTAAATAAATAAATAAATAAACATACGCCTACCATAGACAGATAGGCATAAGGTATTTTTTATTGTGGTTGAAGTTCCCCCCAGATTACGAGATCATACTTGGGACATTTTTTTGATGAAATGCTACTTAGACGTATAAAAACACTGATTTTATTTTGTACCCAATTCAGGCGCACAGAAAAAGGTAGGGACGCTTAGGTATTGGCTGTATCTCTGACGTGTGTTGCAGTACTCTTAGGTAATTTTGCAGGTGTAAACTTTGACAAATAATGGTTGAAAAAAAGTCCTTTACCTTTGGCTACAATTAAACAGAGAAATATATTATCCAATGAACAGATGCCCCCTACACCCTCTTTCCATGGCGATAGGACGCTAGTACCTGCATTCCAGCTGATTTATTTTGAGAAATTGGTGGTCAACCCCTAATGATATTTGAATATGTTGTAGGCCAGGCGTCTGGCTATTTGACAGTATGTGTCATTTCCGTCAATAAAAATTAGGGAATACAGTTTTAGGTGAGTGTTCTTTGTGAAATTACTACATAAATAGTAAAGAAATTTTTTTAGTGTTTTTATACCTAGAAGGCTCCTTCATGATTTACCAGTTGTAGGCCTACTTACGTATGTCGGACGTGACGCTTAAATTTATCAATTGCTACATGCACATTTGGAGCAGATGAATGAAGGACTTGTCAGGTATGTAAACAAAGTCAGCGAGAATGTTTTATTTCCTAACATGTCATAGCTGTCAGCCATATATGCAGGCACTCTTAGGCTTCAGTAGTCCGATGACAGCACAGGTGACATCCATGCAAGTATGTCTCGGGTACACTTGTCGCTTAATACAGATTAACAATATGGGCCACACTAATAGGTCAACGTACATCCAGTCTTCTCCGCGTTTTAACACTGGATACATACTTTCAGTGACGCGTTTGTAAATAGCTCGATATGGGCCGTGCGAACTTTCTGCTGTCTCATACGAATGATTTCACGATATCTGAACATAAGGTGGTGCTCCATGGCTACAGTCTCATCAAAGTGTCGTCTGCCACTTCAGATTCCATGCACCGAGAGAGTCAACATTACCCAACTTGCTTGACAACCTCATGACTTTCGGCAAAGTGACAGCTTTTTGGACAAGATTTGTCAGCATTCCTTTTCTGAGCTAATTACAATGTGTATTTGGAAAGGACAAACAAAGGTCACTGTATATACACCGGTAATCGTTTGCATGAACCTTTCAGCTTTTAACCTGTAAAGTAATCGGAGATCCGCTGTCCAGGCTCCGTTAGAGTGTTTAATCTGGTTTCCGAGTGTTAATTCATAGCAGTGAAAGCAGAGAATTTTCTGACAACTGCTAAGTTATTAGATCTGTGTCATCAAGGTTTCTTTCATTAATTATAAACTTTAAAACTTGTCCAACCGTAAGTTGCCTGTTTGAACAGGTTTAGGCACGTCGTTATCGTTTTCCCTTTCCCTATGTATGCGCAAAACAGACATTATAAATCATCGGTCTTCTAAAGCTTTCAATTCTTCAATCATTCAAGCACAGATAAGTCAGTATATCCAAGTGCTTACATTTTATTAGCCAATTATTTGATCATACTGATTAACCGTTGCCAGTGTTTTATAAAAGTATATGCGATCTCTTTCTCTGATCACAGATCCGTAAATCTATTTAGCCGAAGAATAAATCTCACACAATTTACCGGCTCGATAGATAGCGCAGGCCCTATACTTGCATAATTTATTCGTAAATTGATTTCGAGGGAGATTTTGGAAACGATAATCCTTGGTTGTGTGTTACCGGAAGGCATGGTTGTATGATAATTCCGTCATGATCGGAAATTCCAGCTTTATCTGATGGAAGTCCATGCTCTCTACCTTCCTCACCCTTCTTAATTAAATTACTTAACCGTGATCGACATGTGACTTTTTTTACTTTCTGCTCACAACTCAATACATCTGTCATGTCTATACTAATAACTCGTAAAATCTCGTTGACGTTAATTAAAACAACAACAACTTGAATAACATGACGAATACACCCTTTAACAAGATGCAACATTGTAACATGGGCTGTAGGTTACCGCTAAAGTCCATGTTAAGGATGTGTTTTTAGATTTTACATATTTTTTTTACATATTTATTTTCAGTCTTATACATTTAGCCTAAATATGACACTTAATTAGACGTATACAGACTGACATATGCTGAAATGCATTTCCACAACAACATCACTCCAAGTTGCATCGGAATACCTGTACCATTTTCATTAAGCACAATGGGCCTCGCATTCACACATGAGGTTGCCAATGAATAACCTGCAAGCGTCCTTTGTTATACGCGCTAATCGGAATCCGCTATTATCTGTTTTATAATTACATTAACTGGTTTAGGACTGTGGACTATCTTCATACGTTCAGCCATTCGGTTAAGGAGTGGCAACATGTTCTTACACCATACGTTACGTAATCGGAATCCCTCGTGGGATCCCTCGCCTATATCCTTGTTATAGGAACTACCGGGTGTCCCAATTTGGCCCTGAGTCACTCTACACCGGATATACCACCTTCGTTCTCTTAAAGGGTTTACTTGCCAGCTTTCCGATTTTAAGATACTTAACTGGATTAGAGTTTAGCGAATATTTTCTGGTTGAATATCTCCACGATGCCTGAAAAGTTCAGGTGTGTGCTGTGACCTCAGGTATTCACACCAACACCTACGCCATTACAAACAGCCTCTGTTAATGACTCACGTCGTCTTCGGCTGAAATGTCAAGATATCAGGACCGCTTTCAACAACCTTTGGTTTCAATACAGGATTTAACATATCTCCTGAAAAAACTTTATCAAGTATTTTTGATTTTCAGCTTTGAATTGAAATCCGATCTATGTGTATCCTGATAGACACCGGATGAGGTGACCAATGCTTTAAGGCGCTGACGATTTTTTTCACACAAATTGATGACGTCGTATGTGATTTTGATTATGGTGAGAGGCTGGTCACAAATCGCACGAGAAACTGAAATGTGGACATCGCCTATTGGCCGACACTGTAGTGGCGTGTAAAGTACTTTTGTAAGACCAGTGCCTTCTAATACAGAGGTCAGGCCCTTCAATGACGGCCATTTTTCTTCTTGACATAAACTTAGCTGATAATGCAGTTGGTCTCTGTAAATTAGTGTTACACATTATTGGTTTCATCTAGTCTCTTTATGACGGCGTTTAGATAAGTGTATATTTGTAGAATCAGTTTTGCCCACTAAGGATTATTTTTGCTCTCCCGCTGTAATGTCTTCGAAGAATGCGATATATTTTATAGCAAAATCTGAATACAGGCTGCAAACATTCCTCCCTTTTTCACAACCTTCCACCATCTTTTTGCTTGACCTGTACACCCCGCCCCGCCGATTACAATGAATGGCGGGATATTTTTATATCTTGTATTCTTTTTTATTTCGACACAAAATAAGCCCCAAAGCCCTTATTTTTTAACGTTTACAAAGATTCTCATTTTTTCTGTGTGAAGAAAGAAATGCTTATATGTGGGAAAAAATGCCAGGAATAACAATGTTGAAAAGATGCATTTAATCAGCTGGTATTCATAAAAACTAAACAATTAGGTTTAATTTATAGAAAACAACGAACGGGTAATGAACAGTATCATCATTATTAGAGATTACACTTCCTAGATACCTGTGCTATATCTTGGAAGTGTAATCTCTAATAATGATGGTACTGTTACTTAAATTCCCTTTCTAAATGACATGTACCAATCTGAACGGGTAATTTCCGTCTAACGTTAGATGAAAAACATTTGTCCTCCACCAACATGACGTACATAGCTGTTCGTCATGAGTGTGAAAGGTCCTCAGGAGCTTACCCCAGGTCGGTAGTTTCCGCCGCAACTGCGGTTTCCTCCACCAATAAAACAAACCGCCGTCGCATTAGTGAAAAACTCTAGAAAGCAACCATCAGATAAGTCAACTAATAACTGTACATTGCGATACGTTATTTAAGACCTGCACTGGATCCCCATAGATTACTCCTGTAGAAAGGCCTCAAACGAACAACCCTCTGTGACAATGCTCATTTAGTTCACAATTACATTTTTGCAATGCGTGACTTATATTGCTATAGTTTATAGGTTAGCAGAATGAACAACGAGGAGATACACACAAAGCTGTTTCGGGGAGCAAAGTTTACTCTACACGCATGTAGAGTGCCTGTACATTGTACACACACATGACACCGCACATCCTCAGTGTATTCAACGCCGTTTTTTCCTCGTTATTGTTCTAATGAGGCCATGTTTTTCGTTTGCTTCTTTGAACCCTTGGGCGTTGTGGTGAGGAAGTTCCCATCTTCTGTAGTATCTGATGTTTTATATCCTTATATATAGGCTGAATTTTTAAAGGCTTGGCCAGAATCATCTGACATAGACCTGCAGGGTTCACGGGTTGTGTGGCCTAAAGGGCCGATGACCCGTGTCACACCCTGAAATATTTCCCCACATGAGCACGTTAAAAAAAAAAACAGCTTTCCTACATCAAATTCGAATGGCACGGCCCGCAGCTGATTGGTGTATAACCCTTGTATTCACTGAAATGCATTATCGAATACCGGATACCTCGTATGGGGTGGTGTGTACATAAATAAGCATTAAAAGAAAAGTAAGTCTGATAAAATCCAGGAAAATGTGTGCTTAATCACATGAAGATGGCTGACAAAGCACCACAAAGCGTGGGATACCACGCGATGTGACTTTCGAATGGTTTATTCCCAGTCCATGGCCAAGGTGCACGACGTATTCATGTGTTTCTCCCTTTGTTTCACTTCAGAGTGTTCTTTTCCACTAAAAGTACACACAGATGTAAATATTTCAACAGTGGATTACACACTTTTCAGCAACCTCTGTGATGGGGTGATCATTTTCAACCGACGATTCTCGCTAATCCCTGAAGTTGCATTATGTGCTATTTTTCTTGGGTTCTTCTACAGATGTGTACAACACAACATGTTCTGCTTTCCTCGGCCACACAAGAATGGGAATTATGTACCACTTACCAGTAATTAGGCAAACACGTGTTAAAGATATTCAGCGTCGTCTAAAAGTAGGGTCTCGTAGCAATGGCCATTAAGGATTGTGACAGGTATTCCATACGATAGCAGAATCAGAACCTGAGATGTTTTGAACTAATGGTGTTGCTCAGACTATAGCTATAAGGGTGCAGGGGGCGGGGGCGGGGGGCAACCTTAATCTCGTATATATATTATGTGAATATTTGCATATGTAGCATTCATTTATTGAATTTGAGGTCGAATGCTTCGCATTGGGCATACTGATTATGTCTGAGGAGTTAGGCTGACGAGACGCATGAGTTGGTTTTCACAAGAGTGTGTGTGGTTCATCGCGTGCGCTCACTATGAATATGTGTTAATGATGATTGGTTAAGAGATATACATATTACATGTCTTTATCTGATCTTTACTCTTCTATGCCCTGGAGATATAATAATATGTACTAATTAAATCATCAAAGTATCTCGGATGATATATGTATACATTTCATTGATATCACCTTATAGAACATAGAGTCCACGCAGTTCCAAATTCTGTCTTTGTTCTATAAGACGATTGAAATTTTGCAACGTAACAACGCGTGGTATTGTATGCAATTATAACTCGCGGAATACACGGCAATTATTCTCTGCTTCCGCCCATACTGTAAGAAAATAAGTTTGCACCTAAGCTGCAGGATTTCTCATGCGTTGTGCAAGCCATGTTGGCTAAAACCCACCAATGCAGTGCAATCCTTCACGTCGACCGCATAACAGAAAGGTCCTATCATTTAATCAATCTTCACCTCATTTGCATATTTAATTTGCATATCAGGTCTGCGTTTTGTTATGTCGGCGTTTGTTAATCGGCAATGTACCTGTGCTGATCAGTGACAATCTAACATCTAAGAAATCCGCTGAAACGAGCCCCGTATCAAACGCGTCAGCTTTCGCGAATAGATTGTGGAATATATTAACAATGTTTATGCAAACAGCCAGTTAATTGATTTTAGAAAGTTAGATTTTAGACTCCAGAGATGTTTAATGGAGTTTTTGTGGAGATTTTATCCTTTCGATATCGTGTCAAAAGCAATCTTGGGGAACATACACGTACATGTATTACACGCTGGAATAAACCCAGGGGTGGTTGAGCTTATGTAGCTATGGAACGTCTCTTCGGTTTACCAGTGCATGGACTTGGAACTCTGCAGTCCTGAAGGTGAAATCAGTTGTTTAATAAATCGCGCTGTTTTCATGATAAACCACCAATAAGTCTTCAAATACCTTTGTTGTCAGTGGTAAGTACGGATGAGAGAGTACATATTTTATTTTATTTGCTGGGTGCTGTTTTACGGTCTTCAATAATACTACTGTTTTCTGGAGTGCAGGAGACTCTTCGTCAATACTGTCTGGGCTTGAAAGCACCACATGTGTAATGGTCCGTTGGATTTTTCTATACATTCACACAGTATAATAGCCGATCAGATATAGAAACAAGTATATACATTTACTGATTTGTCCAAAACTTTATTCCCCGTATATACAGAGGAACATATGTAAATATATATTGTATGTGATGTGTTCCCTAGAAAAACTGAAAGATTTTGCGCCTGAATAAATTGTCATAATTATGCTACATGTGATAAGACAGGAGAAATAAATAGAAACACAAGCGGAGAGGATTGGTGGATATACATCATACAACCCCCCCCCCCCCCCGTAAAAAAGACAAAAACAAATTTGCTTTATCTGAAATAAAGATAAAAGGCATTTATCGTCTAAAAGGCATGAGAGTCTCAAAGCAATAGCCTGCGCATGTCTGCTGTTATGCCCTAATTGGAGCATGTCGCAGATCTATTCTGTGTTGTTTAAGTCTTAGATAATGCAAGTTTTGTACTGAAATAGTGATATATTGTTTGTCCAAGAAAAACATGTTGTGAAGCCTCAAACAATGTTTTAATAAAACTCATTCTTAAGTAACGAAGTGTCACGGCACAGCAGCAGGTCTTCATCATATAAAGTGTTTGGAATTACGTAAGCAGATTGACTAGGCGATCCTTTACATAAATGAAACGTCGTTTTCTCAGGCAAACAAATTGTTTGGACCTAAATTGTAAACATACCTAACTTTATGTGCATAATTTATGATTCTTTTTCTTCTACAGTTGTTTATCTGTGTGAATGTTAGCGTATTCCTGTCCCATCTGTGAAAGTTTATGTCTATTTTTCCTGTTATATTACTGTATTGTCATGTTATCTTTATCACTTTCACCTTTACATTAGTGATTACCAAGCAATAAGCCTTGTTAGTAAAGCCACCGTCTACTGTGGGTTCTTCCTAACTTAACGCTTGAGCGACAGTTAAATGTATGGCTACCCATGCGCGATACAAGAGTTGTGGGTTTAAAATTATTAGTTTGTTTTAATTAATTGAAAGCGAACTGACGAGCAATACAATTAGTGTACTGTGATACAAACGGTGTCAGTGTCAGCTGCTACATCTGCTACATTAACCAGTTTCATAATATAGTCTGTCGTTCATGATGGAATATTCATGACGTGTCTTCAAACATGACGTAACGTCTTGAAACTTTTGTGACGTAACACGCTATTACACTCCTTTGAGACAACCATGAGGGAAAACCTTTGAGTCACACACGAGGTAACGGTTTGAGTCACGCACCATGTAACGCTTTGAGTCACACATGATTTAACGTTTTGATACAAGACAAACGGCAGAGCTAAGACAGTCAAACCAGAGCAGCGACAAAACTGTGATAGACGTCACATGGTCACACGTGAATTCTGTGAAATTCTTTTTTGTCAGTTTGTCCGTTAGGATTTTATTCTCACTCTTCCCGTACTGTCATGAGGACACATATTTTAGAGATGCGTCGGCATTGTAGTTACGTTTGACATAGCGTTACACCCCTTCGTGTGTTCCATTAGTCAGGGTGGTGTACTGTTATGTAGTAGCGCCTGTTGACATATTATTAAGATATTTACCGTAAACGTTTAACCTGTGTTCGTGAAGGTGTTACATAACAACTTCCACATCATGAGCATGTCAAACCGTTGCAAGGAACTAGACTTGAAAGAACTATTCCTGTGTCCAGGGTCCTTACAGACATCTCACGCGTGACACGCTTTCGTAAGAGGACAGATGCCCTCTCTGTTAAATCTAACTGGCACATAGAGGATTGGCTGGATGCTTCATGTTTTCATATCTGCATGGAGTATAAGTCTGAAGTGAGTCCTGTAGCAATTTGTTAGCCTTGTGCCACAAATACGTCTGGAATTTCCACAACATGTTTGCACATTTTGTAATCGGCAGTTTTAGCGCAGAGTTTGAACCTTACGCATATATTGCAGTGAAACAAAGAGTCAATAAAACCGTAGTGACATGAACCTATAGTTATCAACTGGTTGATCTATACACATAGCGCAAGTTAAGTAGTTGATAATCATTTAGCTTCAAATGTACTTCACTTGAATCTAAATGATAACTAGGTGGCAACCTGAACTGAATTTTATATTTTAACAACACTGGCTGTCTATGTATTGCAACGATTTTTATTTAATGCCTTCACTTTTGCCTTCATTAAACAAAACATACAGGATTTTATCACCAAAGAAAAGTTATGCCTCATGAATTATTCCTTCCACTGAGCTTGATGCCAATGAAATAGATTCAATAAACGCTGAAATTACACGCCACTGTAGGACATATCAGGCCTACAGCTTCTTTGAAATTGTTTGTAAAGCTGAGAGGAACATTCGTTCGAGCAATGACACGATATTGACAAAGGAAAAAAAGCAGAAAAAAATGCTTGGATGTATTTATATAAAAAAGCAGGGATGAGTGAGTCACCTTGTCTGATCCCGGGGCCTTTATTCAGAGGCTCTCCTTTACTCAGCGTGAAGGCATTTCAATTATACTTTCGTTGTATCACATATAGGGGGCCAGCATGCATACAAAACATTACAGTGATGCACCGTGCACGCAGTGTGTGAAGAAATGTTACTTTGAATAAATTTGCCTTTGAAGATTTTCGCATCAACAGAAGCTTAGGTGGACATCATTGCAATTTAATGTAGTTTTTATGTGTGTATAGAGTATTAGCAGTCTGTTATACCAATTTTTTCCACTGGTATTGTTTACTAGCTTGGGGTTAGAAGTGTGGACTTGTATTCTCCGGGCTATTTTCTTATATATACTGCATGAATTCTCCTCACTTTTCTTTATCTTATGAGAAAAAGGAACAAGAATTATTCTTGCTCATTGTCTTCAGATTAGCGGATCCATGTTGCCTCAACTTTCGGCATGATCCTGCCAGACTTCCGCGTACGGTTTCCATGGAAACGCGGTTTGCTTTCGGGTAACACGGTATTGTGGAGGGCGTTCGCGTCTATTCACGTGGAAATGTCAAACTCTCGCGATATCACATCCTTGCCACCCGGCAAAAAGTTTTTGTTCATCAGATTTACATACTGAAAAAGAAAAAGACGTGATTCAAAGATGCACATTTTGCTTCCTTTCCTTCCTGTCATAGTTTTTGGACCTCCACTCAAATTTAAGAAACAAAGCCTTTACTCTCGATTAACGGTGGAAGTAAATAGACGATGTTCTGCCGAGGATAACACCTTTGTAGCTCCTGTTGTTTCTTACGCTCTTTTTTTTCTTACTACCGTCACGTCACAAAAATTGGTTAATGGATTTTACAACCAAGACTTACGATTGATATAACTTGGAAGAGGGCTTTCTCCTTTGACCTCCACATGTTGAAGAGTGCTTTATAATTTTAATACATGTCACTTGTTAGTCTCTTGTAACATGTGCAATGACACTCGCAGAGGGTTGTTGACCAGTTTCTGTAAAATGTGGTGCAACAGAGTGCCATATTTTACTAACAAGTCTGAAGGCGTAAATCTCAACTTCAAAGATTTACCAGATAGTACACAGTAAAGCCCAGGTTGTATGCTTCTGTGAGGCGGTCATATGTTGTAAGTAGGCCTAGGAGCTGCTACTTACTACCTTTATAGAAATGAGGGTACGTTTGTAAACCAAAAGCCCGTGGACTAAACCAGAATGCCCTGAATAAACAACAGATCTTAACCAGACACCTGACAAACCATCTGCCCAAAAGCCACAGTCGAATCGACGAGTGCTGGATTCGTCCGCATGCCATTTCTTATGGATCATTAAGGACCTGATTGTGCACTGCGCTTCAGACGTGTTCTTAGGTGGCCAAAACGAACGATAAGACAGAATTACTGGTGCACTCAATGGCCTCTAGCCCTTTAAGGGCGTGATATTCGAGAGGTGCGTCACACGCGATCGCATCATCATGCTCGTCACAGCACACGCCGCGCTGTCGGCACACAGAAAAACTCAGTTACATAACCTGACAAACATTCGGAAACGAGCCGTCGGATTACGCTCAGGATGTTCTCACGGATCTGTATTCTGGGTTACGTCAAAGGAATGTGTGATGTTCTATTCAGCAACAAAAACCCACAGTATGGAGATATACGCTCCTGTCCCGTAGTGTAGCAGACTGTACACAACAGGGCACAATACGTGGCCTCAGTGCTCGGGTGTCGCTCCGTTGTATGAGACTCTTTGCAGAAGCTGTCACAATCTTTTTGTGTTGCACACTTTTTCTCTAAAGGAATTCTGTTTTTGAGGTGTTTTGTAGATTTTAGACAAAGAGCCTTCATATTTAGATGATATATCTCTTGTGTTTCATCTATTGGTGTATTAGGGTATAGGATCAGGGTATTAAGCCTCACCACAGAGGGATGCTTGTTGACCATGGAAAAGTTTTGTAGTGACCAGTGACAGTTAAATGTATCCAGTGTTCTTAAACAGACCTTTTGCGTCATTTAATAAGTATTTTCCTGTGACAGAATGCTTGCAAAAGTCGTCTCTTGAAGACTCTCTTTCTTGATATCTACAGATATCGCAGCATATAACGATTGAAAAAAAATAAAACTATATGCTTAACGCATTATGTGACATTTGTCCGATGCATTTAAAGACATGTTCATTGCGTTTAAGAGGCCTGTCTGCTTTTGGATGTCGCCTTAGTCCCAAATCGTAAGAAATGGTGGTCACAACGTAATTCTGAATTCCGTATAGCTGGCACAGTCGACCACTGATACTGTTGATTGTGGGAATTCAATTTAACGAGTCACTAATGCTCTTTGAATAACCTTTGAATGGTTGGAAAGTGTACGCCATTGTTGTCGAAACAAAAGCAGTTTTCCATGGCGCCAGCAACATAATGGCAATTTATAGCGGCAAGTGCAATCCATCGTCTATAACAGTGTCTTTTCACATAATTCATAATTCAACTCATTCAGTGGTCTTCAGCTTAACTGTTTTTCCAGTTGGCTCATTCTATGCTTACCATGTTATGCTGCCCACATATTAGAAAGGCACGACAGTCTAACAGTCTACCAGCTCCTCTCCTTAAACCCTGAAAGTAAACGGAGTCGTCTATTCAAATATCATGTCAGCTAACACAAACTGGCCAGTGTCTACAATAAGTGTTGGAAATTCAACGCCACCATGTCAGCCTGTCCTTAACATCGGAGAGGAGACACTTTTCTTCAAATTGAAACCCGTCCTCATACACAGTGGCTCAGTAACTCGTAAACACTAATGGAGGCTGATTATGTGTAGTTTTAGGTTACACATGCGCAAATCGAACAATTGGATCCAAGATTAACCTCCGAATGGAAGAGTCCTGGAGCAATGATTGGATGGTACTACCCGCCAGGAGATTACCAAGGTGACAAAATGCCACTGCTACCATGTACAACGTCAGAAGTTCACTTACCCTCTTTGTAATCTGCTTTATTGGAAGTAAATTTAATACTAGATAAAGAAGACAAAAAATAAAGGTAAGACAAAAATAAAAGAAAGACAAAATAGTGGTATAAATACAGCCTCTTTGTTGATATAAACTTAATTGTGGTTATCCATTTCACTTTTTGGGTGTGGTCGTTTACTTTGCACTACGAAGAATGTTCTGAATTCTCTAGGCTTTTCTCGTGCTTTTAGGAAATTCTGGAAGTTAATGAATATATCAGCCCTGCAGGTAATTTGGCGCAAACAATAATAGTGTATACGAAGTGAATTACAGGGAGCCAAATTATATGTGTCCTTTTCATGCTCTGGGCAGGAAGTTTGGACTTTTCTCTGTTTTTGTATCATTGAAATGCTTTGACTCCTGAAAAAAACTTCTCTATACTAGTATATGAACTGTAAGTGAGCCAATGTCTCCTTCAAAATAAGGCATTTTATAATCAAATAAGGATGATAAAATAACATTAATGCTACTGAATGTTACATTTCCCCAGTAGGATATCATTCAACCGTGCCCACAAATCTGCACAAATCAAACGAATGAACCTCTCAGAGTCAGGCAAAATGTGCAACTTAGTGATGGGCAAAATTTTAAGTCATTTACCACAGGTCTATACGCATCAGTATGACCCACTAGACTGGATTCAGTGGCCTGTATCCACGCGATTGCTGTCAATAAGAAATACATTCCTCCACAATACATGCAGAAGGCACGTTATTCCAGAATGCCTCGATGCACAGTACATCTCTGTCTTGGAATCAAGCTTCTGCTGGCAATGTTCGGTTTCCCTCGGTCACATCGGTCACCTTCATTATGTTCAAGTGCAAGATGATCAAATTTGTGCACAGTTGGTTCTTACATCCTTCCGAACTTTCATTTGAAAATTCAGACCTAACTATAGACTCGTGAATGAACCCAGGTCTATTCCTGGGGCTTTTACCGTGTTTGCTGCTCGGGTTTTATTCTCGATGCTGCTTTCTTTTATGTTGTACATTAAGAGGAATGTAGCTGGTACCAAAGTGTGTTGAAATCTGGTGACTTTTTTCTCCGTGTGTCTTCTAACACCCGATGACTTTGTGTGAAGCATCCGTGTTATGGTCGCTTAGTCATTCATGCTATGGCACATGTATGCGCCCCTGGACATCATGCGCTCTGATAAGACTGAAGAATTTCGCAGGGCTTTCAATTTCAAAAGGCAGTGGTGAAGGGTTGAAAAAAAGATAATAATAAAACCTAGCATACTAAATCGTGAGAGCGAGAAGCTAACTGTAGAATACCGTCTCAGGCCGCTGCACGTGTTATGTATGTGCCGGTAAATAAAAAGTAATTAGATTTACTGAGGAACATATAGAAGGAGATTGCCGACATATCACTCACAGAACATCTCATAAACCTTAGATCTAGGCCTAGCCTACGCCTATTTCATTCACGCCTTCAGAATAGGCTAGGCGCGGTGGAAAAGAAAACACTTTCTTTGAATTCCCAACTGGTAAATAAGACTGCGCGGGACGCGTGAACTAAGTCACACCACTCAGAATTGGTAGCTTGCCAGAAAGTAGCAGACGACAAGCATGTGTCAAGGACTTCGCATGTATTATTATGGGGTTATTATATTTAAGCCGTGGCCATTGACGGCCTACAGTGTTAAACACTGTCATCCACTCGACACAGACTATCGGAGATTCAAAGGTGACAGATAGTTGTGTAAAAAAAACCCTGTATGGATGCTTGAAAACGCCTTTGAAAATCTTTTAGAAGATGAAGTTGGAAGAATCTCGGGCATTCTTTTTGCAAAGGCAGGTCTCGCCTCTTCATAAAAGTGAAAACCTTGTATTGAGATCTGTTAGTTTCTATCTGAATCTTGCTTATAGGAACATCGCCAAATAAATTTCTCCACGCAGAACCGCTCCTTCAATCGGTTTTGTACTTGCCAAGTATATTGTTGATGACCCAAGGAAGTAGTGTTGATTTTTCTAGGAAATAAAAAACATTTACTACTCTGTTTCTGTTATCGTGTCAACTATTTTCACCCTAATTTGACTCTTGCGCCAATTATTTTCCAAGAACTAAACCTTCTTCTTTTTGCAAAAGGTTCACTACTGTGTGTTCAAGGCTGCTAGCTAGCTTCAGTTTGCTTACCTCACCACTGTGTGGATAGCTAATGCGGTTAGAGTATTCGGCGTTGACATTAGTGCAGATGAATCACGCCGGCCGGTGACATCTTTTATTTCGACTTATGTTCATTTCAGTTTTGTGTCTAATTGTATTGTGCATAGATATTTGCCTTATTTGTGCGAAAATGCAGGTAAACTGTTTTTAAAATTACATGGGAATTAATTTCCATCCATTAGCACGTCCATTATCACCGCGTGAGATTGCCTTGGGGAATGCGCAGTATTGACACATCACGTGTCGTAAACATGATTTGCCCCCAAGCGATGAGAGACTACATGACTAGGATGTTTTCTATAGCAGGGTAAAGCGGTAATGTGTAAATCGAAGAGAATTATTGTATATATCTGTGACTTGCCAAGCCTCGTATCAATTATTTCGATACGAATTAAAGACAATAAAACATATATTTCCAGTCCACTGAATTACATGTGAAATTTTATAGTTGGCAGGTATTCTCTCGCCACAGAATTTGGTCCGCGCTAAACATCTCCCATCCCTGTAACTCTTGTATGTTTCAAAATCATATCTAAAGCATAAGCCATTGTCATATTACAAGGTATGAGCTGTATCCAGGATTTGTTAAAACGGCACAGAGCCAATAAGGCAAATACACTTATTTTTGTACTCGAATCTGAAGGTTAGATATATATGAATACGAATAAAACTGCAGCAATTAAGGGATGATTGGAACTGCTGCAAATAGCCCTCAGATGGTCCAGTTTGTTGGACCCGGGAATATTTTAGTACTTCATTTGGCAATGCTTCTTATCTCCGTTTGTCCACAAACATTTCTGTATTGCCCACCTCCGCGTGTTGACCACAGAGTATCCATCCATCCTTTGGCTACTGTACTCAGGGAATCCCCACCCCTGATTGCCCAAATTCTCCGCCCTCAAAGGTCAGTCTGACATGCGATGGAAATATTAATGCAAAAGGTCGCACTTGTAGACGCTAGAGAAATCCCGGAACCGGGTTAATTTTTAGATGCAAGGCTGTATATCACTTGTTGAGTTTTAAGATAAGTCTGCCTTTAGGTGACTAAGTCTAGTATGGCGCAGCTCTCGATGCAGATGACCAGGTTCGGGGGTTCAAAACCAGCTTTTGTAGAACGTTTGTCAGCTACTTAGCGAGGCATCGTTGCTTCGATCCGCCTCACACCTGACTGCTGACGTTCATCTTTGTATTCTCGGAATGAAATATGACATCGTCTAACTTGTTCTCGACGTTCCGCACTGGATATTTAATTGCCCCAGTCGCAATTAGACGCGGTTCTGGTTAATTGGAAAAAGGGCCTTTTCAACAAAATGCTCTTCGACGAAGAATGCGTGTTTGCCATTTGCATAACTCCAGCCTTATCCTTGGATATAGATTTCAGTTATACAATGCGTATCGTGCATGGATATGAAACTGCAAACTCTGGGTCTGTATTGGATCTGCATATTTATGAGTATACGGGTTTCATTCAGCATGCTGGTTATCCCTCCGTTATTACCTTGCCCAGTGTGCATAAGATTTACGCGCTGTATATTATATTACTGTTTTACCTCTATGTTTTAAAGAATTAAGTGGTTTGCAGTATTGGGGAGCCAACAGAGACAAGAGACAGGGGGAGTTGTGAAATTTCGGCTGCTATTTTGGTCGTATGGTATAGAAGATATGCTGTCAGTTCAAATTTGCCTTCTTACTTTGGGAATTTGAGAAGGGGGGGGGCGGCTGTTCATTGACAAATATTAACAGGAACATAAACTTTACATCTCACAAAATACCTGTTATACATTAAGCCTCAGGCGACCATTATTGGGCCAGTGGGCTGCACTAGGGAGCTAACCCCTCGGCCACGGAGGCCCCTTACTTGCCCGATTCTCGACATATACATGTATTCATGTAATTACTACTTAAGAATGCTTTAGGCCTCCTTGTCTGCATACACTGTGCCCATTTGATTCGTAGTGTTCCAGGATGACCTCACTGTAAAATGTTGGCATTGGTTCGACTTCCTATAAGGGGGCGCCGTCGTGATATGACTGAAAACGACATAAAATCACGCTCTAAAAACCATATGCATTTCTTCTAACCATATGCATCGTATTCTCTCCCGGGTTACAAACCTTTGCTTTTGCACAATCAGGTACGTTTAAACGGAGCAGCATGCCTTTGGTGACATTTCACTCTGTTAAAAAGACTTGGGCAACTCTATGGCCTGTACATGGAAGATACTAAATTAAAACATGACGTTTTGAAGGAATTTCGGGAAGACTGCAGCCATATCGAGACAAGCGAAATGTACTGCTAGTACCAGTTGGTATTGTGTTGATGAATATACTTTGGTATCTGTGGAAATTGATGTTGCTGCTTTCTGGCGCCACACTTTTATGCGCTGTATGACTGTTTTCAGGCTGCACGTAGTTAATAACATTCTAGCACGTTATACATGTATATATACCCGATCCAGCACGTTATTATCTATACCACAGGTCGGGGTGACATGAATCATTGTCATTTTTAACTTGGCAGTCTTACATCATGATGGAACTCAGTCTTTTGTATTTTGTCCTGCTTGACAGCATTCCATAAATACGAAACAATCCCCTGCACGACATAAAGCTCTGTGTATTAATCGGTACACTCTCTAGCGATAGAGGTGCAAATAGTGTATACAGAGCAAACTACACGTAGGCCTTCATAAGTATAAATACCTAGCCATTGTCATGTAGACTACATGTATATCTCACGTGTAATGCGTGTAAGTTACAGTCCAGTCCGAATCCTTGCAATTGAATAATTTCTGTATGTTACGATGCATTCCTCAGATTGCCGTGTAAAATGACTTGAAGGAGATGTTAGAACTAACTGAAACCGGTTTCATGCGTAAGGTTGAGAAGAACTGTACTCAGCAACTTGCATATATACATCCATTTTATGGCATTAATACATTAACTTAAATTACCTTGATCTTTCTGGAACGAATCTATAAAGTGTATAAAGATTATATGTTAGCTTCTGATAGTATTTAACATTTAGCAGACTCGTAAATAAGGAGGAGTTGTGTAGAAATTATGGAACAAAAGAAAAAACCTCGTCACAACTTTGTCCAGACGGAGGCATTTCTTTTGGTTTTCAAAGCAAGTAAAGTGATTTCGGGACGGAAAAAAAAACGGTTGTTCAGAGTGTTCATTTAAAGGAAGGCCATTGGTGGTGGCCGTATTTATGAAAAGTGAAGGAACCAGCAGTTTTCAGCGATGTCGTAAAGACGCCAGGGATGTTCTCAGCGCATGAATTGGGTGAATTGGATCAAACTGTGTATCTCAGTTGCGCTACGATTGCAACTGCTCATATATCCATCGCGCTGATGTAAGTCAATACCATGTGTGTACGGCCCCTCGCCGAATTAGACACGATTGTAAAACGGAGCGTTAGAGAGTCTGATATTTATTTGAGAGTGAAGACGTGTAACGTTGATTGAAATCATCATACATCACACAGGATCTAATAAATGCTACAACGGGAGATATGTTTACGTCATATGCAGGACCATTATACTGCTATACTGGTATCCAAGTAGGGATAATTAGCAATGTTAGAATTGAATTCACCATGTACTATAGACATCCGCCATTAAACAGGTCAACAAATAGACCTGTGCAAACACTTTATCTTTTCTTTTTAACCTGGAGAAGAAGAATGTTGCAAAACGTTCTTCCGATTACTGACCTCAGCATAGTCCAAATTCCCGCTTACGACACTGTAATTGACGAGCTTCTGTTCTTCCAAAGAAATGAACCCCATGGACATGTCCGCTGTATGCAATTTTGTTTTCATGGTATGCAATGTGAAGGTCGATGCAGTCTGAGGATCTACGCAATCGATTCGATTTTTGAAGTCTTTCCTTCCAGGAACAAACATTCAGCGTGTACGTCACCTATTTTGAGACTGTTGTGAAAAGAAATGTGCCTAAACAAATATTTTGCGGAAAGTTGGATACTAATACAGACACGAACAGTTTATTGCATAGGATGTACTTTTGTGTGCAATGTATCTCATCATTGTAGTTATTTAAATGGCACTCTCAGGGGGCTTTGGCCTGAAAATAATTATCCCGATAGAAACATATAAAAGACAATGCATACACACTTACATGCTTTAATGATGAAGTGCATATAGGTACAGTGTAGCTGAATATAACGGTCGGGAATTATGTACCGACTGGCCTCTTATGGGACGATGACCTGGAGTTGAACTCAATGATCCCAGAGTATTGACATGACCGAGATTGAATTTATTTGAGTCTGAATCTAATTTCGTAAGTTTTTAATTAAAAAAGAAGAAACCGTATATGTTTACCTACGTATAGAATGTGCATCAACAGTGACACCGGATGCCTAGAAAATTTTAATTTAATCCGTCTGTATCTTTGTATTTATTTATTATGCCACCTTGATTAGCTTCCAAGATATCACTTTTTAGGGGTCCATCGCATTGCTCACATTATTTGGAGCTACTTGCAAGAATTTCCATTGCAAACAGACCTATATTTGGATATATGTCTCAGTCGAAGATGATTTCTAGCCATGTAGGCCTATGTAATGCTAACAAAGATGTTTATGTTGACTGGAATGTTTGCGTTTTCCGTGAAAAGATTTACCTTGGCACTGTCATTCTGAGAAATGCACTGCAGATTGCAGCTCAAGATCCGCCCGTCACAAGGACGCTGTTAACACGCTCTTTCCTGGTCAAAGTTTACGTGGCGGTTTTAGGCTAATATTACTTAACGGTTTTTAAGTACAAATTAAGTAATAATGAAGTCTGCGCTTTGCCCCTGCGTTTCTGTAAATATTTGGGCGTGTATACATTTGTTGTTTTATTTTATTACATGCAAACATATATATGTTTCTTATAATATACACACAGAAATTTCATTTAATATTATTATTTCAAATTCTTTCATAGTTTCTTGCTGTACTTTTCTATACATTAATTAGAATATTTAATTTAAAATGTTACTCGCTCAAACTCCCTAATTCATGAATAAACAAATTTACATTTTCGCTCATGCGTGAGTCCCCTTTGTTTGTCTTAAAAAGTTTCAGACTGGTCAAATTATCTTAGCAGAACGATTGCGAAGACCGCACGTGACACAGATACTTTTGTATATCTCATCTAAAGGAGAAGTAAACTCCTGTTTGTTTGTTTGTTTTTTTCTTTTTTTTTTTTGGTCGTAGGTGCGAATATGATACATATATTGTTAGATTCAGGTAAGGCGTAATAGGATATCTTCACATCTGCGCGAACTTTGTTCAAGCCGAATGCCCTCAGTGGGCAAAGAGATCTCGCTGACCACGAGAATTAAGACGAGATCATCTTTTTGATTGAAGACAAAGAATCTCCGAAGCCGTTCTGACGGGTTTTTCTGAACTTGTCTATTTTTTTCAAGCCACGTAAAATCCCTGGAATGGACCTCAGTCCAATACTGGCTGATGAAAAAAATACCTTGGGCTCCAGAGGGCCTTGTTTGCCCTGGAGTTACTCTAGACGGCTCTGTTTAAGACACGAGATTGTTTGCAAATTTTAAACAAACAAACTGTGTCTGGTCTCTCGCCCAAGAGCGGCATCCAGTCTGTACGGCGTGTCGTGTCCATCTTGTTTTCGGATGTCCATTCCCATGGAAAGTTAACTGTGCATTAGTGTAAACCTGAGTTGAATTTTTACCACCTCATCGTAATGTTAAGAGAAATATGTCCAAATTTCAAATTCCATTACCAAGGCACGTAGTAAATAGTAGTAAATATAGACTGTTTATGCCCCCTGTCACCCGCTTACACCATGGCTTATGTCAAAATTTGAAATACAATTCTGGTTTTTATTTTTGGACCACATAAATTAAAATTCTGACTACCTCATCAATGCTATCCTAAGACAAATATGTAAAAATTTCAACTTTCTGTATCTGCAAAACAAGGCGCTCGCTTTGATTCATCTTCCCCCTGCTGATAAAATGTGCCTGGAACAATAATAATAAATTACAGCATGCAGAGTAAAAACATTGAACGACAGTGAGGTAGTTGGTAAATGATTACACATAAGCATGTGACAGACAGCCTCCTATCATTTCACCTCAGTAAGGGTTTTATTTTAACTGTTCATGTAATTGCATTAATAGTAGGAACTTACACGCCCCCTTGTGCCCTGGTTTGAACACAGGGTAGAAAATGCAATGATGTTAATTGCGGTTTGTTAGATACCATTAATTAGTATTCGGGTAAGATTATTCTGTGGTCCTGTGCAGGATTGCTGTTGGTCGTAGTAGCACATGCCCCATGTAGCCTTGTATCGCCATTTGGTCAATAATCTTCTCCAGCTATGGATGTATATTAATTCTACAAGTGGTAAGCCCGTTAGCCCCGCCCGTACCTCGTTGACCCTGCGTCCCAAAAGCCAAAGACAAACAAATTAACGAGATACCCACGGCCTTAGAGACCTTGGTGGCCATCGAGGTATTGTCCACAGCGAGACCACGTCGGTCATCTGGTCAAGCATTCTTGTCCGGCCAGACGAAGGCACAAAGATAACCAATGCTGTTGACAATGACGGCCATTCAACTTGAATTTTAACTGCCTTGGAGATAGGCGTCTTGTTTAAGATGACTTACAATCGCAGCAGAGATGCTGCTCGTAATTCACTCAATCCCACTTGGGTACTGGTCTAAGCCTACTGTGTACAGTTTGTGGCTGAGTTGAACAGAAATACGAAATCTAAGACTCGGTGTTTCGTCACCTTAATGCCTCTCAACCATGTTGATCGGACGATTGAAATGTTGCGGGTAGGGTAGTTTTCCATCACCAAGGTCAGAATGGTCCCCATCCCTGGGTATTTCTGCTTCCGGTGCGCATGCTCAGAAACTGGAAGTCTAATGCCTAAGTTTTTGTGAAAGTTGTTGACATGATTTTGGGGGTTTTTTTATCTATCTTTAAAACAACTGATAGATTGGTTAGACGGGAAGGCAAAACACTAATGACTAAATGAGTATTAAAAACAGCGCGGAAGTCTTTGAACAAGGTTTGGATAATAAAACTGGCGATCACTATTGAAGCAGGGGCCCACAGTAATATTCAGATGTTGATGTGCTCATTAAACTTCCTATGGTAACTAAGTTATTTTGATCTGATTTTCGAATACACAAAAAAACCCTATAGATGACTGAACAGGTAACCGGATAAACGTGGAATAACTAAAGCGGGAAAAGTTTTATTCGAATGTGGTTTGCAATGCATGCTTTCAGTCTGTTCACTTAATGCAAGGTGGCCTTACTTGGTTGTTTACACTAGGTTAAGTCACTTTATTTAAAGAACATTTGGAACCTTTCCGAGAAGTCTGCCATCCGAATATTTCTTACTTTATAGTGTTGCTATCGGCAGTGTCTTCAGTTCCCACTTTAACGGTTTTTGTCATCCATCCGTAGTCAGATATTGCGTTGTGAGAGCCCACGTCTGCTGCTCACTTTTTCTTTTCAAATTCCAAGTACGAACTGCGATAACAGTTTTAGGAACCACTCTGAGGTATTTTCATCTAGCTGCTTTAAAGGATTCTGGATTCACACTTGCCCACCTTTGCTCATAAATGTTGTCTCAGGGTGACTATTTTCATCAACGCCTCAAAACGACAGTAACAAACGACAATGGAATTTCTAGCTTTGTTCTTAATGCTACTTTTACACAGAAGACATTCCTGCAGCATATTAACCAGCGTTTCGTATTTTGTATCAAAATGACGTGTAAGTGTTGTGACTTCCGGTGAAAATATTGCTACACTGTTAAAAAATAGAACAATTTGTCGTTCGTTTCTTGCCACACTGAATGAAACAGCCGAAGCGTCGAAATGTAAATCTTGCGGTCAGGCATTATTAAACGAGTTTACTATTCCCAGGACTAAACAACCATGTAACGACAAACCAGCGAATTTCACTTTCCGTCAACAATGCAACGTTAGAAACATACATTATTTTCCACCTTAGAGTCTCTTCATGAGTAAGGCTGAAAATGAATTTTTTGTCATGAAGACGTACATAAAGCGCAGTATATTTCCTTTTTACTTTCCTATTTACTTTTTTCATTTCTTTTTGTGTGTGTGTTTGTGCTTGGTCTCTTTTTTTTTTTTTTTTTTTTTTGGTTTTTTTTTTCTGCTGTTTTTCCCTGTGGGTAACTGGGGCTTATTTTCGTTTCGTGTGAAAATTTCGTACATATACCCTGCAGTGTGCACTGAGTAAATTGAGGGATATATAAAGTTCAGACGAAAATCGTTCCACACAGCAGTGTCAGTACCTGTTGCTTCTGAGATCGCCATCGTTATAGACTGTAACAACAAACAGTATTATTTTGTGGTGAAATGCTCTGACATTTTGGTTAAAATGACATTTTTCTGTAGATGTAAACAACTCTCTTCTGGTTAGCTGACGACTCAGGCAGTTATAATCGTTTCTGTAGACAGGGCCATCTACTCTGATATTCCATGACTTCTCGCGCCTTTCGTCGTAACTAGTACTAATATTGTTGTCATTGTTCAATTCAGCAACATTTCCTCTCCGTCACGCGTATCTTTACCACTTGTGTCTTCTGTTACGCAATGCACATTAGCATGCAAAGGGTACAGGGTCCGATTTTGTGTCGGGGTCATTTGCAGAAAAATTAATGAGAACCATACGGAATCGGGTTCAACAGTGAATACATATTATCATGTTCCCTCCTTAAAAGTCGTGTCGAATATGGCATTTTATGGCACCCATGTTAATTTAGCCATTGCAAAATTATTTTGTTTTAAAACATTCTGGTTATACAGTTGGAAAAAACATGCAAATGATCTCAGTGACGCAAAGAAAAATAGCGGAGGACAAAAGAAAAGACTTGAAGACTGATAAAGCAGAGTAATAAACCATGATATTAAGGTACATGATGTACAAAATCAAGAAATCAGTCATTCGAGCAGTACTTCGGGACATGCCTCGCCTGATTAACTGCCTCTCATTCAAAATTTCGCTTTTCGTGGACAACACGATAAGAACATTTTGAGACTTTTCATTCCACGCGTTTGGTTAAGAACGGGACTGCGTTCCACACACCCGTTAGTACTGAACAGGCAAACACGATGAGAAAACATCTCTCTTAAAAATAAACAGAATTCGGGAATTTTTGGCGAGTTCATCCCAACTCACAGCAAAGGTTATTGAATTAAATTGAAGACGGTCGGCTCTTGCAGGGATTTATATTATCGGCAATGTACAACATTGTTCCACGCGAGCCCGCGCGAGCATTGCCTATATGGCCACGGAAAACTTTCAAAAGTCAAGGTTCTGCTGGCGTTGACTTTGCCAACTTGTCCGCTAAGTATGTCGGATCACAAACACTTTAGGTTGACACGTCAAACATTTGTCTGTACTAGTTCAACGACAAACGCAAACGCTTTTAGGACTCAGTGAAAATGGCCGTTCACTTCTTTTAAACTCGAGGAATTCGCTTTCTAAGTGATGTCGCCAATTGTGTGCATATATGTAATAATCTTCCCATAAAACAGGCATATTTAAGGTAAATTTATATCGATAAATACGAACTATATATGTACTGCCTACGTTGAATTCCGAAACTATTTAAATCAGATTAAATACCTCCCCACTCCCTCTCCCCTTCTTCCGATAGTTTTTTCTTGGTTTTGGCTGTGGGTTTTGGCTGAGGCGTGGAGGCAGGTTGTGGGGGGGGGGGGACTTTAAATATGTACTGGTTGCTACCCGTGCTTCGCACGAATTCAAAAGGGATCATGAAAACAAAGGGTTTCTTTCTTCTTATTTTATTAAAGAAACAATTTTTGCGAGGCCTACAGGGCCGAAAGGTCGAGAACAAAGGGAGAATCCTCGTGACGTCACGATGACGTCATCGGCAAACCAGAGCGACTACGGGGATTCCCCACGATCTCACATAAGCGGACTCACTCAACGTCTTTATATATATAGATATAGTTTCTGTTTCTTAATTGTGCTAGATAGTTTATGCAGATCAGAGAGATTTAAATTAATATGGGGTACGACTTTTCTTCAAACTTCAAATCTGTCATATATATTGACTGTAATGCAGGTCTGAGAGATTTAAACTAATATGGGGTACGACTTTTCTTCAAACTTCAAATCTGTCATAAATATTGACTGTAATGACGTAGTTTTAAAACAATGTTCACAAGGTGTGGGATCAAACGCGGATGGGAATCGGTAGATTCCACCGCTCTTCTTGTTCGTCCATGGTTTCCCACCAATATGATGTGCATATCTGTAAGTTATAATCTCACGTGGGAAATATCGTCAGTAACTTACCAAAGGGTTGTGATTTATTCTTAATAGGGGCACCCCAGCTCCCTCCATCCATAAAACTGACCACTAACGTGTGACTGAAAAATTCCTAAGCATAATTGTTAATCAACAATCAGACAAAATTAAATAAATTAAAACAATATTGTACTAGGAACTAAAACGTTAGGAATTCAAGGAAACAATTATTTAAAAACCCTGTGAGAAATTCTTGTACTCTGTAAGGCCTATTACAGACTCTTAGAGTCTTTGGGGGCAGTTTTCTGTTGACTGTTATGCAGAGTCTACCAAACATCACACACAAGGAGCAAATTGACTGAGTTGACGCCGCCAGAAATTCAAAGTGTGGATAAACAACGAAAATAAACACCTGGTGTGGATAGAAACGCGAAGCGCACACACCCCATGACCTGCCGACGATACGAGTTCAAACTGACAGGTTCGGCGCGAGAGAGATGTGTAGACGTAGGGGACCGTGTAAGAATTACCGAGATGATGATGGCATGAAAACATGAAATTGGGGACAAAACGCATGTCACTAGATTCACACATAGGAAGGGGTTGTGCGGAGTTGCATCAATGTATATATATTTTTTTCTTTAGGAGTTTAAATGGTTAGGCCTGTATTTTGGCGCTGGCCTTTATTGGTCTTGAGATAAAAGAGCTTACTAGAGACACAATTTTAACAGCATGTTTACGAGGCCTTGGCTTTTTTTCACGATATAAATTACACTGGCGTGTTGCAAATCAGATATTTGGCTCTCGTGCATTGGACAGAATTATCGCCGAATTCGATCCGTACAGGATGCTGTTGTAGGTAACGATAAAGGCTAGTTTTAGAAACCGAATGTGAAGTAATTTAATTTATCATGTGATCTTTTGTGTTTGGAGGCGAGAAACAGTACGAGAAAGTTTTATTTCAGCTGACGGCAGAACATGTTCATTTGGCGAAAGTAACTGTGTCTTTGTTTGCCTTTGGTTTAATACCGTTTATGTTCTGTGCGGAAATATATTTATGGTAGTTAGTAACAAACAAAAGCGTAAAAACAAGAAAAAACGTCTCTCCACCGTTTTCTGTGCCTAGAGCGGACTTGGATTGCTCTAGCCTGTCAGGATGCCTAAATTTATAAGCGTCGAGAGGTAGTTCACATTTTCAGAACTTTATGAAGCCAGCTTGCACACTTCTTGTGTCTTAATGCATTAAAAGAACACTTTGAGCCGTTTTTCTGTCATCTTGAAGGTTAAGAAATGGAGGGAAGAAAACAGAAAAAAAAAATAAAACGCCCCCCGCTTAACCTTTACACTGCAAGGCGCTTTGGATGACACAAGCCAAATGGTTAGGAGGTGCTTTAGTTATGCAGTTCCAGACAGAGAACTGTGATTAGCCTTCTTTCATCTCTTCAATTTTAACTTAAGCCATAGTTTACCCACAAAAAAGTGTAGATTTTCTTCAGTCGTGTGCATTGGAAAATGGTTTGTAGGATATACTTCCCTCTCATTGACTCATTTGTCTCTTTATTTGTGTGTTTTCAGAAGACCCAAGATTTGATAAGAATCCATTTGATGAAGAAGCAACATTAGAACCATACACTCAAACAGCTAGCAATCAACATAGTACATTTCATTCACCCGTTTCATCGTCTCTATCAACTTCATCATCAGTAGAGTCTCACAACCATCGATCGCTGTTGTCATCAGAAGTTAGCTATGACTTTGTGCTGGGTACTATTAACATTTCATCTGTGCTATGGTCACCACAACTTGCAATGATGGAATCTCTAGAATTTGGAGAACTTGCCACCAACCTGACTGATGAGGTAAGAAACTATGGTTTCACTTTCACTTTTATTTGGAGCAGGTGCAAAAATAAATCTTAAGCATAAATATTACATTATATTTGTTACAGTTTATAATAACACAGTAGCCATTAATTTTGACTGGCCTCCCTCAAGGGTGTAATAACAGATCATTTGAGAGTGTTCAATTCCATAGGTGACTGTGAAAAAGAAAGTACTCCATGAACATCTAACAAGGCAACAGATTCTAAAAGAGCACATTTCAAGCTATGGAGACATACTTTACTGTGTTTATTATATGAACAATTGCTTTAGTATCAAGTGTGTTTCTTGGACTGGATTGGAAAAAAAAAAAGACAAAAAAAAAAACAAAACGTGAGCATGATCACTTTCCTTGGCAGAGATTTAAACAATCCTGACAGGGTAAACAGGGGAGATAACCCATTAAATACGGCATCCAAGGTCAGCATTTCATGCTTACATTTATCCAGTCAAAGAAATTGATATAAAATTAATCTCAGTAGAGGAGTTTCAAGTTCAAACTCTTTATCGCTAAAGGTAAGAAAAGCCCTACTGTACAATGTGACCTGTCAAAAATGTTATGCAGTTATTTCTGATTACATTTACTATAACATGGACGTTTTAGAAAAGTGTCACAAAATGTTATTTAGATTAGATGTACGATAGGCAAAATTGAAAAGCTGAAAGTTGTTTAACTTCAGAAGTTGAAGGAGGGGTCGTTTGTACCTCCATAACATGGCAAAACAGCTGATCAGTAAATTAAAGTGAACAACATTGCCTGACATTTTTGATAAGTCGCATGACACAGTTGGACTCCTTTTACCTTTTGTGACAAAATAGTTCGAATCAAAACTCCCCTGTTGTACTGTATTTTTGAAAAGCTTGAAATGTACTCTTGGAATCTGTTGCCTACTTCATAGAAGCCTTAGGCTTAGCAGTTCTTAGTTTCTGTATTATGGTCACTGACATGTACATGTAAATGAAGCTTGTGCATCCTAAATCTGGTTTTTATTCCTATCCGTTTTATCATTGCAGTCTTTAGGCATGGTTTCCAAATCACTTTTTGCCATCATTCAAAGACATAACTAAATGACAGCCTTGTAATATTTAAAGGTTGCAATGTTCCCATAAGCTACATTGTACATTGAACACAAACAGCTCTTACTCAAATACATGTGGATGTTATTTGATTTTAGTGGTAAAAGTTTCATGGCAGGATTACTAATTGTTTCTGTTTTGTTTTTGTTATGATTTTGTGAAAATGTTAATAGAAGCTGCATGAAAATGCTATACTTAATTATCTGAATTTTCTGTGTAACGGGAATTTCCCTGGAAAATGGTATGGATTTTCATCTTCAGTTACATGTGCAAATATATGACATTGTAAATTATGATGGATCCATCATTCTTCTTTCAGTTGGAGTGTGTGTTTAAAAACTCTCTCGTTAATGACAGTGTGCAGAATGTCATTATAAATGGGTTCAAGTAAGTACACGTTATCTCCCCTGGCTTTGCTTCAGTTCTTGAAAAAAAAACCAAGTGTTGAAAACTACTACATGTGAATTTCAGTGTGTTTGGTCCTAATCACAGACAAGGTCATTGTTAAAACTTATTTGCTGATTAAACTCAACTTTGTGACAAAAAATAGGAGGAGGCACTTTCGAAGTCTTCACTGCATGAAGAATATGGAGAAAAAACTTCAGTTAATATCCTAATAAGAACATAAGGGTATCGCCCTGTTGAAGGGTTTGGTCAGGACATGCCTAGTGAACATATTTTTAATGATGGCCTAAGACTGACTTACAAAGGTATTAGTTGCAGGGGTAGGAGTTTTCAGTTTCATGAAATTCCTAAAAGAACATGATTATTTTTGCGTTTTCAGTGATCATTGTTGAAAGTCTCTATCACAAGGGCCCCATTTCCTGGCTGGTGTTGTATGGCTTGGTTTGCAGAATTCAGGGCTTGATTATTTTTTAGATGAATATTCATTTATTCAAAAATGTGGGTACTTAGTGTGTTATCAGCAATATCTGAATGAAATGTGGAAAAATCACAAACCAGTCAGACCAATGCTTGTTAGCCCAACCAATATTCCATTGGCCTCCATTATAGTGTAGTGAAGGGTGGACTGCAAGTTATGGGTTGTGCTGTAAATCCTCAACCTTTTCAAGCATTAGGCTAAAGCATTTAAAACATGTACTGTGTGCATACAGTTATTGTGAAAATGAAGCCAAAAATTATTTGTTTGTGTTACTACAGATATAAGCTTCATATTGCTATGAGAATTATTTCTCTAAACTCTACAGTTCTCCAAGACAATACTGAAATATTGCTCTCAGCGGTGGTTGAAAGCTGAAAAGGTTGAAGAGTTAGGGTATTTAAAATCTCAAAAATTACTTTTGTTTATCTTTCAGGAACTCTGGTTTGGGAGTTGTAGCAGAGTTCACGGTAATGTTAAATCCTGCTAACAAAGTATCTGCTGAACGTCTGGAGGAAGTGTTCATGAATGAGACAGAAGGCAGCAGGACATTGGGAAGCTTCACGATTGAACCTTCTCTCACATCATTCACTGGTAAGAGCACCCAAACATACTGTAAATCTTCAACCTTTTCAATCATTAAAGCAGTTTTTACTGGGTAATTTATGCATACAGTTATTGTTAAACTGAAGCCAAAAATGATTTGTTTGTGTCACCACGGGTATAAGCTTCCTAAAACTATGAGAATTATTTCTCTACACCCTACAGTCCTCAAAGAAGATACTGAAATATTGCTTTCAGCTGTGATTGAAATTGTTGAAGAATTAGGGTACATTAAAACATTTGTTTATGGTAAGCCAACCTATCCTTTGATAAACTACATACCCCAGAGTTTTGGGTTTTTTTTCACTAACTTGAAAATTAGATTCCAGCTTTTAATCTTTAAATACTTTGCATTTTAAGTTGGGGTATTCATATTAAAGAGATATGAAATGTAAATGTTTGTAAATTAATTTGAAAATTGATTTGAAAAATAATTCAAGGAGTAAATCAGGTTTTTAGATGAAAGTTACATGTATTTACTAAATAATGTCTTGACCACTCACAGAATCCATTCTTCAGAAAGAAAATATGAAATAACATTAGAAAAATACCAAAGCACTACAACTGAGAGAGTGAGCTTAGTCTCCAGTGTCAACTGGATTTTGAGCAGTTTTAGTCTAATTTTAAATCTTTCCTCCCTCAGCACCAGGCAGCCCAGCTACCGTCCCGGTGACATCCCCAACATCTGCTGCTACAACAGAGTTAGTGTCCAGGGTAATGGCCACACTCGCCACAACCACTGGCCCATTCCGGCCTCATACCACTGCAACGACAACACACCAGGCTAACACATCGATGACAAACAGCATGACTACAAAAGGGACACCCGAGGAGCTTTTGTTTAATTACGTCATGGGCAAGATCAAAATTGTCTCCCTTACTTGGATTGACAGATACTCCAATGAGACTTCACCAGAGTTTAAAGAATTGGCAACTAATATAACGGAAGAGGTAAGATATCACTGAAGTTTACAGTATGGCAAAGCTACATGTAACATTGGGATTCTGTGCTTTCCTTCAGTGTCTGTCTTGTGTAAGGCACTAGGCCTAAGAGCAGTGCCAGGGGGTTTCCACTACCGAAGGAGGTTATCGCACCAGCGTGGCATGATCACCCAGGTGCCTCGCATGAATGCTGTCAATGCGAGTTCACTTCCTGCTCATGATGGCTTTCTCTCTGGCCATACCTGTGAAGGTCTGCCAGCAACCCGTGGATGGCCGTGAATTTCACCCGGGCTTTCCACTGTTTCGTCCTACTGTAATACTGGCCACCGTCATATAAGTGAAATATTCTTGAGCACGACGTAAAACACCAATCAAATAAATAAATAAATAGGCGCAGTCCCGGAATTAGCTTAGGCCAAACAGCTGACAGTATTTACCTATGTTTTTCTGGTATTTATTTGTTTGTCCGTTGATCTCTAAGTCACAAACTATACAGACAAAGTTATGCACTTATAGGACCTATGAATTAAAGTTTGTGAGTTTATACCAAGTACATTGCATTAAACATATTAGCAGTGAGATCAGAGTTTTCGTACTAATTTCCTTAAAATTCTCTGTACAGCTTCCAAAATGCATATGCAGATGTAGAGCTAACACTTCAGCAGCTGTGATGGCTTATTTTACTTGTACATTTTCTCCACACAAGAACATTCTCTTTTCTTTGCAGCAAGTTGCTCTTGTAATTTTTCTGTCCTTTGGTCAAATTATTAGACATATATTGTTTTACCTTTCACTTTACAACCATTCCCCATATGTGGGAAGGTCTGCCAGCAACCTGCGGATGGTCGTGGGAAGGTCTACCAGCAACCTGCGGATGGTCGTGGGTGTCTCCCGGGCTCTCCCAGGGTCCTCCCACCATTATGCTGGCCGCCGTCGCATAAGTGAAATACTCTTGAGTACGGCGTAAAACACCAGTGAAATAAATAAATAAATAAACAGCCAATCCTGATTGAAACACTACATTGACTTCGTTTGGGAGCATACAGCTCTAGCTGAATTGGAAATTTGTCATTGTTTTATACACATGTTTAAATTGTCTACATGTATATACATGATAACATAACTGTGACTCACAGGCCGGGCATTTGTGGGAAAGTAAATATCAGAAAATCACATGCATTCACATTTGTACCGTGCAGACTTGAGCAATTTTCATTGTGGTTTAACTTGACTAAACGCATACCTCATAGCACTCCATGTACAGCATTCTATGTTGGTCGTTGTGTATGGGTAAGAAATTTAATTTCACATCAGTCCTAGTGCATTAGCCAGTTACAATGAATGATGGTGTGGAGCTGACAATTTTTGACATGCATGGTGAGTGATGCAGATGAGTAGTTGCAGTGTAAGTACAGCTCGTTACTTATGTATGAGAAGTAGTCTTGGACTCATGGACATCAGTCAAATAAATTAACTGTACTAATCAGGGGTAAACCTATGCCCCAGTTAAATGTACAATTCTCTGCTTACTACAGACGAAGGGACAGTATCCTGCGTTTTCGTACATGTATCTTTTGAAGAATGAAGGGAAGAACAGTTAAAAATAGATTTTGGATCAGCATACAGATCATCTCTGTAGTTTAGTGGATTGTTCCTTCATCTAAGACCAACAATGTGCAAAATTTCATTCAAATTCATGCATGACTATTTCTCTAAAGTTACTGATTCATAGATAGACACAGAAGTAAACACTAGAAAACAATATAACATGTGATTGAGGTAACAATAAATAAATCCACGATGTGTGCAATTCATATTTGGGGCAAACCAAAACTTCAGTAACATGGGGTTCCCCATCCCTGTTCAAACAGACAAGCAAATTTACAATTTGTTGAACAGTGGTTCCCTTCTACTTGAATAACAACACCATCTGTGATTGTTCATGATGATTTGTGTTTGATTTTTCAAGTATGTTCTTCTGATTTCTTTTCTGATTCTCATATTTTTTTCACTTACAGTTGGAATGCATTTTTCGAGAATCAACAGTTAATGAAAGTGTGGACAGAGTGACCATCACAAGTTTCAGGTTTGAATGTTTTTAAATTATTTGTATGTTTTTGCCCTGTTTTACTCAGTACAAGACTTTAAGTGCAGTGTCTAAATTTGTCTTTGTTTTCTCTTTCTTGTTTATCACTTAGGATTAGCATAATTATGGGCACTTAAAGGTATGAATCATGTACATCAAAGTCCTGTTTTTCAGTGAGTGCTATCCATGACATCAGTTAGCATAAAACCTTTATCAGGTACTGTTTAGTTTTCCCATGTTAACTCAGGCAGTATATTAAATCTGGTTGCCTCTGTCACTGTTTTGCGATCCCGTTTTAGCCCGGGGAGTGTCATAACCAACTACAGCCTACAGTTGTTTCCGGAGAAAGGCGTGACCTTGGCCCAACTCGCTGATGTCTTCGACAATGCCACAGAAGGCGGGAAAATGGTGGGGGCATTTGAGCTGGACCCTGCAGCGTCCACTTTTGAACGTAAGCCACAAGTACTGGGACATGAAGTGTGAGATTTAGATTTGACGATTTTTTCTGATAGGGTTGTGTTACCCCCAACACATGATTTTTTTAATGACCTAAAGTTTGGAAGCCTCTTGCTACAAAGTTACTGCAGAAGGCCTCGTATAAGTGTGATCGAACAACAATAGACCAAGAAAAAAGGAACCCAAAACCTTCACTTATATGATGGAAAATATTGAAAGTGAAAAATCTGGGACTAATTTAGGTTAATTCAAATCTGATACTTCGACATTGCTCTTCTTAATATTGACTCAAAAGTGTCCTTTGTAGGCAAAATTGGAGCAAAAATTGACCACAATTATTAAACCCAATCATCTTTCCAAAGTGCCCTATGGAATCAAAAAAGTTACATACTGGTCAACACCTAGGGTAAGGGCTGAAAGTACAAACTATTTTCAAAGGAATGCATTTACTGATTTGCTACATTTTAAGAATTACAGTACAGATAAATCCACATTAAATTTTGAAAGCAGACAGGAAGAAAAATAATAATAAATGGAAATTCAAAAATTTTATTTATATTGTGCTATTTGTGACCAATTGTACATCACGCATTTTATGGAAAGACAAACTGAGCTGATTTCCTCGAACCTTTTTGTCCTGTCAGCTGTTCCACAACCTGTTTCAACAACAACAACATCAAAGACAACTATGGTTAGTCCTCAATCTGCAACAGCAACTGTCCAGCCAGCTTCCTCGGGAGTGACGACAACTGTGCCTGTTTCACCTCTTGTCAATGAAACGACAGCTTCTGTTCCACCAAACCAACATGTTTCAAGTGGTCTAAATGAAACCCTAACTACAGTGCCTGCTGTCATAGCAAATGAGTCTGAAACATACAATACGACAACAGAAGTTGTTCAGCCAACAAGACCAATTGTAGCAACAACTGCAAATGTTTCCGAAACCTACAATGCAACAACTGAACTTGTTCAGCCTACAATACCAGTTGAAGCAACAACTGCAAATGTTTCTGAATCCTACAATGCAACAACTGAACTTGTGCAGCCAACAAGGCCAGTTGAAACAACAACTGCAAATGTTTCTGAAACATATAATGTGACAACAGAACTTGTTCAGCCTACAAGACCAATTGAAACAACAACTGCAAATGCCTCTGAAACCTACAATGCAACAACAGAATTTGTTCAACCAACAAGACCAACTGAAACAACAACTGCAAATGTTTCTGAAACCTACAATGCAACAACCAAATTTGTTCAGCCAACAAGACCAGTTGAAACAACAGCTGCAAATGTTTCTGAAACCTACAATGCAACAACAGAATTTGTTCAGCCAACAAGACCAGTTGAAACAACAACTGCAAATGTTTCTGAAACCTACAATGCAACAACAGAATTTGTTCAGCCAACAAGACCAGTTGAAACAACAACTGCAAATGTTTCTGAAACCTATAATGTGACAACAGAGCTTGTTCAGCCAACAAGACCAATTGAAACAACAACTGCAAATGTTTCTGAAACCTACAATGCAACAACAGAATTTGTTCAGCCAACAAGACCAGTTGAATCAACAACTGCAAATGTTTCTGAAACCTACAATGCAACAACAGAATTTGTTCAGCCAACAAGACCAGTTGAATCAACAACTGCAAATGTTTCTGAAACCTACAATGCAACATCAGAAATTCTTCAGCCCACAAGACCAGTTGATATGACGACAACACGTGTCTCTGAGGCCACAACAGTAGGCGCTCCTGTGTATGAGCGATATCCATATGAGAGCTTAGGTATTGAGATTAAGATTGTATCATTGGCCTGGCATCCAGAATATGCAGTCTACAACTCTTCAAGGTTCAGGGAACTGGCAACCAATGTGACGTCAGAGGTAAGTTGACTGCTGTATACAGGGGCCGATTTCAGAAAACCGGTTTTTAGACACTGTAAATCTTCAACCTTTTCACCCACTAAAGCACTTTTTTCAGTGGAATTTATGCATTTGATGGCTATGAAAATGACCCTGAAAATGATTTGTTGTGTGAACTTCATAAAACTGTGCAAATTGTTTCTCTATACCATATAGTTCTGTCAGAGTGTTTCAAACTATTGATCGCACAGGTGAGGAAAAGGTTAAAGATTGGGGTAGGTCAAACTTTAAAACCCTTGTTTGAGTGCTTTACAATTTTTGGTACTGGAATGCGAAAATTTGGACACATTTTTGAGGTGGTCAAAATTTAAATTTCCCAAAATACATGTATACTCTGAAATCCTATTTAAATTTCATCTTGAGTCATAAATGACTGAATATTAACATGGCTACCGAAACCATCTACATTATGCCAAACTGTTTTTGGTAACGACAGTATACCCCAAGAAACAAACACAGAAATCTCAAACATTTGGCGAAACATGACAGAAAACTTACATCTACTATATAACAAATTTTCAAACATTCAGAAATTAGTGATATTTATATTTTTCCCCTCCTTGTTTTCCAGCTTGAATGTGTTTTTAAGAAATCGGCCGTCAATGAGAGTGTTGATGAGATTGAAATCACCAGTTTCAGGTAGGCGCTGTTATTAGCGTTGGCACATGGAACAGTGTGAACCGATTGTCAAGGTTATATTGTCAAGCATTACCTGACTGAATTTAGTGAATAGTTTGCAGGTGAAATGACTTCTGTAGGATTTAACCATGAGAGTTTTAGATGCATGGAATTTCATTTCCGTCACCCCTCAGAAGCCATTTTAGTGTTAAAACTTTTTCAGTAAGGTATCACCCTACCTTCCATCAAACTTCAAAACCTCTTCAAGATCAATGGAACTCTCAAGGTCATTGACTGTATGTTGTAAAGTGAAGGTTTTAATTCAAATATGAAGTGGTAGAAATTTGATGTGAGAAAATGAAAGTGTTGCATATAATGAGAAGGTGAATATCTCAAGTGAAAATGTGAGAACTTGAATGTGTCAGGTGTAAGTGTGAAAAATGTAATGTGTTAAATGTGAGAAACACAATTTTTATGGTGTTAGTGTGAGAAACTGAATATGTCTAATTTGAGAAACTGAATGTGCCCAGTGTGAGAATTTGAATGTGTAAAGTCTAAGTATGAGAAGCTGAATTGCCCAGTGTGATAAACTGAAGTTGTGTTGTTTAAGAGTGAGAAACTGAGAGAGTGTAGTTTAAGTGTGAGAAACGTATCGTAACGTAAATATATCTGATTTGATAAATGGAATGTGCCCAGCATGATGAACAGAGTGTGAGCTGAAGTTTCAGAAACTGAATAATGTGTAAGAAATTGAGTGTATTCAGTGTGAGAAACTGAATGTGTTACGTGATTAAAATTCTGAAACTTGTCCAAACCTTCATTTGTGGAAACAGACCATGTTAGCGTTGTAGTCTATCATTACCAGAATCCCACCCTTACTTGTGAGCCTTCAAACAGAAAAACAAGAATGAATGAATGAATAGAAAGAAAGCAAAACAACTGGAGAAAGTATGAGTCATCCTTGTAAAACATTCTTTAATTCTTGTCTACTCTCAGAAAAGGCAGTGTGATTGTGGATTTCGATGTTAAGTTGAGAGAATCAGCCAACCTGACCTTTGAAGCTCTGGTGAACGCTTTTCAACGAGGCACAAATAACAGTGAATATATCGGGGATTATGCCCTCAACAGCTCTGCCACTGTCTTCAAACGTGAGTCCCCTGCTCTGGTTTGTCTGCACTGTATCGCACCAAAATTTTTGCGTGCTAAAATACACTCTCTTAAGCATTATAAAGGCCTTACAGTGCTGCTTTTGCCAACACCCCATGTACTGTCTTCAAACTTTTTTAATCAAATGAAGGGGCAGATGAAGTCTGTAATGATGCACAGGTAAAACTGTCAAAGACCACGAAGTTATGGAGTTCTGACAACAAAAAGTATTGTTGTCAACCTGCCTCTCTCCATCTCTTCTTTTGCCCAAGTTTTCCTTTCCACGTATCCATTTGGAGTGTCATGTGGTCTAGTGGTTGTAAACTGCAAAGACTCACAAGGTGCAGTTTCAAACCTGGCCTTGTTCAAACAGGGAATTTTCATGCTTTTCACTGGTAACAATACTGTGTTAACAATGCTCGTTTGTGCAGGCACTTTCCGTTCACCAGTATTAATGTAAATATATGTACCTCACATGTGGGAAAGATTTCCAGTAGCTTGCTAAAGGTCGGTGTTTACCCCAGGCACTCTGGTCTCCTCCACCCATAAGACAAACTGACACTGTATAAGTGAAAAATGGTTTAATAGCAATCATTCAGACAATCCACCCACTGTGCAGTGTCACTTGTTGGATTGGATGGCCATAGACCTGCAAAACAGGGAGAATGAAGTTGGGGGGTAGGGGTGGCCTCTGTTTTGGACTGGAGTCACTGCTTGTTGACAGCTATTGTCACACGCTTGCTGAACCACTCATGAATCCCAAACTTTAGGTGGACCCTTTATAGAGAGACATTTGTGCCTTTACATCTACATCTTTGAACGGAAGTTACATGTACTCTCTTTTTTCTGTTTCTGGCTGCGTTTACAGATTTCTTCACCACAGTCTCTTCAGGTCCAACTTTGATCACCCCTGACTTCACGGTAACGAAACAAGATAACTTCACAGATGTGACTACGGCTGTCATGAATGTAACGGAGTCTCAGACGGTTACAGAGGCGGTTACATCCGCTACTGTTGTGAATGTGACTTCTGCACCAGGGGGCAATGATACAGAAACTGCAACGAGTTCTGTTATGAATGCAACAGAAGTTACACCTGCTAATACAACAGAAGCTACCACGTCACTTGTGAATGCAACAGAATTTACCACTTCAGTTGTGAATGCAACGGAAGTGCCATTGAATGCAACAAAAATCACAACACCAGCTATGAATGGGACAGACATGTTTACAAATGCAACAGAAATGAATCCAACTGACATGGTTGCAAATGCAACAGAAATGACCACTCCAGGAATGAATGCAACTGTGAATGACACAGATGTGTTTACAAATGCAACAGAAATTACCACTCCAGTAATGAATGCAACAGGGTTTATAAATGCAACAGCAATGACTACTCCAGTAATGAATACAACAGAAGTGTTTACAAATGCAACAGAAATGACCACTGTTGTAATGAATGTTACAGGGTTTATAAATGCAACAGAAATGACCACTCCAGTAAGGAATGCAACAGAAATAACAACACCAGTAATGAATGCAACACAGGTGTATACAAATGCAACAGAGATGTATACAAATGTAACAGAAATGACCACCCCAGTAATGAATGCAACAGACGTGTTCTCAAATGCAACAAAAAGGACAACTCCAGTAATGAATGCGACATATGTATATACAAATGCAACAGAGTTGACCACCCCAGTAATGAATGCAACAATGTTTACAAATACAACAGAAATGACCACTCCAGTAATGAATGCAACATATGTATATACAAATGCAACAGAGTTGACCACTCCAGTAACGAATGCAACAATGTTTACAAATGCAACAGAAATGACCACCCCAGTAACGAATGTGACAGTGTTTACAAATGCAACAGAAATTACCACTTCAGTAATGAATGCTACAATGTTTACAAATGTAACAGAAATGACAACCCCAGTAATGAATGCAACAGACATGTTCACAAATGCAACAGAAAGGACAACTCAAGTAATGAATGCAACATATGTATATACAAATGCAACAGAAATGACCACTTCAGTAATGAATGCAACAATGTTTACAAATGTAACAGAAATGACCACCCCAGTAATGAATGCAACAGACATGTTCACAAATGCAACAGAAATGACAACTTCAGTAATGAATGCAACATATGTATATACAAATGCCACAGAAGTGACCACTCCAGTAATAAATGCAACAATGTTTGCAAATGCAACAGAAATGACCACTCCAGTAATGAATGCAACAGAAGTGTTTACAAATGCAACAGAAATGACAACCCCAGTTATGAATGCAACAGACATGTTCACAAATGCAACAGAAAGGACAACTCCAGTAATGAATGCAACAGAAGTGTTTACAAATGCAACAGAAATGACAACCCCAGTTATGAATGCAACAGACATGTTCACAAATGCAACAGAAATGACCACTCCAGTAATAAATGCAACAATGTTTACAAATGCAACAGAAATGACCACCCCAGTAATAAATGCAACAGTGTTTACAAATGCAACAGAAATGACCACCCCAGTAATGAATGCAACAATGTTTACAAATGCAACAGAAATGACAACCCCAGTAATGAATGCAACAGAAGTGTTTACAAATACAACAGAAATGACAACCCCAGTTATGAATGCAACAGACATGTTCACAAATGCAACAGAAATGACCACTCCAGTAATAAATGCAACAATGTTTACAAATGCAACAGAAATGACCACCCCAGTAATAAATGCAACAGTGTTTACAAATGCAACAGAAATGACCACCCCAGTAATGAATGCAACAATGTTCACAAATGCAACAGAAATGACAACCCCAGTAATGAATGCAACAGAAGTGTTTACAAATACAACAGAAATGACAACCCCAGTTATGAATGCAACAGACATGTTCACAAATGCAACAGAAACGACCACTCTAGTAATGAATGCAACATATATATATACCAATGCAACAATGTTTACAAATGCAACAGAGTTGACCACTCCAGTAATAAATGCAACAATGTTTACAAATGCAACAGAAATGACCACCCCAGTAACGAATGCAACAGTGTTTACAAATGCCACAGAAATGACCACCCCAGTAATGAATGCAACAATGTTTACAAATACAACAGAAATGACAACCCCAGTAATGAATGCTACAATGTTTACAAACGCAACAGAAATGACCACCCCAGTAATGAATGCAACAATGTTTACCAATGCAACAGAAAAGACCACCCCAGTAACGAATGCAACAGTGTTTACAAATGCAACAGAAATGACCACCCCAGTAATGAATGCAACAATGTTTACAAATGCAACAGAAATGACCACTCCAGTAATGAGTGTCACTGAAATAACATCCACTGCAGTTGCAAACATAACTGAAATCTCGACAACACCAACCACTAATGCCACAGAACTGCCTGTGAACGTCACTGATGCAACAATGACAGCTAACATTACCCAGACAAGCACAGAAGCAACTACCAATATTACATCTGATATAATTATTCCAGTCACTGTAACAACTGTCGGTGCAAGTCAGGCAACAAATGCCACATTGGAAGTCACAAATGCCACTGTTGTCATCCCAGTTACAACAACGCAAGTGCCAACAACAACAACACAAGCACCAACGACAACACTTCCCATAGTAACTGAGGTGGTTATACTGGGATCATTCCGTATCATTGAGGGCGCTACGTGGGAGGAGAGTTTAGGTAGAGAGGATTCAACAGAGTACAAAACTCTCAACAAAGACCTAACTACAGAGGTAAGAAAAGTTAAAAAGCTTTTCAGTAAAAAGCTGCCAGTGGGTGGTTTACCACAGACGTGTATGTGAAAATGTCTTGAGAATAGTGTAAAACAATTCATGTTATTGCTGGGTCAGTCATCAACACTCCTCAGCTACAGTCACATGAAAAGAAGTGGAGATGAAAACATGGCGAATTTAACCTGGGCAAAATAGAGCCTTACCATAAAACATCAGAAACCAAGCTCTTGGGTAATTTAAATCAGAGTTTAAACATTTTAGGTGAGATATTGATGTGGATAGATAAATGTGTCAACAATGTTTACATTAGTTGGCAGCATTTTTAATTACCTGTCAAATGTTGTATCAACTGAATATATATTTAAATTCAACATTTAACTTCACATCACATATTACATGTATTCATTTGTTTTATATGATTGGTTATTATCATCAGTGATTACATTTGGTCAGCTATTACATTTGGTCGCCTGTTATATTTGATCACTTGTTCCATTTCATCATTTGCCACAATATGACTGAGGTATTGCTGATATGGCGTTAAGCTGTAATCATTCATTGATTCCATTTGATCACTTATTCCATTTGATCACTTGTTCCATTTGATCATTTATTACGTTTAGTCATTTATTTTATTGGATCAGTTATTACGCTTGATCATTTATTACATTTCTGTTTATTCATTTCTGTTCCCAGCTGACAGATGTCTACAGCCCAGAATATCCACTTCTTGGAATTGACAACATGGTTTTCAGGTAAGACAACACAGGTGTTTTTCTCATCAGCTATGGTTTTACGATCTGAATTGATTAGTTCAGTGCCCCAGGATTTTTGTAAACTTTGACAAATTCTGCCAGTAAAATTTCAAAATTCAATATTGATGATGTACACTACATAAGGATGGACAAGCCAGACCCACTATGCCGTAATAAAGGCCATGTCATGAGTGCAGTAACAGTACACTTGAACTGGGGAATAAAATCGTGGTGTGTATTTAGTCATTGCCTGTTCTGATTGTTTTAAGAAGTTGATATATGTCATTGGTTTGGTTGTCGTCTAGAAGTCAACTTTACTTCAGATGAAATCCTGCATTAGAGCAAGATTAGCATATTAGGCCAGTGACACATGATCCCTTGTTTCTTGTCGTAATATTTTGAAAATAGTACATGTGGCAGAGCAATGGCCCTTTTTTATATTATTATTGGGTTTGATTCTATGATAATCTCATCTTTGTGACAGTTTCTGGCAAGGAATGAAATAATTTGTTCCGATGCCAGGTATAAAATGATTTTAGGACGTTGACTGGGAAACATGGAATCACGCATGATTTGCCGTATCTGATAGACTCATTTGAACATGTGAGTCCTATTATGTTAAAGAAAATTCACATTGGTAAGCAGGATTTGTCTTAACATATATTCTTTGTCTTTACATGTATCCTTTGTCTTTACATGTATCCTTTGTCCTAATGTGTATCCATCATCTTTACATGTATCCTTTGTCTTTACATGTATCTTTCTTCTTATCCCAATAGTCAAGGCAGCGTTGAAGTGTCATACGAAGCCAAATTCAACAGCTCAATGATGGCAAGAGCTGAGGATGTTCAGCAGACCTTCCTGGACAACCTTGAAGACGGAACAAAACTGGGCAAATACACCATCGATGTGGACTCAGTGCGACATGCAGGTAATTCACAAGGCCTGGGACATCCAGAGTTATCCTCCTTAGATAGTTTGGGGTCTCCAGGACAAGGTAGTCTCCCAGGATAGGAAAGAACTTTATAAGAAACTATGCATGTATGTAAATTCATTCCACTTACTCTGATGCAGTATTGAAATAGATGAGCATATCGGTGAAGGTAAGTGCAAAAAAAAATGAAACCAATCTGATGCAATCAATTTGGATGCGGTCATAATATTTGTCCCTGACATGTAAATAATGTGTGAATACTCAAGAGGAGATAATGTTACTGACTGAAAAGGCTGATAAAAAAAGAACACACATTGTGTTAACAGTCAAGGGGAGATAATCATACTTGTTGAAATTGTTAATAGGAAGGCCCATGTATAGGCGTTCAAGGGAAGATAGTCATACCTGTTGATAGGGCTAACAGGGAAGAATAGATATTTTGTGAGCACGCAATTGGAGATAAGCATGCTTATTGATAGGGCCAATAGGAAAAGACAGACATTGTGTGTGCACTCAAGGGGAGATAACCATAATTACTGAACGCTTTAGTAAGAAAGAACAAACATTGTATGAGTACTTGGGGGAGGTAATAATGCTCAAAGAATGGGCTCATAGGCAAGCACAAAAAGTGGGTCAACACTCAGGGGAGATAAGCATAATTATCTGAATGGGGTTTAGGAAATGATATGTGAGGATCAGTTGTAAGCTAGCTTTTTAAAGACTTTGTTACTTCTCTTCAGAAATGTTTGTGAAAAAGAGAAATAACATTAAAACAGGCGTTTTCATGCCACATTCAAGAAACTTCTGTTGTTACCTCAGTTTGACAGAAAATGAAAAATAGGACAATGTAAAACGTGTGTAAATTAAGAAATGTGATGTGTGAAAATATAAACAAAACATAAAACATGGATAAATAATGAAATAAGACATGCCTTTGATACCACATTGAATGAATGAATGAATGCTTATTGTTTAACGCCCTACTCAAGAATATTTCACTTATACGAAGGAGGTGTCTCCTTGGCGCAGGACAGATTTTCACGGTATCTTTTATCTGGTGCTGCCTCACCAAGACGACTTGCCAAAGACACCCAACAAGCCCCCTCACCCAGTCACATCATACTGACACCGGGCTGACCAGACCACCCTGTATCCTCTTATTGCTGAGCGCCTAGCAAGGAAGCAGGATGTACCATTTTTTAAAGTGTTTGGTATGACCCGACCCAGGTTTGAACCCAGATCTCCTTGTCCGAAAGCGGATGCTCTACCAACTGCAGGTCGATACCACATTGAAATTGTTTTTTCCACTATTTAAGCCCAAGGCATGAGGCCAAGAAGTTGTAAAACTTTGATTATAATGTGAAACAAAGTGGTTTTAATGTTACTAAAGGTTTGTCAGATTTTATGCTGATAATTCATTTCTGTCAATCCTCAGCACAGTCCCCGACTCTTCCACCCACAACAAAGGCGCCACCAGCAGACAAGTCGCTACCAGGCTGGGCCATCGCCGTCATCGTCTGCAGCTGTATTTTGTTTGTCTTCTTCATTTATTTGATCGTCATGTTGGTAAGTACGACTACAGAATTTTTTCTCTCTTAACTTTGTTGTATTTCCATGTTTGTTTCAGGACTTCATTGGTTGAGATTTTGGACTTTTTTTGGTTTTCGTTACAGCTAATTTACACATTCAGTTCATGTACGCTATGGTCATTCTGCTTAGTTTAGGTTAAATTTTTTTGCCTTATTGTTACTGTAACACAGGAAAAATACATTTAAACCTCCCTAATAAGGTCTGACATATTTTACGTTTTATCACCCTTAGCTAAATGAAAATCTGTGTGTTTTCAATGAATCTTGTACACTTTTACATCTGTTCAAATTCTGACCTGTTATGACCGTTTGGGCTGTTGGGTGTTGTGGTGTCTCACAGATTCACACATAATGAACACTGTGGTGACAAACGTTGTGTTAGATGTTAAGGTGTTTGATCAGTTGTGTGCACATAAAGGGTTTGATCACTTGTGTTCACATTAGATGTTTGTTCACAATGAACGTTCAGATATGTGCCTGTTCACATATGCTTGGATATATGTCTGCATGCATGTTGAAATGTGCATGTATGTCTAAATATGTTGACACATACTTTTAATGGATGAAGCTTGATTCAGATACTTGTTTACACTCAAAATGTTTGTTGTTCTCCTAAAATTTGAATGTAATTGTTTTTTTTTTCTGTGATAAACATGACTTTAACATTAAAATAGGCCGCTCACGAAAAGGTGTTTTTCTGGCACTAATGCTCATAATTATTTTTGTATATGAATTCTATTGCATTAAATTCAGACTTGAGAAGTCAAAGAACTTGACTCTGTGACAAGAAAAAATATGCTAATATGAGCTGAATATCAGTTCTGGTAATACATGTACATGGAACCTTCAGAAAATGTTACCTGAAATTGGGTTCTTAGAGAAAGGTTTGATCAGAAGCACTGGAATCTTTTGGAAACACAGAAACATTGCAGATCCATGTGAAATTTGTAATTGTCTGATAGACATACCAGTATTATCGAATCTCTCTGAATGTCTGACGTAGAATTTTGACTGACAGTTGCAGTTTGTCCGATTATTTTGATTAACAGCGGCCATTAACTGAGAGGTCTAGTGTCCTACACCAGTCTATTAGACCGAGCCACCCACCCCTTCCCATGAGGTATCCTGATTGGATTGACCTGTGCATGTGTGACCTTCAGGTCACGGCGACTAATGTATATTAAGACTGTTAGGAATGTAGTCGCCATGATGTGGCTGAAATAGCTGATGTGGAGTAAAGTTGCTGAGATGTATCACCCCCTCTTCCATCCCCCATCCACCACCCATCCACCAACCATCCACCACCCATCCACCACCACCCATCCTCTGCATCATACTCCATTTAAAGACACTGCTTTACATGTGACTAAATTTTACACTGAAAAGCCAATAAAATATAAAAAAAGTAATTAACCCTTGATTTTTAATCAGGTTATGTCAATAGAAGAAAATGGTGATGTTATGGTGAGAAAAAACAGATTTGTGTCATGCACTTTTCCACTGTTGTCATTTTATAGTGCACAATGCTCCACGTTGTCACTTGTGTATTGCAGTTTGTGTACACTTCACATGCAGTTTGTGTACACTTCACATGCATTTTTGTATATGTTACGTGTAATTTGTGTATACTTCACATATACATGTAATGTGCACTTCATTTGTAATGTGCGCACTTCACATGTTTTTGTGTACTGGTGGATAGAGTTGACATGTAATGCGTGCACAGTTAATGTAATTTGTTTACTGTGGATGTATAAAGCATGTACATGTACACATCATGGAATTTGCATATGTCCATCTCATTGCTGAAGATCTGAAGGGCTTTGTACTAGTTAACACCCACACATCAGAATGATACAAAAACAACATACACACATTCGGATGTCTGTATAATGTTGGTACATGTACAACTGTTGTAATTAATGAATGAATTGATGAAAATTAGCGCACTCTGTGATCATAAAGAAACCAGCAATATGAAAACCCTGTTCCTCAAAGGGAAGGACAAACAGCTTTTTTCAGGAGCCTTTAGGAACTAGGATGTTGTGCAATGGTCATCCCACAAAGAAGTTAGGTGCTGATATCACAGCAGGGAAAATAATGATTAAAAAACAATAATCAATACGAATTTAATGCTTAAACCGACAATTTGGCTTTATACAAGACATAACCCATTAATATGCAACGGCTATGCCTTGATATAAATCCGATAAAAGTTAACTGTTGTATTCTGCTCGCACTAACATGCATGTTGGGGAATGGACCTAACCCCTATTTTTGTGTACTCAAGTATAGTCATACATGTATATTGTGATGCATGGCAAAACTTCAGTCTAGTTTGGTGGGACATTAATTTATATGTCATGAAATTGTTTTCTCAATTTTCACCATATACACTGTTGGTGAGAAAGTCGTCTTGTATCATGGCTGGAGTGTCGTGTTTGAATTCTGTGATACTGTCATTCACATTTTTGCATTCCCAAGAAAGCATACATATTCTATAACGGAAAAAGGGGTATTGTGGAAGTGGAGAAAAATTTAGATTTAAACCGTGATGCGAAGTATTTAAATGTCAGCACGTAAGCGTGAGAATTGGCAACAAAGACGCGGATTTTCGTGATAATTGCTGTAAAGAGGTGTGGCATGCATGTTCCCTTGACAACAGGTCAGTGGCTTATTGAACCCATGACTATTAGCAGTTTGCTTGTCACTGCTTAAAATCTGCCCAAATGCTTGCCGCTTGTCATTAAAGCCACTTTAACTCATGCCGCTAACTGTACTTACCTGCTAAGCAGAGTTGTAATGGGGAAATAGCAGTTGTTAAGTAAAACGCTAATATATTCTGAAAAGTTATTATAAATTATATAGAACAACTTTTATCCCTCTATATAACCAGCCTGTAACATTTACAGACTAACAGCTTAACCAAAGCACTTGGATACCTTTTAAACATTGCTGCCGGTGTTAAGTACTGTCAATGTTAATCCAAGTCTAACACTGTTAAAACATGACCGGTGAATAATTAGAAGTAACAGCTTTTATGAGCTTGACTCCCTAGTCATATTTACAGTGTAACAGTTTAACCAAAGTGCTTGGGTATGTTTTAAACATTGCCAAGTACTGTCAGTGCTAATCCATTATATAACTGCTAATCTAGTACATTTATTGCTAATCCAATACGTTTATTGTCATTAAACCAATACTTGTATTGCTAAACAAATTTCTAACTGACTGTATAAAACTGCTTATCCTTAAATATCATTAATATTCCTTATGATGAGTTCACATAAAACAACACTTAGTTTTTTGTGGGACATACCTGTATCTTCTGAAGTAAAAAAATGGTACATTTATCATAAGTTATGAAATAAACACCAATATCTGCGTTTAGGAAGGTTGAGGCAAGATTCTATACTTAAGCAGTGAACACATGAAAGACCTTTTTTTATAGATCACGGGAGTTGAAGCCAAGGGAAGTCACTCCCAATGACATATTGGTGTTGTTGTTGAGGGCAACAACATGCCTTACATTGGAATCTATTGTAATGTGCCAATTTCTGAAAGCCTCATTTTTTTCATAATAGCTTAAACTAACACTTAAATTCTGTTCCTGTCTTGGTAGCTCTTTCATTTTCAATAAATATTCCACTTCACACTTGTTTTTATAATTTCTTGTTTGTTTCTCTTTTCTTACATATCTTACTGTAGAAAACATTAGACATGAGTCAGTTAAGCTGATGCTGTATCTGATGTATATGTACTAATGTTCCAACACAACACTGGGCCTTATATCTGAGTAGATTGATTTTCTGAATCATCTAAATGCAAAACGTTCATTTCAGCAGCTATTATGTGGATCTGCATGTGACAGTTTCAAGTTATTTTGATTAAACACAAAATGTTTTTTCTCTCTGTCTAAGATCTTAGTCATTTAATTTTCTGACTTTATTGTCATTGCTGTGTCATTATTAGTGATTCCATTGCAATGTGTGATCATTAGTGATTGTCATCCAAGCCTTATGAGGTCATATTGAAGTGAAGAAGAAATAGTTTTTCCTTCATGTTTCTTTTTCAATGGAATAATGTTAAACAATTTGTGACTTTAGGATAACTTTAATAAGAGAATGCTTTAAGTCCTAATTTCTTTTTTCTACATGTATTACAGTGCTGCAAACGAGGAACACACAAGAAGTACAAGTTGCCACCCACTGACCCGGATGATATTGGGTACAGGCGTAGTTGGGCTGACAGCCCGTCTCCTTCTGCTAGTGGAGATAGCACCTTCGATAACACCAATAAAGTAGTCCCTTCAGAAGACTTGCGGCGCGGAGAAGAGTTAGCGTACATTAACGACGGAATGTTTGTAGATGATGATGTGGAGGCAGGAAAGCGAAATGGGGACTTGGTGAGTCAGAAGATAATTGGGGTTTAAGTTGTTACAAAGATGGTAATTTTGTTATTCTCCTTGCTGTGATTCAATATTTGTTTGGTGTAGTATTTAAATGGCAAGTCTGTTTATCCAGTCTTGGCTGTTTTTATTGAGTGCATGCAGTTATAAATATATACATGTACATTTTCAGTGTTCTCTTTCTCAACATTTTGGTTTTGGAAACAAAGACATGACAACGTTACAACCAGAAAACCAGCAGAAATTGGCAACATGACTAAATGGGACAGTGAAACCAAGATGAGACAAATGACTCCATGTATATAAATGGGATATATTCAAACCAAAATGGTATAAATGAGAACAAGACTAGACACATGACAACCATAACTGAACAAAGGAAAGATTCACTTGAGACAAATGTTAGGAAGATCCAACTGGACATGTGAAAACCTCATGGACAAGAGGAAAGATTAGACAGATCCTGAGAAAGTGTTATTGCCATGTCTTAGTCCTAGGAGCTCAGGATAAGTGTGTATACATGTAGCTTTGTGAGACACAAGTTTCGAGTTAGGTCCCTACAACAATACAGCGAAGTCATGATGCTGCTGTTTTATGGCATGAGAGGGTCAATTCCCTATTCATAAACATGGAAGCTTAAGAATCTACTGTCGGAATTTCGTTTCTGTTGCCTTACATGATGTCCGGGATGGCTGGAGAACACATCTTGGTAGTTTTATTTCATCGCTTTTGATAAATGTTCAGTATTGTGTATACCAGCCCATGTTAAATTGTGAAGATTGACCCTACCGTGCCATAAAACGGTATTGTAAAGTCACAAAGGGACATCAGTTGTTACATTGCATATCGAAACCTGTGTATTGTGCCTGTGGTTTGTGTGATGTTTGCATGCTTTTGTTGGGTATTTCAAGCCTGCAAATAGGTGCCTGACATTTTTGAAAATACCCCTTGGAAGTGGTATGACCCAAGTGAACTTTGTCTTGTACTGTATTACGTTGAAAACGTTCATATGACTTTGTCCAAAGGGTGTTTTCAAAAATGTCATCCACCAATTTGCAAGCTTGTATTTTTATTTTTCTCTTTGAATGACTGAGTTGGGGATCATTAAACAGTTGTTGGCCAATAATATCTGTTGTACTGTTGGTCAAAGGGTTTATTAACACAAAAATGTGAGTGTCTTGTAGATCGTTTGTAAAAAGACTGTGTCTCATTCATGCCATTTGTACCCATGCCCAGATTGGTTATATTTGTAAAAACTTAATTTTCAACCTGACATATGCGAATTATTTTGGTATGAATTTAAATTTGAAGGAAAAATGCTCATGGTATAATTCATCAGCAGAATGTGAGAAACTGTGTTACAATTGAATGTGACACACATATACTGAAGAATTGTTAATGAACAGCAGTAGAGATGTCCACATTTGTAAAGGAGTCAAAAATACATGTATTGTGTGTGAAAAACAATATATACATGAAATTTATAAAAAATGGTAGAGATAGACATGTAGTTTGTAAATGGAAGATTACATGTAAGATACAGTTTATGAGAATGAGTAAAGGTATACATGGAATTAGAAAAAGAGTAAAGATACATTTGTGGATGTGGTTGGAGGGGAAAGAGTAAAGACATAAAGAGTAATGATATACAAGTTGAGGAAAAGAATAAAGACATAGAGCAGTGGTACAGATGTAGATGAGGAAAAGAGTAAAGACATAAAGAGCAATGATATACAAGTTGAGGAAAAGAATAAAGACGTAGAGCAGTGGTACAGACGTGGATGAGGAAAAGAGTAAAGACATAAAGAGCAATGATATACAAGTTGAGGAAAAGAATAAAGACATAGAGCAGTGGTACAGATGTAGATGAGGAAAAGAGTAAAGACATAAAGAGCAATGATATACAAGTTGAGGAAAAGAATAAAGACGTAGAGCAGTGGTACAGACGTGGATGAGGAAAAGAGTAAAGACATAAAGAGCAATGATATACAAGTTGAGGAAAAGAATAAAGACATAGAGCAGTGGTACAGATGTAGATGAGGAAAAGAGTAAAGACATAAAGAGCAATGATATACAAGTTGAGGAAAAGAATAAAGACATAGAGCAGTGGTACAGATGTAGATGAGGAAAAGAGTAAAGACATAAAGAGCAATTTGATACCAGTAGTTCAGGAAAAGAATAAAGAAGTAAAGAGCAATTGCATACATGGAGATGAGGAAAAGAGTAAAGATGTTAAGAGCAATAGTAATTGGGAAAAAGATTTTTTAATCATCAGTCTGGTGACACATGAGTGTTGGGTTTTTTTCCACAGCACTGGTAGTCATGAGTTTATGTGTGTCTACACCTGTTGTGTAGTATGTGGTATTATAGCTGTATTTGTACCTGTCACGCATGCCTTTTGTCTGACGTCACTGTATGTTTGTTTGCTTCCATAGGATAAAACTACTTCTTTATGATCATAACTTCATTATCGCATGAGAACGTTGGAGTGTTGCATGCTGTAAGTATATGAATGGTGTAGAATATTGCTCACATCATTGTTTTATACTGGAACTAAGATGGTGAGGAGGTGAGGGTTCAAAACCAGCCTTGGGTGGGGTGGGCAATTTGTAGAGTCCTCCACTCTCACTACTTGTGAGGCTTTGGAGATAATAACCCTTTGACATGGCTTGCGTGGCTGCTTGCGCAATATGTTGAAGATTGCGAAAGGTATGGCATCACATCTAGTGTCAGTATACAGTGACTGGATGTGGTGTCACGTCTAGCTTCAGCATGCTGTGACTAGGTGTAGCATCATGTCTGGTGTCAGTATACAGTGTTTGGGTGCGGATCACGTCCAGCTTCAGCATGCTGTGACTGCGTGAGCTGTCAAGCCTGATGCCAGTATACAGCGACTGGATGTGGTGTCACGTCTAGCTTCAGCATGCTGTGACTAGGTGTAGCGTCATGTCTGGTGTCAGTATACAGTGTTTGGGTGCGGTATCACGTCTAGCTTCAGAATGCAGTGACTGGGTGTAGGGTCATGTCTGGTGTCAGTATACAGTGTTTGGGTGTGGTATCACGTCTAGCTTCAGAATGCAGTGACTGGGTGTGGTGTCACGTCTAGCTTCAGCATGCTGTGACTGGGTGTGCTGTCAGGTCTAGCTTCAGAATGCAATGACTGGGTGTAGTCATTAGTCATAGTATTCAGTGACTGGGTGTGGTGTAATGTTGAGCTTCAGCATGCTGTGACCGGATGTAGTGTCATGTCTGGTGTCAGCACACAGTGACTTGATGTGGTGTCACGTCTAGCTCCATCATGCCGTGACTGGGTGTAGTGTCACTTGTAGCTTCAGTATACAGTCACTGGGTGTGGTGTCATGTCTGATGTTCTGCCACACTAACTGATTGTGGTGTCAAGTCTGATGTCCTGCCACACAGACTGGTTGGGGTGTCACATCTGTTGTCACACCTGATATCCTGCCACACAGAATGGTTGGGGTGGCTTCTCTGATGTCCGGCCACATAGACTGGTTGGGGTGTCTTGTCTGGTGTCTTCTATATGGTGTTATAGTGAAGCAGCACTATAAATATATTAGCATTGTGACCAGCCACTTAAAAACGAGACCTCTAGTGTGAACAACATTGAACTGAAAGTGAGAGAAATAAAAAATTCATGAAATGTAATCAAAACAGCATCTAATTAACATTGCATGATGTGAGAAAACAGTGAACAGTAAATGGCAAAATTTTGCCCATGACTATTTATGTGGCACATTTTGCCTGACTCAGAGTTCTGATGATCTTGGGAAGTTGTTTTCAGATTTTGTGCGGAAGGTAGGGTCATATTCTGTTGAGATAATGTAAGTCATGTTTTATAACGTGGAGTGAAATTTATGGTTTACAAAGCATAGCTATGATTGTAAAGTTGGGAAAGCAAAAAGTACTGAACATTCACTCAAGTTTACCAAAGTTTGTTATTGTTTCTCTAAACTGATTAAATTTCTCTTTTTTTTTCCCTCAGGAAACCGAATTCTCAGCATTTAAAGAAAAAGAATTCACTAACAGCTCCTTCCACCCACAAAAAGCGAATGGACGAGCAGAGAGCAACATGTAATCTATCATAAAAGTGGACAAATCCATTCAGTCTAAGAGGAGGAAGAGATGGCACAGTATTGCTACTGGAAATGTTGGAGCATTCATGAGAAATTCTCAACTGACTCTTCAGCATTTTGTGCATTATTTTTATTCCCATAAAATGCAGTTGAAAATTCTGTGAGTGTGTAATATCATTTGAATATGCGCATGTGTGAATGTATGCATGTTGGTCTCCCTTTGTATGGTATGGTCAAAAAGGTGTTGTTTTTTTTCTTAGTATGTATTTGATTTTGATTTGATTTCAATGTATTTGTGTACATTGGATGCTATGCATTTTAAAGTGCTATCTCGTGTATTATATTTATAACCTATGCATTTTTATACACTGCTGTCTCTTATTATATGTCAGTTATAAGTATATGCTCATTTTTATATACATGTTATTAGGGTTAAAAGATATATGGACAGCACATTATTGAACTTTCCAGACATTTTATAGAAATGGATCACAAACTGCATCATAATTTCTCACCAAGTTGGATGCGTTTTTTTTTTGTTTTTTTTTTCTTTGATATAATTTTTAGCAAATTTTATTCACATTCAATTTTTTTAAGCTAACAATAGACATATAACACTGTCGTTATGACTCACTTTGCTAATTTGCGGGAAATTAGTTTGTGCAAACTGTTTGTCTTAGAGTATGAAAGTGGTGGTGTGACATCCATTGTTAGTGAATGGATGCTCTACAACGTTTAACAAAAACAAACTACTGAAAACTCATTTTTGCTGAACAGTAGAAACAGTATCATTGTGAAGTCAGTTATGTGTGGAGAATTTTCGGATGGAATCAGACTAATTACACTCAAAAGAAATCTTTATTAAAAGATGGAATGTTCACTGGGATGATACCAAAGTGACAGTGTTTGCCTTTCTGAAATTGCCTATTATATAAATTAATGAACATTTTGCAAAAAGGATTCATTGTAATCATTGGCAGAGAAGTCTGATATTGAAATGCCTTGTGGTGGGATAAATACAAGATATTACCTTAAAGTGTTCATGGAAGTAACACATATATAGGATCCCTCTGAGCAATACACTAGGGTAACCTTAAATATGGAACCATGCAATAAAATACTTAAATATGTATAAATTGGTATATGAAGTATGTGTGTGTTGCAATAAATCATATGTTTTTCATTATTGGATTAAGTGTTGTTTTGCAAAATGTAAAGAATTTCTTTGCAAGAAAGATGTTGCAAAAACTTGATAGTATTGCAAAGTTGCATAGTTTATGCCTGCTTTGCTTTCCTTGTTTAAAGGGATCATTTTATGCCTCCAAAAATATATGTGTAATTACTTCATTCTTGTAAACCGTTCATGATATTTTTCGTTGATGTAATCCACTAGTCGTTCATACTCACTCCTAACATATTACATACTTGAGTATTGATCCCTGCTAATGAGTTTTATACAGATGTGGTATTTTAATTTGGCTCTATCTCAAAATGTTTAAAAAGATGAATATTTCTAATGTCCAGAAAAACACATCCTCTGACCCAGTTGTTTTTATGAATATTAAAAATGTTTACTTTTTGATAGTCAAGACCATTTATGCAGACAGATTTTTAAAAGAGTTGAACGCAGTGATGTATCGCAGTACAAATCCATGTTTTTTTGAAAATCAAAATGGTTCATTGCATATGAATTTTTGAAGAATATTGCAGTGTTTCATTTCAGTGAACACTTGCATTCGAATTTGCAAGTATGTTTTTTGTGTTGCATTACTGTTGGAGTTTGATTTTTTTTTAATTTATTTATAGTTTTTAAACTAATTAAATCCCACATGCAAACCTGGTAAAAATCTTCTCTATGCTGCTGCCATTAACTTGCCAGTTTCAATGTGCTCATCTTTCTTTCTGACAAAACTTCTGTTAGCATTTTCTGTTTTGATAATCACCAACAAAAACATCATGTTGTATATGTTATTAGAACAATTACGGTAATTTACATGTGTACATTGTTTTCTGCCAAGAGCCAACCTGAACATTTATCCGAACAAATTTTTATACATCGAGTAAAGGAACTCTTGATCTTACACACATAACGCTGCTGTTGAAATTGTCACTTAATCATGATGATTGTGATCGTACATTTTTCTTTCTTATATATATATTGCAAATGTTGCTAACTGTGTGTATATGTCTTAATATCATTATGTCTCACGACTTTGTCGGGAGAACTGACAGAAATGTCGTTATGTGTAGATTAACTGTAAATAATAACATTTTGTATATATTTATATATAAAAAACTACATGGGGAAACACCATCATATAATAAAAACCTCATTTACACCTACAGTTTTATGGTTTTATTTTTCGCTCCACTGGTCGAGAACCAGAAGAGGTTTTGCATTAGCATGTTGTTCGTCCGTCAGTCTGCCCATCTGTCTCTCCGGCATCTGTTAGTTTTTCCTGCAAAACGCTATTCCGCACACAGTTTTTGTGCGATTTCAACGAAACTTGGTTCAAGTTTACACCACATCAAGGTACATAATACATAGTATTGACTTTTAACTTCGATGATCGGTTGTCAATCCAGCTGCGTTTTCAAAAATCTACTCCTACAGTTTTTGTCTCATTTCAACGAAACTTGGTTCAAGTGCACGTTACATCAAGATACATAAGTAGTGGTATCGATTTTCCATTTCGATGATTGCTTGTCCGTCTGTCTGACTGTTATACAGCATATAACAGTTTTTGCAAATTGATTCAAATTGCTTCATACATATATAATTTTGTAATAGACTCAGTGATAATTTTGTCTCAAAGAGTAGAGCGTCTGTTCATTTAGTTTCCTTTTCATCTCGCCTGTACAAAAACTGATGTGCGCGTAGTGTACCTTTCAGTAACGATTAAGTTAGTGTTAACATTAAAAGTTCATGACTCAACTCCGGGTCATCCGGATTTCATGTTAAGTGAAATATTACGGGTGGTATCTCAAAAAGTTGTGCATGAACTGAGCTCCGGGTTTGTATATATAGAGGACGGTAACATCGTTGATGTCCTTTGTCGAATTAATTACCGCGTAAATCACAACCGCGTGTATTAGAATTGATGTTAAGGTAAATGTTAGATTGGTATCTCGAAAAGTACGACATGAATTGAGCCCAGGTTTTTGCATACATGTAAAGCACAGTAACACGCTTAGGATGTTCCAATGTTGATGTCCTGCGTATGTATTAATTATCATAAATTACAAATAATGTACTGAGTTTTGCATTCATGTCTCCTACAAACGAGCTCTTTGCTAACGTTTATATATTTGTTCTGAGAATGTGTATCTACATGTACTTGCATAACTGGCCAGACATACTATTTGAATTTGAAGACGAAGTGGAAACGACAACCAAAGGAAATCCGGCTTTACTGCACCAACCGAGAAATAGTTGAAATATGTCTTGAACACCCAGTGCAGTCAGAAGGTGCAAAACAAGAACGCCCCTTCATGATGAATTCAAGTAATTGAATTAAGTGTATTTCCTGACCGCCTTGGTGGCCTGCTGGTTAGAGTGTCCACCTCGGGATCGAGAGATCTGGGATTAATCCTAGGTAGGGACATGCACTGTACCTAAGACAAAAAATTGCTGCCGCGCTTAGCGCTCACCACAGAGGTTAAATCCAGGAAACAGGACTGGTCGGCCCGGGTGTCAGCATCATATGACTGGGCGAGATATCATCTGTTGTGTCTTCGACATTATGTTCCAGTGGCGACATTAGCGACATTGACTCGCCCTGTCACAAGAAGACATAGTACATGTGTATATGTAAAAGTTGGCATGCAGATGTTCAGACTTGAAATGGTATCCACGAATCTGTTACAAGTCAACTGACAGAATTCATGAAAAAAGAACAGCTTTATACATCAAAGAGTTTTGACTCTTCCCTCTGGAGTGTCATACCAATACACCCTAACTTTATTCATTGATTCCTCCACGGTGTTTAAGCTTACATTCACAGTTATACACACACGGTCGGTGTGATTTCAAATCCAACTCTGGCTTGCTTCCTGTCTGGTCGTACGTAAGAAGGTCTGTTCGTGGGATTCTCCCGGGCTCTGTCAGATTTCTCTCTCACTCCCTCCCCGGGCCTTACCATAATACTAGCCTCTGTGGTATGAATGAAATATTCTTAAGTATGGGGTAAAACTCCAATCAAATAAATAAAAAACTGTTACAACAACTGATCTCAAATAGTAAAGGATTTATAAGCTTCTTGTATAACAGTGTGAAAATCAACATGTCACATTTTGCGGGTGTAAAACCAGAACCTTTTGATATTGGATGAAGAGTTGGATAGTTTTTAAACTAGCATTTACCCTTGACTGTGTCGAATGTCATAAACATATATGTATGACTGTAAAAAACGAAGGTATAAGACTTTTGGCCTAATGATAAGATCAGTTCCTTGAGGCATATATCGTTGATAGTCACATATATAAGACTATTTTGTGTAAAAAAGTTGTAAGCGCGGTAAGCAAATACTCTCAGATACTCTCATAAAGCAAATGTGTTCTGTTTTGTTCACGTCCTTACACAATTTGGTACACGTTGAAAGTGGAGTTACACAAGCATGTCCTGTGCCGAGTATACATTGATGTTTCCATCCAGATTCTTTACCAATATTGTGTACCGGCCTGTAGCACACATCTTGTGTACATATGGTGCACAATTGCTTTTATAGAGTACAAGATAAAGTGCCTGAAACCGCGCAGGTCACTGTTATAAGGCCACGTGACGTCAGAATACGATCAAATGTGTACAGTGCTTCAGTGTGCGCTCAACAAACAAATGTCAGATGGTTATATACATTCACTTTACTATAGTGTGAGTTGGAATTATTCCTATTTGCATGAATAAACCACGCGACAGTGACTGACCCATGGAAAGAGTACCGCTAACCCTTATACTGGATAATATATGTACATATGAGCTGATATATCAAATATAGTGCGACCAATGTTGAACCAAGATCGACTGATCAGTTCTGCGCATGAGTATCAGTAGGTCTGTATAAACCAGGTTGTTTTCAGAACAAATACTCATGCAGGCGTTTACGGTTATGCGTTGTGAAAAAAAGTTATCATGAATATGTATATGTTTACTATGCAATGTTATCACCTCCATGCTCAATATCACAGGGCATTTCTATGTATATCTGAAGGTCCGATTTACCCCAAGGTCGGATAAATACTGTATATATAGGCCTACGTCTGTTTCCGTATCGAATAAACATGTGTGACTGTTAGGGACAGGTCATGCATATTCACAATACAATAATGCGATGCTTGTTGATTTTAGATAAGTCACGGGACAACAGGTTTTTCACAACTTCTCATACAGTTTACAAACACGGGGGGTGGGGAAAGGTGGTGTGCGAGGGCTCCATGGTCGAGGGGGTTAGCCGGCCAGCGCGGCGTAATTAGTGCCTCTCACTAATGCGGTCGCTATGAGTTCATGTCCAGTTCCTGCTGACTTCCTCTCCGATCATACGTGTGAAGATCCGCCAACAATCTGCGGATGGTCGTGGGTCCCCCACCGCGGTGATGTGCAAGTGAAATATTCTTGAGTGCGTAAAACACCAATCAAATATGTAAATAAAATAAATGAGTTAATAAGCTCAAATATAAACACGCATGCTGTATATGATAAAACCTGTAGGCCTATTCGGTATTGTAAAGAGGAGATAATTGTAACAGCATAAATCACTCTAGATTGTCTGGGATTTGTAAAGAAACATACATGAGTTGCTTAGTTTATATTAATTTATTTAATTGGTGTTTCATGCCGTACTCAAGAATATTTCGCATATACGACGGCGGCCAGCATAATGGCGGGAGGAAACCGGGCAGAGCCCGGGGGAAACCCACGACCATCCGCAGGTTGCTGGCAGACAGTTAACTTTATAATTTATTTCCTTACATTATGCGAAGTCTAGTTGCTTGCACTATAAAGATATACACCGGGATCGGTTGTTCATTTAGGCCCATATACATTACAGAAATAATATGTAAGTTTTTTTTTATTTCATTGCTGTTTTAGAGAGCACGCATTCTCGCTATTCCGGAGCCAATAATCTATCACCCCAGGGTCCGATAGGAAGCGAACATTATTTATTTATTTATTTATTTATTTGATTGGTGTTTTATGCCGTACTCAAGAATATTTCACCTATAAGACGGCGACCAACATTACGGTGGGGGGAAACCGGGTAGAGCCACCCACAGCACGGGGGTAGGGGACCCATGACCATCCGCAGGTTACTGGCGGACCTTCCCACGTAGGGCCGGAGAAGAAGCCAGTGTAAGCTGGACTTGAACTCACAACGACCGCATTGGTGCGAGGCTTCTAAGTCATTGCGCTGCGTTAGCGCGCTAACAGGGAAAATATATTCCTTGTCGGACATTGTGAGGGTGGAAAATAGGAAGCTGGGGGTTTTGATGGATAATTTGCAGCCTATTTAGTATTATCAATTGGGCACCTGTACGCGTGGTTTGTTTCTCCATGCCACAATGGATGAATGGAAGGATTAAGTTGCGCCATTTGTTACAAGCTTTATAAATTATTTGAAGATTTAATTAGGAAATTTAGCTCCCGTTTGAAACATATGTCTTTCTCTGGTCTAAAACATGTTTATAGATATACATAGTAAGTTAAAAAAAACAGATCACTTTTAGATAATGTGCGCATCATTTAAAAGCCCATGTCGTGCAGATTCCTAATATGGTTATGATGAATTTTTTTTACAGTGAATAAATATTGAGGTTCTTCGGTGGACTTTTTGGACCATGTTAAACAAGTTTCTTGGTGCACTTATTCAGTGACATCAAGTGATTCTCTTTGGTATTAAACGTCTTCTGATTTTTTTTATATCCACGTCCACCTCGAATATACGTGTATTGCTTCATCTACATCTGTATTTAATGTGTAAATGTAACAGTTATATAACCTGGTTAACAGCAAAAAGAATCGGTAACATCACTATGCGTCAGCTGGTTCAATATATGTTCCAAAAAGTCCAACGTAGTAACTCAGTTTTTATTCTGTTTTATTCACTCTAAAACTGTTAAAAAAATCTTGATGGTCATATTTGGAATTAGCACATGTTGTTTTTATATGATGGACCCTTTATCTAAAAGTGCTGTGTTCTTTTCAAGTATATGCTATAGGCATCTTGCATACCGGTATATGGATAAATCATAATTAAGAAATATACCTACCACTTGAAACATAATATTTTTTTGTCTGAATTATGTTTACCAAGTTGAGTAAATCTTATCTTATGTAGGTCCTACATATGAATCAATAAGGCATAAGTAAAGAATTATATGCATGTGTAGAAACATAAATCAGACCACATAGCCACAGTAGAAGGTATACATTTACTCCCGAAACGTGGTTTTGTCACTTATTCATTAATTTTGCAGATCTAGGCTACTAGGCCTCTTCCGCAGCCGTCTCCAATATGAATTAATTGCTTTGGTAATGAATGCACATAGATAGGGTAAACATACATTCGTTGACTACGGTACGTAGCCCATCTTTGACCGAATTATATCACCATCCCAAATTGACCTCGCGAATCCCGCCCAGTATAGCATAACAAGTGACCCCATTCTGCTTCGATCTCTCATATCCGGGATTGTTAATTTGATGGTTTTCACTTGTAAGCGAGCAGCATTCGGTGCCGTGTTTAATCACACTTTTGCACCAATCGATATACGTCCCACCCCAATAGCGCCTCAGCCGTATCAGGTTGCCCGCGTGAAGGCCAAGTTCGCCCTCCAATGGAGCCTCGCGTATGAAATCTTCTGTTGGGATCGCGAACGTTTCCGAGTTGGCCTATCATATTCGCAGTCGTCCTTCCCTGTCTGCAGCTCGCGCTTTTCCCGTCAATCCGCCTCAGCAGCCAGGGTCATCTTAAGCTTCATCCTTCGTCGAGTTCGCAGCTCGTTTGACAAAGAGCCAGATCGACAAGTCAGATTTACAAGCGGGTAAGTTCGTGTTTAACATGACACCGCACCCGTGGCATTATTTTCCAAGATTACGAAGCCGTCTGCGGTCGCACAGGCTTTATGGTTTTCCTAAATGCAGCGATCTCTGAGTTTTGGAGGTTTAGACCCATACAGTAGCCATAGCGTGGCGCCTCCACACACACGCACGAGGAAGATTAAGCCATGATGATGTGTATCTGTAGCCTAAGCTACATACAAGTGTTTTCACATCTCTTATAACTGGCCTGTTCGCGCGAGGCCTGCTGAAGCGATATGTTTATCCCTCGACATTTCTGTTACTATGTCGGTATCTTCTGCTTGTACAAGCAGGTCAGTGTCCGTTAAATATCGAACCTTATATTACAAGTGGGCCTACGAATGAGTTCTGTTCAAAATGTGACTTATAGGCGTAGCTCTGTTCCAGTCCGCTGTGCTCCCACAAGCTCATATGCCCCACCCTTAACTACATCGAAACGTTGAGTATTAATTTGCATACATTAATTATCTATACCGGTATAGCATCGAACGTTCAGTGCATGAACCATCTATGTACGCTTTCATGGGCTCAGGATACATTTGAGGAAAACGTATATCTTATGTTGGCGTAGCACAGTGATAATCACTGTTCCTAAATTTCTACTCAATTTTAAAATCTGAATAGACGTATAATGGAATCAAAACACGCATGTCTGTATTTCCTTCGTCATGCCGTACTGGACTATTAACACTGTATTTATTTATTTACTTGACTTCGTGTTTATTAACACTGTATAGGTCACTGAACAGCCAGACTCCAGGCAATGCAGTTTATCGGATCTGTATACCGTATATGGACTTGTAAGGATTAAGAGAGACGATTTCAATCCCAGATATAGCTGTATACGTTTTCGTTGGCACTGAAGGTCGTCTGTGAGACTACTTAGATATGAGATTATACAGATACTCAGTTTGCTACATTGCTTTATTTATGTATTAGACGTACGTCAATTGTCGCGTATATAAGCTGCACGGTTATCTTCTACGATTGTTCTCCTGCGGATTAAGTTATCGTTTGTTTATCTGATTGATGTGTAACACCGTCTTCCAGGTAATTTCAAACAAGCAGATGTGTACTGTTTGTGACATATGCATGACCGTGGGAATGGGGATGGGGGACGGAGGAGGAGCCGTGGCTGAGTGTTGAAGTAAGCAGGGAACCAGCACGCTCGTTTAAAGCCATAGTCCATCCAGCCAGAGCTGGTTTTTAACTCGCGACCCATATAACCGCATGAGTGCTGATTTTATCACTGTTTCATGCTAAATATTGTTACATGCTCTTATGGTGTTACATATGTTGCTTCTGAGGATCATCGCGTGCCGGAAGATAATGTCGTTTTGACTTGTTCCTGTTAAAACAACACAGCATAAATAAATAAAGTATTTTTAACACACAGGGAAAATCCATATGTATGGATTTGGTGAGGTCCACTTTCCAGGGACTATTATGTAGCGTGTTTTTTCGGCCAGGAAAAGAAGACAATCTTCGGATAGTGCAACCGTCTCGACGCAAGCAGTGTATAGACCACCTTGTGGTGGATCCTATATTCTATAGGTGCCATGCGCACAGCCTTAACAGGCGCACGTGCAAGACTGAAGCCAAGTGAACTGCTGAAGTCGATATTGTAACGCGTAAGCCCGTTTACAATACTTCCTCCGCCACACGATTAAAATCAATGACGATTTAAATGAGTGATAACACCCTATTTGTACCGGTGTTTAATCACAAGTATAATTTTCTACATGGAAGAAGGTTCGCATGTATATGGATATAGTGTCAGCGTATGTAAACGCGAGATATAGTTTGCAGCTTTTGTCTACATCTGTATATCATGCACTGCGTATAGAGGACAGTAAAGCGATGGCTTGATTTTGTGTGTAGATGTGAACACGTTTCTGTTTTCGGCCTATATGTCAATATGTATGAGATGAGCACATCTTCGATATATACAATGTGTTTAGCTATCACCTGAAGACTGTAGGGTAGGCCTATATAGGCTACATTAACACTGAATACAGTATGCATTTCCAATACTTCTGCATGTTCCATACTGCCCCGGGGTGCTTGACATTATCATTTTCGTTATAACGGTTATGTTTTTGCCCAAACTGCAGTATGCCCGGAATGGTGCAGCAAGGACTTGTCATTCTCGGTATATCAGCCATCATCCCTTTGTAGTGACCTTTGATATAGCGAAGCAAACGATTTATTTTTCATTTATTTGATCGGGGATTTGTACCGTACTCAAGAATATTTCACTTATACAACAGCGACCAGAATTGTTGTGGGAGGAAGTCGGACAGAGCCCGGAGGAAACCCACGACCATCCGCAGGTTGCGGGCGGAAATTCTCACCTACGGTAGGAGAGGAGGAGGTTAGAGGAACTCGGGTCACGAAGCGGAAGAGAGACCTTGACATTGTGAAGGTGGACCATGAGCAAGGGCCATTCACTCAGTTATAGTCTACATTGACAAAAACTTTGGGTAACATGAATTTGCCCAAATTAAATACACGTACATGTATACAGCTGTGGGTGTGTTTAGTCGACAAGGTATGGGCATATATTATATTTTAGGATTCAGGCTCATTTTGATTCACGTCGTACTTCCAGATGGATTCCAGATGGATTGTGCATTCTAGACAAAATGTCGTGTGTTGTATGCGCATGGGCGCAGGTTTAGCATGCAAGACAGGTGTCGAATTAAGAGTGAGAGAGGATGACCCTTAAATTTGACCAAAGTGCAGTTTCTCTTGTGATATCGTTTCAATTGATTGAAACACATTTTCCACCAAGCCATGTTTAAGGTTGTATAGATTTCCTTGTGATTTCTTGTTTATTGGTGAAGTCACACCACTTTCTGTGAGATAACGTCATTCCTGCTTGGAAATGTACGTGCCCCGTGCCTAGTTATCAGAGACCGCTCCACTCCGCTGTTTTATACATAATTCAGGTTCACTCAAGGAGCTATATGGTGTAAGTTGTTACTATTTAATCATTTACATGAATAGTTAGAATAAAAACACTAAGTAAGGTAAATTCAGAGATGAGAATTTTCAGATTATTACCTGATTTCAGCTGATTTGAAGGGAAGTTCGGTTTTTACAAGTATCTAATCTTTGTCCAGAATGGCCCAAACTAATCATTTTAGTAATAGGGGTCAGCTGGTGTAAGAAAATTTAGCTGATTTTGACGGAAAAGATTCTCTTACCTGACAATGAAGAAGAGACCAAATGTCACAGATTACTATTGTCCATTTGGCAAGTATTACTCTGTCGTCGCTGTTCTGATTTTACTGTCCGTGCTGCAGTCTTTAGATTCTTAACGCGCCATGCATCTTTCTTATATCTACTACATGTTTCATCTTCAGGTAGTTTGATCAAGCTTGTCTTGTAGTGCCGAATGTGTGATCGCCATGACACTGCACACTAAGGCTGGATTTGTTACGATGCAAATATATTTATTTATTTATTTTATTGGTGTTTTACGTCGCACTCAAGAGTATTCCACTTATACGACAGTGGCCAGCATTATGGTGGGAGGAAACCGGGCAGAACCCGGTGGAAACCCACGACCATCCGCAGGTGGCTGGCGGACCTTCCCAGAGGAAGCCAGCGTGAGCAGGACTTAAACGTGAGAGGCTTTTAGGTCATTACCCTGTACCAGTGCGCTAACCCACTGAGCGATGTAAATATATGCTAGCATTTGAAAGTGTATATTGCGATCTGTACTAAGTTGATAGTTTCTGCTATCAAATCTATACATGTCAACATTCGTACACAAGCTGGGCGCGTTTGGTCAAACCACACTGCTTTCTGTCCGATGGCATCATTACTGCATGGAAATGCACTTGCCACGCCTAGTTACCACAGTCCAGTTGTCTGGCCTCGGAGAACGCAGGTTATCGATTTCGTGACTTGTTCTAACGAAATGTTTGCGCAGTGTTACATAAGAATCAATTTCATCGAGATTTCAGAAATGCATAATACATGCCTATAGTTGATTTACTGACCAGTCTGTTCCGCAGATTACCGTTTAAGTTCTGCTCAACTGAGCTATATTCCTACAAACCTGCTGGCAAATGCGTGAGTGAAACATGTCTGGGTACCATTCACTTCTGATTGAATTCTCATCAAATCTACTCATTCATATGCACTTTGCGATACACTATAGATACACTATATAGCGTCACATTAGTCCCGGTGATAAACAGTGAGGGGTTACCAAAGCGACGTGGAGAACCATGACCAAAAAGTCCAACCCTCAGTCATTTCGGGTGGCGGAGTGATTTCTGGGGACTTTTTTCGGATGGCGGCTAGCAGCTGTTTAAATCTCCCATGACTGAAACGAGATAGGTATGCAGCAAATGGTAGTAACTAAGAATTGCTAACAAACCATTCACTCCATTGCTTTGGTCACATCCGAGACTGAATTCCAAAATGCTGTAAATTAGACTGACTTATCCAGCTTCAAGAAAGCCAAATCCACAGACCATATATACGTGGCGATTTGGAGTTGAATGGAGACGCCAATAACTCCAACCAGCCATGTGGGGATCTGGCACCATAATCCTTGGCGGTTTTTTTTTTTTTTAGGAGCCGCATGTTAGACATTTTGGCTGCAGGCGACCGGTTGTGCATGTTCGACTTAAAAATCTCATCCACATTCATTATGTAGAACTGATTGGCAGAAATAATTCATTCAGTCATTGATTCATTTATTGTTTTCCCCTTACTCCATGATATGCCATTGTCACTTACTTCTCCATACACAAACACGTATCATACAGCTTCTGTTTAAGCGCTATAATGACCAAGTGAAAATTATTCCCCAACTCTCTACTTCATATCTTCCCTCAGTGTGGCGGCTGCAGACGAGATTCGGATTCTTCACGCGCGCTAACTCCCAAGCAGAGCGAGAGGCGGAGACAATCCTCAGTGGCATTGCCTGCGGTAGACCCGAATATAGCTGTCACTGGTTACTGGCGGGACGATACTCGGGTAAGTCAGACAATAAGTTAGACAACTCATAGATTGCATATGTGAGTGAACAGTAAGAACCAAATTAATTAATATATTTGAGGAAAAAACGTGAATAAATCTGAATAAACTTAATCGTTTTTGCCTTATGGACTTTGTGTATTCGTTCGCGTCTTATCCACTCTGTTTATTCGTTTTTGTCACTTGACATTTTTTGTTTTGTCAGCTTTGTCATTAGACTGTTTTGTCCTGTCGTTCTTGCCACCTGGACTTTGCCCACGTCCTTTTTGACCGCCTTTGTTTAATTGTTCATACGTTATGGACATTTTTTAATCGTTCATGGCCTCACAAATATTCTGTATTTCGCTATTACCTATTGGAATCCTTTAATCATTTTTTCACACTTTGTTCTGTCACTCTTGCCCCGTTTTGTCACCTGGATGCGCAGAAAAATGATGCTCAAACATATCGCTGCTCTCCCCTCGTGGATATACCTTAACTACTGATTTGTATAATTTTTTTACAGCAACTTAGTGAAATCGACGACATAAGTTTTCTCAAAGCAACGACTTTCCGTTTATGCCGGACGAGAAACGACCGTCCAAATAGCCTGTCTGAAAGGTATGGTAATGGTAATGTGTGAAAAATCGGGGCCCACTTTCACAAATCTTCGTAAATCAATTTCTCGTTATAATCTGAATGACATCTTTTACGAGAAAAAGTTACGAAAAGAGTGACTTACGAAGTTTTGTGAAAGTGGTTCCTGAATTGTAATTCTCAGGCACCTTTCCCGATCACACATGACATCATATATAGAAAGGAATAAAGATGAATTTCATGTTGGAATACGCAGGTTTCACGTTAAGTCGGAACCACAACACAGTGACGTCACTTTGCGAAATGAAGTCGCCGTTTTATGGTATGGTAGGGTCAGTTCCCTATCCCTTAAGATGGCAGCTTCACTACGTGTTCAGAAGAGTCTACTGTCGGTGATATCCAGGATCGCTGGAGTACACATTTCGGAAATTTTATTTTATCGCTTTTGATAAATGTTCAATATTGTATATACCCGCCCATGTTAAATTGTGCAAATTGACACTACCATGCCATAAAGCGGTGATGTTAGGTCACAAAGGGACATCACTTTGTTGTGGTAACAACGCATCTCGAAACCTGCGTATATTGCATCTCGCTCTCATTGTTCAATGGAGTCATTGTTAACAGCTAGCGGTCAGTGGCGCTCATGTAGCCGGTGGCATAGTCTACGGTTGAAGACCATTTGTCTTGAGCACCGCGATGGCGTTTAACAGCAATTAGTCAGTCAGTCTATCAGTTTGAAATTCATGTAAGTACCTCTTTAATATGTTCTTGGAGTAATTCTAGGTCAGTGACGTCTAAGAATTGTAGTTAACATCACTGCATATTTTACGTAAGTCTGCTCAAGCCGTCGTACAAGCGGAAGTGTAAGTAATTTACTTCTTAAACACTTTCATGAACATGCATAGAATACATAGAATAAAAGTCTGGGTAATCTAAAATATTACCGGCAACGCTGTTCTGGTTTCACTCTCCCAGATGTTATGATTGTTGTTTTATAGTTACGCCGAAAGCTTGGACAAGTTGCCAGCCATTATCGACACCGAGGAGCAGGGGGAGAATCACGCGACACTGACACGTGACAAGAACGCGCCTGTCGATTGTGACAAATGTCATGTACTCCCTAACGGGCAACGCCTGGAGAAGGTTCCGGTTCCGGATTACCTGCGTGAATGCATGTTAACAAATGTGTGTTGACATTAGAATTGGTGACGATTGTATGGAAATGTGACATTTACACTGGGCATTGACATCTAAGTATTTACATTGGGAAATGTACGTTGAATATATTCACATAATGTGAACAGTGCTATTTTGAACATTTGTGATAGCTTTCGAAAGTTTTGACGAAATTGCCTCAACACCTAAGTCAGACATTATTTTCTTGGGTGTTTGCAAATTTAATAGCTCCAGTGATATCAGAATTAGTATTTTTATTCTTCCCGGTTGCTGAATCACATTTATGCCTAAGTTCTTTACATCTAATTTTAGTCGGGGAGACTTGTAAGGCGTTTTCTCTGAAAGCGTGGGCCACTCTATGAGCAGGCTTTGGGCGTGGATAAAATCTAGAACTAGTCCTTTAGGTTACAGAATCAGAGGAGAAACCCTCAGCGTCAGATACACCAAAATGTCGACAGCAGCAAACTTTCCGGACGACTCCAAAGTCAGGGAAAACCAGGAGCTTTTCCGCCAGAAATTCCAAGAGGAGTTTTGGTTTCACAGGAATAAGTATGAGTCAATGTTAAGAAAGAGTAGTCGTAACTCTGACACCGTGGATTCTTCGCATCCTAACTCCTCGCCACAAAGCGAAGAGATTTCTCTGGAAGAAGGCACGGCGTTTGAAGAGCTGTACGACATGACGCTGGGTCGGAAGCAACACAGCAAGGCGCGTGGAATCTACCGCACCCTTTCCCGTTCTGGCGGCGACAACAGCGTCAGTGCTGTGGTTAAAAACGTCGCCAAAGAAATCTCTGAGGCGTTTCAGTACCAGTTAGCCATGTTGGCAGGATCAGACGACATCAAGAAGGCAGCAAAGTTCGCCGTTCACGCCATCTTGCATTACATGAAGTCCCCGGATGCTGTCATCAACGAACCGGCTTTAATGGACGCGGTGATGGAAGAGAATGTTCACTCTGGAATCATGGAAGATTTACATCTGAAAACGCGTTTTCCAAAGGACAAGCATTATCAAGGCATCCATTGGACCGCTGATGGTTTGTTTCGCGAGCCAGGAATTCGCTGGCCGGAAGAGGTTATTTGCAAGAATAGCGCAGAGGATCAAGGGGAAACGAAAGTCCGTTTTTCCGGATCCTTTACCCCATTTGGTTGTTTGTGTCGACCAGAAATCTACGGCTACCGTGCACCAATACAAGTTCGCGATGTGGAGACCGGAAATATAATTATCCTCTGTCGGGACAGAACTATGTTGTGCAAACTGAAAAACGCCGGAAAGCAAAGGAAAGAACCCCCCAATGTACATCAACAGTTCACTCCCTTGGCAGGAACAAGTTAGTCATCTTCGTGGAAATTATGATCGACTTTCTGCACTGCACTGACAACGGCAGGCATCTGAATCTCTTACATTAGCATCACACAACATAAGGTTCAAACTCCTGTAGTGTACATGAATAATTATAGTATTTGCGAATAACTTTGCATTTGTAAAATATTTGACGAAATACGGCCGATGGACTAGACTTTTGGGAAACCCTGGACAGCAAATGCCACAAAGTGTGGTGGAAGCATTTCCTTCTATTTACGAAACTGTGACTCAGCTGAGTAAAATCTTCAGTGTCCTTTAATCTCTTAGAATCTCGCCGAATCTCGCATGCAAACAAAGGCCTTTCTGGAAAACCAAGATCTGAATATGGAATGACAGTTGCCATCACGAAGCTTCTGGATGTGCTCTTTACTTTCTTGAAATCAGGTTACTATTCCTTCAAATTTACCTCAGCCCCTTCATTGTCGTAAAGCTTCACCTAAAGATGAGATACGCCTACTGCCCCATATACACATCAATATCCAACAAACTACTGCTGAATGGGACTCGATGTGATACTGGATTTCATCCATGTGAGACGTTAGTTGTTTTATATCGATCGTCTTCTGAAATAACACAAACTTAGGAATGCAGTTTCGTCAAACGACACATATATAGGCAATATGTGCCTATATGAAAGCATTTTTCATCATACGGCTATGAAAGGTAGACGGATAGTAAAAGTAGCATCACATCACTTATAGGCACTTTTTATATTATCACTTATACGAGCATTTTGCATCTAACACCCACTACATTATAGGCAGAACGATTCGAGAAAATGGATGTTGTTTAAACGTGATTATAGGCAGTGTAGGCCTATTTGAAATATTTTGCATCACACGCCCACTGGTGTCATGAGATACAATGACCTGGAAAGCCAAACATTAAATGTAGACCAGTATCATGAGATACAACGTTTTGGAAAGCGAAACGTTGAAAGGTTGAGTAATGGGTGCTCCAGTTTGAACCTTGAGAACTGTTTGTATTGAATCTGTCAGAGACTGAGACAGGCGCCTTCCATGGTTCGACTGCGCTGGTCAACACTTACTTAGGCCGTTACCGCAAGATTTTAGGGCTCATGGCGGTATATAGCGTCAGAGTCTGTACTTGTAGACGGTTGTTCACTCAGGACCAGATTAATCAAGGTCAAGGTCAATGAATGGCTATGACGGTGTGAACCGTTGAGCGCGCCATGCTAAACGTACTAAAAGAATAAAACCGACGTTATCTTTAAATATTTTAGTGAAGTCTATTCAGACATATTCTTGCATGGGTAAATATTGAAATGACCTTAACAAGATCCTACTGAACATTTTCCACAACGGAACAGCTTTGTAATGTTTATATAATGTGCTCAATTTAGGACCAAATCCAATGTTATGATTGTTTCCCAACGTTTTATGGCATATTTTGCTCAGTTTACAGTGTACCTGTAGAGGTCACGTAGCTCAATTTTATTTGGGCGCAGTAGTCGCATAATAGCTGTGTAAGGCGGCATACCGCATGTACTGATCCGCTGTTTCCCGTGACGGTCTATTACTCAAAGTTTTTTGCAAGCTTATGTTTTTTTACGTTGGTGATATGTTCTTAATAATTTATTTTATAGGAGATTTGTTTTATTTCTCTTTTATCCGCCATTTTTGTCAAATGTGTTCAAATATTCAAACATACATGTATGTATGTATGTATGCAGATGTAAGCGGTCGTCACCGTGTTACGTCATATGTACAAATCGTTATAAAGGTTTGTTCGGAATGAGGGGTAATGTTCCCTTGGCGTTTTCTGGGTAAATATCCTTCAAACAAGCGTGTTTAATAAATATGCACAAATATTTATAAGCAGTAAACATAAGTGCCTAAACAGGTATATGCCTATACTATAATGCCATAATCCCCAAGTGTTTAATATCTGATGCATAAAAGTGTTTCTAAATTACACCACATTGAAATTTACAGTGTGGTGACATTATGCGGACAAAAACTCCACTAAAATGACGTGCAAGGCTGTATGTCACCAATGGACAAGTCCTTGGGGCCTCCGTGGCCAGCGCGGCGTAAGGACCCAGGTGCTTCTTACCAATGCAGTACCAGAGAATTCAAGTCCAGCTCATGCTGGCTTCCTCTCCAGCCGTAGGTGGGAAGATCCGCCAGCAACCTGCGGATGGTCGTGGGTTTCCTCCCGGGCTCTGCCGTCGTATAAGTGAAATACTCTTGAGTACCACGTAGAACACTAATCAAATAAATAAATAAGAAAGGTTCCTTTGTAATTTACCAATTGTCGGTGGTTTTCCTCGGGAAGTCCTGATTCGATCACTACTGAAACTGTGAGCGAATAGCTCTCACCAAAATCAAGCACATAAATAAATAAATGATGGGAAACTCGTAAATCTTCTTCCCGCCTTTAACAAAGGTGTTCAAAGCCTTATGTTCTCGTGTTCTTTCTTTGATAACGTCACACCTCTAGGTGCTTGTGTGCTCAGAAAGCTCTTAGGTAATACACAAACTTTGCAGCGTCACAGTAGAAAACGAACGATGCTACGTGTTTGAGACCCCTTTGTGTATCCAGACAGAGCCTCCTATTCACAGTCAGGTTAATTATCTTCTCTTGTAACATCCTTGTTCTCGGGCTTCGCGTCATACGGAACGCTGCGTTTCTTCTAGTCAGGACCCTCTTGTAATTTTGTAGCACCAAGCACGTCACCTACATCGAACTGAGAAATATTCCTATGTTAACACTTCCCCGAATCTATCTAGAATATATGTATATGTCCAAAGACTTCTTACGGCACATGCACTGTAAGGATTGTGACATGTACAAGGAAAACTAGTTCCAAACGAGGAGGAGTGCTCCGGTTTTCTGAACGGGCCTATGTAAAGCTGTGTGTCATTTATCATCGTAAGTATAAACCCTGTATGATTTCTATTCCATGCAGTGTTCATTTAGTTTTAAAATGATAGGTCTACTCAGGTAAATTCAAACAGATCTTTTAAACTGTTCCGTTCCATCATATTCAAATTAGCTTTGCAACATTACTGCATTGTTATAATGAACTTGGGAGAAATTTCCATGAATCATTTTAACAGTTTGAAAAACTCGTTGATGTACATTTACAGTTCCACGCCTTTCATAACAAGGGTAATATAATTTATCGCATGCATGTCTTGTTGAATTTTTCGGGTTTTCGTGGCAAAAGTATATGAAGTAAGGATTTGTCATCTGTTATGTAAAGCTTTTGTTTGCCTTATCTCAAGGAATTCTTCCTTTATTGCATTATCTGTTGAAACTAAGTTTTATTCTTTTTTCCTCATGTTATCTGTTTAATAAAATAAATGTCACACGGCCACAAAAGATTTACTTGCCGCCTCCTTTATACCTTGGTACCTTACGGTCTGTATCGTGTGCAGCTCTCACGTGCAACAACCTTGATTAATTGAGAAGAAAGCATAGAAAGTTATGCCAAAAATCAGAGGAAAGAACGTGAAAATTTATTCGTAAAAATATATTCTTTAATATTTGTTTAGATTTTCTATTTCGGGAGAAAAGAGTATCTGAAAATATTTTTATATGGTGCTTATTTGGGACCGCTTCTTATATATATTGTCTTTACGTAATTATGTTATAAATGACCATGTTACACATGTTTAACAAATATATTTGCGGTAGAATGTTTTTTTCATCTCACAGATGTGTTCAACGTGGATTTTGGTCCTATTTATATTTCATAATGCAGATTAAATGCACATGTTTTAATATAAACAACCAATTTACATTTAAATGCAGTTATTAGACATGCATCACATCTCTATTTAGAACATTATTATGCAAAGACTATATATGCCAGAGGTGGTCCCAAATGACCACCTTACAAAAATATTTCAAGATACTCCTTTGAAAGAGAAAGTCAAAATAAATGAATAAATAAAACTATTACTGCAAATAAATTTTCACGCCCTTTCATCTGATTTTGGCGTCCTTTTTTATGTTTTCTTCTCCATTAAAGACGTTAGAGCATTGTTCACAACGACAATACAACATGGCCTGCCCCTTGTTCCACAAAGCAGCCGTAGACTTAGTTGATTGTGACTACAATGGCAACCCATGTCAAAGAGATAGGTATGGTGGTTCCAATTAACTTAACCTAAACTATAGGTTTGTGGAACAGTTCCTGTACGCCAAGCCGATACACACACAATGTTTTGTTGTCAGTCAGTCTTGATCTATTTAGCACAAGCCATTGCATATAGTACAGCATAGTATCAACATTAGTGGGTGGTACTGCAGAATATAAAACTTTAAACACGGATACAATTATAAAAGGGAAACACTGTCGAGAGAGAAAAAAGAGGGGGTGTGCTGAAATCGGACACACCCTAAAATATTTATATGTTTATTTATTTATTTATTTATTTCATTGGTGTTTTACGGCGTACGCAACACATTTCACTTATACCACGATGACCAGCATTATGGTAGGAGGAAACCGAGAAGAGCCCCTGGGAAACCCACGACCATCCGCAGGTTGCTGCCAGGCCTTCCCACGTGCGACCGGAAAGGAAACCACCGTGAGCTGGGCTTGAACCACCCTGAAATACTTTACGTATGCAGCTGCAATTCTGTACATAGAAACTGGTTTCATTTGTTTCTATACATAATTATATACAGGGACTCCTATATTTCTTCTATTTTCGTATATTTTGCTAGAGTTTGGGTTTATAGGAGTAGCTGACAGTCTTTGTTTTGCCAGCACAACTCGTTGGCCACTTTAATAGGGGTCAATTTGTCAACTTGCAAATGTCATTGTCATATTGTGACGGCAAACAAGGCGACTCCATTAAAGTGTCCGTTGTGCCTTACTGGTAACATAAAAACTGTCAGCCACTCCAAAAAAAACCCCTAACATACAGAGAAATAAAGGAAAATAAAAAAAAAACATTATAATTATAGGCAATCACTTGAAGGTCCGTGTATTTGAACATACAGTAGTTGGGACATTGGACCACTTGCTTAAGTATTCATGTCCAATAAAGGTCACGTGACCCCTGACGCAGTTCGTCCGCCATGTTTGAGGTCTAGCACAAGTGGAGCCCGATAGGCTCGTGACAACTGGGATCAGACAGAGAAAAAAATTTAACAACAATTAAATAAATAAATAGCAAAAAGAAAAACACGTGTAAATGGGTGTTCGTTAACCTTTCCACTCTACTGTTCAATATCAAGAAAGGTGTTCAAGAAAGTCATTCTACACAAGTATTATTATAGCATTCCGAGAGTCAAGATGTATTCTTTTTCTACAGTACTGTTATTCGGCTCCCCCGACAGACATGAACGTCTTAAAACGCCACTTGAGCTGGGCTTTCATATTAGAAAACTGAACTTCATAACAGTTTATTGCTATACCTCTCGTTTCGAGGGCGGCTGTGACGCGTATTGCACGCGACCTTTAATACAGTATAATAACTCACAGTATTATTAAAAACGTTGAAGCATCTGAACACTTGTTGCGATGAAAGCGTTTTAAAACAAAACGTTTGTGCTTAACTGCAACGCGCAGTTGTATGCCAAAGAATTCTTACACAAAACATAGATCCGCGTATAAATGTATGCTTAGTGCTAATATTATTCCTTGCGACAAAAAAATACACAAATTATTTTCACTGACTAGCTGAGATCTAACCTAAACTTGTTTTTGTGCAGCTATACATTAATTATACATTAACCAAACGCCAAGTGTTAACCAAACGCCAAGTGTTAACCAAACGCCAAGTGTTAACCAAACACTGGAAGCCAGCAGAGTATCGTATGTCTGCCATACACCAAGGCTACGTATGTCTATAGTATGTATCGCCATAACAGTTAAGCTTGGCGTAAATACTCAGTAGCGCCAAATATGAGTGTGTTGATACCATATAAATGTTGTATTCGCCTTAAAACATATTAAAAGTTGCCGGGGTAATCTCGAAGCAAACATTCAATGGCTAATTATTATAGAGTAGAGAAGAAGGGAGAGATAATGCAGTCCAAGAGCCCCATATCAGTTTTTCCCCACGGGAATACGTTACTGACGTCTTGATTGGATCTTACGCTCACGTGCAGATACCTTATTATGACGCCAACCTCTGTTACGTCAGGTTGGTACTGACGTCTTGGTGTAGGTTTCGACCAGCCGAGACATGTGGATTTATCAATCTGCAGGCAAGCGACTGGAAAAGTTCTTGTGAAAATTAGAAAACAAGCTGTTATTTTGTAAGGTAAGCTAATCTAAAATGTAGGGCAGGCCTGATTACAAACAGTAGAGGAATGTTGACGATTTTGCGTTCTTGGTTTTTGCGTAAGATATTACACATCTGATAATCATCATAAATATCACATTTCGTAGAGGCAATGCCTTTTATAAAGCATCTGTACGGATGAATGTTTCTTCTAACGGGTTGCACTTTTGCTTTCATAAGCTCTTAACTCGGCTGAGGAAGGTCAATATAATATTTATGTCGTCTTCTAAATTTGGAGGAATCTAAGAGCCAGTACTAAATCGCTCATTAATTATAGCTTTGAGAAAAAGGGGAGGTAATCCAGTGTAAGAACATTATATCACTTTTGTCCCGCGTGAATACATTACTGACGTCTTGATTGGATCTTACGATCACGTGGGGAGACGTTAATAAGACGTCAGCCTTTATTACGTCAAGTTGCTATTCTGATGAACGTTTTGGTTTAGGTTTATGTTCTTACGGAGACGTTATTATGACGTCAACCTTTGTGACGTCAGGTTGCTATTTTGATCGACGTTTTTCGACCAGCCGAAACTGGGCATATCAAACTGCAGGAAAGCGACAGGAAAAGTTCTTGTGAAAAGTTGAAACAAGCTGAAAGCTGTTATTCATAAGGTAAGTAAACGTGTGTTATGTTAGTATATAATCAGCAAAGGAATGCCGCGAAAAAGGCAAGAGAATAGAGTATTCCGTACGCGTGAAAAAGGCACTGCAATTACTTTCATTTAGCTCTCTCATGCACGATGTGGGGATATACATCATGTCAGCATATAAGCACAGATTAATGCTGCGGACTTATTACTCGCTTTGTTTATCATACAGGATCAGACGTGGTCAAGCGGTTCGAACAAAAGATCAGAGAATAGGAGATTCTGTTGGCGCGACAAAGACACTTACTTTCACCAACCTGCAGCATTTCTTAAGTGATAAAGTTTCACCCTGTGGGGAAGGCCACCGTCATGGGCACTTTACTGATGGCTTACTTTGAGGCTAGTGTTAGAGCGGACATGACATACGAGTGCGTTTTCTTTTCTGACACATGAGCTCCCCATGGTTCTACAGGTTTTCGGTCAAAAACAAATTTGCAAGATGTTTTCACGGGAAAATCTAGACACTAAATACCTATACTGTCAATGAATTAAGCAACCACCAAGCGTCTGTAATAAGATCAGATCAAACTTTCTCTGTACACTTCACTTACACCATATATAAAACAATATTCATATACAAACATCATGGTTAACACATAAAACTACATGCAGCTATGAGACACACAATTAGTAACATTTCAGGACCTCCATGGCCGCGGGGCTTTGCGCGCTAGCGCGGCGTAATGACCCAGGTGCTTCTCACTGCGGTCGCTGTGTGTTCAAGTCCAGCTCATGCTATCCTCCTCTCTGGCGGTATGTGGGTAGGTCCGCCTGCGGATGATCTTGGGTTTTGCCGGGGCTATGCCCGGTTTCCTCCCATCATAATGCTGACCGCCGTGGTGTGAGTGAAATATTCTTGAGCACGGCGTAAAACACCAAATAAATAAATAAATTCGGTAACATTTTCTCCGCAGTCTATTTAGGCCCTACTTTGCCTACTGAAAATATTTAATTATAAACAGGTAGCTTCCCACTGAAGAGATGAAGGTTTTGTGTTGAGGAGAGCTGGTGTTTTGGAATAGTTTTCGACAAAACATCTGTTTCAGTTTTAGATAAAAGAATTAACACGGTTGCAAGCCGTATCTAGCCAGGTCATGTTACAAAAGCGAAAACATTTTTGTAGAGCTTATAATTTCTTTTTATTTAATGAATTACATGATTATTCCTACAATGAATTAGACTTTTTCTAATGTACATGTGAGTGCACCAAGTCTAATAACTGACCAGTACCTAACTGTGTTGGCATACAACAATAATCTTACATGAGGAACTTCCAGCCAGATCCTAAGTGGCTTCTGGATTTGAGCACTACAGACATCCAATTGTGTTCTAGATTTGAGCACCACACTGCCATGCAAATGTGTGTTCTATAATTGAGCATCAAACCATTGTGCTTTCAAACGTTGCTTTAAAGAGATTTCATAACTTTCAGATAAAACCGCAGTGACACACCGACAGAGGATATCATTTGTGCAGAGAATGGTTACGAAAGAATTGGAGGACTGCTCGTGAAGCAAAGAGGAGGCAGTCGAGTGACCTCGAAAAGAGACCGGAACCCGAATAAGGTACATTATTACTCTCTTCATTTCCGCGGCATTTGGCCATACACCACAATGAATTTCCCATTTACATACATGTTAAAGTTTAGTCTCACAGCACTGTCCCTAAATCTGCAACCCGTACCCCCCCCCCCTGATAATCCTTGTCCCGTAAGAAAACGCCAAAAACATCCAAATTCCAAAGGTAAGTGATTACTCTCTTCGCTCTATGCTGCATCTGTAGACAGGAAGTATCGTCATGTAGGTTTACTTTCTGCTGACGCATACAAATCTGTCACCTGAACAAGCTGAAAACAGACACTTGCGTCATTCAGACCTAAGACTGACAAAATGTAAGCGGAGCGTCACAATATTTATTCCTCTTTTTGTGACAGTGTTTCTTTCAAACAGAATCACTTAAGGAGATTTTTCCTGATGAATTATGGCTGATCTGATTGTGATCTGATGTTATGATGGTACTGCATATATGCCTCAAAGACATCTCATTTAAAGAAATCATTGTCATTTCCCATTTGGAGTGTTAAATTATCGGTCATAATTTACAAGCGGTGACAAAATGTGACAAATTTGACAGATACGTTATCGCAACACGTAACAACATACATGTACATAACATACAACAGAACTGGTGCCAACGTAATGAATGTCGTTACATTATGAATTTCATTTTTGTTGAATCTGGGCACCGAACGACCGGGAAGTCTTTCCGATTTTTCTGAAACAATTAATCAAACCATATGTCTGAATGTAGCCCACTGCCGCTTAACCCTTTTTAGAAACTTTTTTGTCTTTAATTAATCTCCCAATTTGGAATGTAGGAACATGGACATAGCAGCCCAGAGTAAGATCGAATTTTCCACATACATGACATGTTTTGTCAATTCCGCTGAAACCTTTGTGATATATTATTTGACTACTTCTAAAATGAATTCCTTTGAATTTGAAAATAAATTTTTCCTTATCAGAGTACCAGGTTGGAAATCTCGCTGGGAATCGCTAAGAGCAAACCTGGAAGGCAAGGCGGAGTTTGAAAGTGTGAGCAATGCAAAGTTTCTTCGGCCAAGAGAGAAAGCTGCCGCCACCAATATCAGCACTGATGACTGGACGGCGTGGATCTGTTCGTTTCGCACCGACTGCGACATAAAAAGGTCCAGAATTTCAACGATGAAGACATCAAATCTGCACAAACTTCAGCAGCAGGAATAGAGCTCAGGAGAGCAACGGCTCAGATCAAGTGCTCCCTCCTGTGTAGACCAGATATCCTCAAAACAAAGGCACGGCATGAGCCTCCTTCGTTAAGAGGCAGGGCCAATATCACGAAGAACAAAGTATAGGATGGGGAATTAAAAGACAAAGACGAAGACAAAAGCTTCATGGAAATGTCACAAGGTGGTCTTCTTCAGGACACAAGAAGAAAGATTACAGGTTGGAGCAGGAGGGAGACAGGCTCTGATTCCGAATATCTGTTAACGCTTGGAAGACAAGGATATGAACCACATTGCCGTCGGATCTCAGGCTATGTTACAGAAGTGCCAAGCGCGAAGTCTCTGGTTCCACCAGCCACCCGCTACTGCCCCGTGTCTCATCAAGAAATACCAGGTTATGAAGGATACAGTGAAGAAGACCTGGTCACCAGGGCCTCTCAGGAATGAGACTCCAGATGGACTGTCTAAGTCAGTTTTAGTTGGAGCTGACAAAGATCTCCATGTGGATGTGTACTGTTCGTTAGAAGATGGGGATTACTGACCAAGTTTCCATTCTGCTAATGATGACATGAAGTCCACCAAGAAACAAGCTGAGTCTGGATGGCCACATCCTTTGCCCACTGCTCCCGGTGTACTACAAGCTCACCGTGTGCAAGTGCCTAAATCTATAAGTGTGCCACTAATCCCAACAGCCACGAGAGTGTCAGCAGTTAGCAATGTAAAAAGCGGACAGAAAGTACCAACATTTGAACAAGTATCAGTGTCTGAGAGCTTGGGTAAGGCCCAAACCAGTGACACAGCTCAACGGTCAACAGCTAACGGCACGGGGTGGTGTAGAGAAACTGGTGACAGATTCAGTCCTCTGGACAGAGTGTTGACGGTTAACACAGAGGGGAGAGTCGAGTGTATCAGAGACTAAGGATCAAGTCGACAGAAGAGATCGACAGCTGTTTGTCCTCTGACAACTCCTGTAGTAGGCAATCATGGTAATTAAGTTGATGTCTTTGTGGTATAGCCTTGTAAAGAATTAATTGAATACTATGGTCGAAGTATTAAAAACAAACCACGATGGGACGTCGGAGGCTAAAACAGTGCCGGCATTTACTTCCGCTCAGACAAAAGGCCTGTGTTGTGTGAAAAGCAATCGGTTATTGGGCTCGTAAACATACTTGTTTGTACCGACAAAAATATCAGGACATTGAATAAGGATGCGAGCCGGTCAGGAATTCTGCAGTCCGAAAGTTTTATTTCCCGAACTTCGAAGACATAGTCGAAGAGGGTTTTATACCTGTACTTCTTTACATATATTGTATAGGGTATACGCTAGAGGGCTGAAGTAATGAACTCGAGTACCAGTGATCTATGCCGGTATGTATTCAGACTTATAAGAATGTATGTTGCTCTAGAAGTTTCCCGCTTTCCTTTTCAGGATTAACTGGTCCTAGAACAACACAGGACAGATTCCGACAGATGGAGAGTGGCCGTGCCTGTCTGAAGCAGACGTTGACTGCAAACTTTACCCTTAGTGGACCACAACCGGATGCCTCATTGACCCGGAAGCTGCCAGCGACCGCTCGAAACATTCTCATTGTCTGTCGAGAGACCAGGCAACGACATCAGCTCACAGGTCAGCCGAGAGCAGTTGTTGAATCAAACTAGATCTGATTCGGCGAGATCGTCTAATTGTGGACGAGATGAGACAAGGAGAAAAAGCATCTGATAACGATTTGCTGGTTTTGTCAGACGACGCTGGAATCACCTTCGTCAAAGAGCAAAACTCTTGAACTGTGCAGCAAAACCTCTGAGTTCACAGTAACACTATATGTTGCATGATTCACACTCTATGTATTTACTTCAGTTAATGCTTTTGATCGTTCGTTATTGATATTTATGGAATAAATTTCCTAAAACGTATAAATTGTTTGTCCAGTTATGAATTGATGATTACGAAGTATTCAGAAAAACATATAGTGACTAAATAGGCCTGCATTTCTAACTGTTGTAACTTAACTCCATGAACTGTCTAAAACTGAAGAAAATTATCTAAGTATTTCTTTGCTTAATTGTAATTTTAATAAACCTTCAAAAGTTTGAACCAGCTATCAATAACAGCCTCAAGAACAGACCTGGCATCGAAACAGATATTGGCATACAGACGTCAATCCCGATTTGTGTTCCGGGTCAGTAATCGCAACTCCTATTTTCTGAACAGGGTTCACCACAAACAACCAACAACCTTAAGCAGGTATATGAAGGTAGAAATGAGGACGGATTCACGTACACATAAGCAGTCAGTAGTTCTCACTGATGATGGAAAGAGGCAATGTAACGCAACTTCGCTTTAATTGCAAGTGTCCATAGATATTCAAAAAGACAGTGGTATTCAACGCGACTTTCTCGGGGGCCTAGTGGTTAGTGTCCCAAAATCCTTTAGTGCCACTGATGAGTTTTAAGCAATACACGAGCAGTGTGTAACTCCCAAAAACGAAGACTTCATTGTGACTCAACATTTCGGCATTTTATTTTGCCATCGTCAGGAGAGTGATCAGAGTGGGGAAGCAACGACCTATACACATTGTAACGGGATGGGGCTTGTTACAGTGATTATTAAACATTAGAAACAGTGATCTTATGGTATACTGTCAAGGACATATAAGCAGGAATGACAGAAATAATGACCACTCTCCCGACGCTGGCAAAATAAAATGCCGAAATACTGAGTCACAATGAAGTCTTTTTTCTACTCCTCGTGTATTACAAGTGGTTCGAGCGCCCGCCCCATAGTTGAAAGATCCAGGATCCAACAAACCAGACATTAAAACTGGCACTTGTCGTTGCTTTGCGTGACACTCAACGAGGTTTGAGCAAGGAAACAAGGATGGTAGGCCCGGTGTCAGTACAACATGACTGGGTGGGGTGTCATGTCTGATGTCTTCGATATGATGTTCCAGTGGCCGTATGGACTCGCCCTGCCACAAGAAAACATACTATATACACATACTAAGGACTGCTGGTCACGTGACAGAAAAACTGTTACGTACGACCTAAAAACCTAAGCACACCTTGAAGTGAAGAATGCCTCCAACATAGTGACAGACAAAATGAAAAGCTGACCAGAAAGTGAAAATGATCCACCATGTTTGTTTTTATTCCAGGAAGCTGCCTTTATCAAGGCCTTCTGTAAAAAACGGATGACATAATTATAATCCAGGCTTTATTAACATGCAAGAATGTCAGAGTGCCAGGATTTCATGCCTGGTATAAGAAACTTCACCACTATCAGTAAAAATAACAGAAAACTTTCTGGTAATACATATTTTAGCTGCTTTGGAACACCAAACAAAACTTGTGAGGAAAAGAAGAGAACTTTAAACAGATCTATCTCTTACACTGTAAAAACAATTAGCTGTTAATTAATTTTTTAATTTTCTGTTAATAGTTACTTTAAAAAAAAACATGTACTAAACAGTTCATTGAACACAAAATTCCATAAATCATTAAGAAATATTAATGGGATGATAATATCACGGATATTTTTCCACGTCATATGCAACTCATATATTTACTATCCACTAAACTGAAGGGCAGTTTTGGGGGCAAACAAAGGTAATATAATATTTTTCTTGGTGGTAAAACTTCAGTTTTTCCAGAAGGGTGCCATTCTGCCTACCAAACATCAAAACACCTTTCTAAAATAAACACAACTCTCAAAATCAGGATAAAGTCTCATCCAGACCTTTGCGATATACATTCCTCAATAAATCATTGGCCTAAAAACTTTAATAAGTACACTAATTTAATATCATTTAACAACAAATTCTTTAGACTCCAATGAAAATGAGTTTTGGGTCATTCAGTGTCACTCCAGATTAAACCCTGTATGTATAACCATCAGATGGTGGAACAGCCAGCGGATTTCCATCGGTTGACCTCTGGTAGCAGCCATTCCATACGATGACCAGTCAGCAGGGCCTGAAAATTTGGGCACCCATACAACACGGACAAGTGTACATTTTATATTTTGAATTGTTCAAGTCTGATTAACAGGCTACATAAAGCAATGTTTTATTTTAAATAACCTCTCAAACTACTTTAAGAACATTTCCTCACATTAATAAATCAAATCTTTCGGATTTTACATCATTTTGTTGTGATTTTTCATCACATGTTCTTGTTTGGGCCCAAATCCCTTTAAGAGACTGAAAAATGGCCTAGATCAGGTCAGGGTTGCTTTTTCTTTGTAATAAAAATTAACTGTTTGCAAAAATTCATATCAATATTTATCTGAAGTGTCCATCAGCGATTAAACTCCCATTTACAGGGGAGGCGAAAGTACATGAAATGTTTTGTGGTAAAAAATGGGTCATGTAAATAGCACATGTTATATACAAGACATTAATATGTAATATATATCAGATACTGTATCATGAATATGTATAGAATGTAATAGGCTAATAGCAACCTGAACTGAGACAGTTCTAAAAATATATGGCAGATAAAATTAATGGTAAGTTACATTGCCCTGGTAGTTTCAGCCAACTTAATCTGTGGTTTTGTGGAACCAGTCCAAGGTATATGTAATTACCTATGTAACTACATAATTATATAGTTACATCGCTATGTACATGTAACTGTACTTTCCTTAACGCTGGCTTTGCATCAAGCCTTGGTGTCCGAAAACTACAGAGTATATACACTTTACAGATACGATATATACATTGTTAAATGTTACATTTTCAACATGTCCACTGTAAAAGGGCAAACAAATCTGGGTTTGAACTAGCAACCATCTGGTCATAAAACATAGATCTACATTATGCTTTCAAAATAATCATTACATTCAAAGACCATGTGATTCCATAATCAATATGTGGGGGAGCTGACCAAGTTGTAACAAGTGTTAGGAAAACCCCAACAGCTCACTGATCAGTGCTTCAGGTTCAATCACTGGTTATCACTGAACTGACCTAACAGCTGACTTTTACAAAACATCTTACCTGGACACCAACATATGATGCCCTTAACTGCTCCCTCCCTCTCAAACTACCTCTCCTTACTTCCAAACTGAGCATCTCAAAAAAAAAAGGAAAACCAAAAATATATGTAAGTCTTAAATACAGCACTATAAGCAATAACAAAAGCCTCTAACAAATGGGCATGTAAGAAATGGGACAAAAGGAGTTGTTAATTAATACAGCAGATTTAAAACACTGTCAGAATCACAACTAATCTTTTCAACCAGTTGGCTGTCTGTTGATAAGAAGTTGTCTTTCATCTGTTTCCCTGACGACTGTAGGCCCCTCCTCCTCCTCGTGTGGATCCAGTTCAGGAACAGGGGGTGGAGTTTGGTATGATGGCTCTGTGACATCTGCATGAGGTCCACCACCATTAGTCTTTTCCACATTCTATCATACAAATGCACATTCATGAAGTGAGTGTTTGACAGATGTAAGGTGTAAAATGTTAAGCTTTATCAGGTAACTATTACTGTTATGGTCAGTCAAAGGATTGACATTTTGAGCATTCTCACAGGAAAATGCATATTCACAAAAGTCCACAGGTAATCCGCTGGCATCATGGTTGTGTATCACCACTGTCACCAGCATGTCTAACCAGTGCCTGGGTCAGGTTGTACCAACCATTAGCTGGGCTTCTGGGTTATTATGCTGCACTAGCATGACCAGCACACTTACCTCTCACTTTAAAAATGGTACTTTTTGTTGTCTCGCTTGGCACTCAGCACTGAGAGGTTAGAGCAAGGAAACAGGACTGGTTCAGCTAGCCCGGTGTCAGTATAATCTGACTTTTTATGTATTTATTTGATTGGTGTTTTGCGCTATACTCAAGAATAGTTCATGTACACGACATCTACCAGCATTACTGTGGGAGGAAAGCGAGTAGAGCAGCCCACAGGTTGCTGACAGACCTTCCCACGTACGGTGGAGAGGAAGCTAGCATGAGCTGGACTTTAACTGACAGCGACCACATTGGTGAGAGGCATCTGGGTCATTCCTCTCCAGATCACTGGTCTTGTTGTTAAAGTGCAGATGGCGGCATTATTGTACCACAAAGTACAGGATTTAACTTCCTTGAGAAAGCTGAAATTCTAGTTTTATTGTTTTCCAGTTCTAGTCGACACGATGTGTTTTCCATTTAGTGTCGGCTCACCTGTAAAACACCAAATGAAACTGAGTTGTTTGTGAAGTGTGATCAGAAAGACTTGTGTTAGCAATAAAAAACAACATATTATCACCTTTATATGCTTCTGAGAGAAAATGTTCACAGGGTAAAATTTAGGTGAAATAAAGCATTAATTGGCTACACAACCTGACCATTAGGCTTTCACCAGGTACAAGATCTGGCTCCCCTGAGACAGCTGCCCCAGCAGGCACCTAAAAATACTACGAGGTGACACACTGAGTAGGGTGTACTATGAACATGCATTATCCCGTCAACAAGGCTTGTATTTCATACTAACTTACCGGATCACCTGACCACATCATCTTCAGCTCGCGGCGCTTCAGTGCCAACACAATGGTGGACAGAAGAGTGCAGGGTACAAGATACAACAACGCTGGCTGACCCGTCTCCATGAGGGCTAGGGCGATAAATGTGACAATAAGGCCTACACCATAGGCTGAGAAGAGAAAACACAAAACCTTGATGTAAGGCGACATGAATGTGATGATCAGGCCTAGATCATAGACTGGAAATAGAAAAGCAAGGCTCATCTAGATGACAGTTTAGAAGGTAGGCCCTAATACTGACACACATACATTTGTAGTGCTGCCTCACTGCAACACCACGCTAAAGACACCAGACACGACACTTCACCCAGTCACATTATACCCACACAAGGTAGGATCAAGTCTTAGGCAGGACTCGCTTCTTGATTTAACCTGAGATCTACCGTTTCTCAGGCTGACATACATGTACAATAAATACATGTAAAGTTAAAGGAAAAGACCAAACAAAAAATGATGATATCATGAGTGAAAAGACCATTATCTTATCTAAAGACAGTATCTGAAAATATTTTCACTGAATTTTTCATATTTTTTTTCACCAAAGTAAACACAGTCAAATATTTTGATTGTATGGGGGGTTTTATGGCTCATATTGATGATGTGGTTCACCAGAGATGTCATGCTGACCTTTCTCTGGCCATAAAGCAGAATTTTACATGCATATTAGCATTTTCATACAAAGGCAAACATCACAGGAGTACTATGCGCAAGAACTTTGTTCAAAGCTGAATATAAAGGTGTACAAAAGTTTGTGTGATGCCACTGGTGAACCACATTATTGATGTCACCACAACCCACCATACAATCAAAATATTTGACTGTGTTTAATTTGGTGAAAAAAAAAAGATCTAAAAAATTGAATGGAGGTACTTTCATATACAGTTTTTCATGGTCTTTTCACTCACCATAACTTCATTTTTTGTGGTCTTTCTCTCTAAGGATAACAATGCACTGAAATCAGATATCAGCACTTACCTAGAGATCCACACACAAAGTACACATAAGGAGATCGGACTTTACGCCCAAACCCAGAGCAAAATGAAATCAGTAAACCTGACAAGGAAAAATATAGCAGATCCATATAAGTATTTCATTTTAAGATTAAGCTGACTCTACACAAACTGTCACATTTGCAACTGTTATGCCCCTTGCACTTAAAGACATTAAAGAAACAATATCTTTCATTGAATGAATGAATGAATGATCATGGTTTAACGCCACATAGGCAGTATCTCATGTTGAAACCAGGAAACATTCCAAGGTTTTCAACACAACACTGAAAACATGCAAACAAAAAAACCCTGGACATATCTAAAATCCAGTAAAGGCAATAAACCAGAGTTAAAATTTGAACATCACAATATTTATTTCAAGATATATCTTTAAAATATCTTTTATTATCTTATAGTTCGATATCACTGTGATACCACTCACATGAAGCCCATTTCATAAACTGACCTATATATATATATATAAATGTCAAGTGCATTTATCATGGTAAGATGTTCAATGTATGTTGTCAAGTTGCACTAGTTGCAAATTGCCACAGCTCTGGAAAAGTGGCCCCTTACAGCCAGAAATTTCCACTATCAGTCTATATCCTGATTAAAGTATTGTAACTCGCTTGAAACTATGATATCACTCATTTGATTGTATAATGTCACAATCTGAAACTACATGCAAAATACCACTTCATAACCTCACAATTTCATTTATACTTACCTGGCACTATGATATCACTCCTTAAACACTAGGATTATGACACGTCTAGCTAGCACAATATCACTCACCTGGCATGTCCCTCACAGTAGGATTAGATGTATCTGTATTTCTCACCCGGCACTATGACATCACTCACCTGGCACTATTTTATCACTTGCTACACATTTAGACTCTCATCTAGCACTATATATCTCACTTGGCAAAATATCCCGGGCATCACACTATGATACCACTCACCTTGCACTATGATATCACCTCTCCTGGCACTAAGATGACACTTGCATGGCAATATGTTACAGTCAACTCCTTTGGCACTAGATATCCTTTGCTTCACATAAGGACATCACTCACCTGATGCTGTGACATCACTCACCTGACGCTATGATAACACTCACCTGGCCCTATGATATCACTCAGCTGGAACTTTGATCTTACTCACATGGCACTATGATACAATTCATCTGGCACTATGATATCACTCACCTGGCACTATGATATCCCCAAAACCCAGCAGGGAATACGGCCTATAACACATGGCTGCTAGACTGGTGGAAAAACGTGGGACTTTAAATACCATGGGAAGCTGAAACAGACAAAAAAACAATAATTACCTTAGATACTAATCTACAGTCTGTGCATGACAATGACTGAATCAATGGACCTAACATAGCCTTGCAGGACATGTTTATGCAGGAAGACAATTAAGTTCATGGGGTGAGCAAGAACAGTTGTGGGTCCTGGTGTTTGCAGTGGAGAAACCCCCTGACCCAGAGCCCCAGTACACCTGTATTAGAGTCTGGCACCTCAGGGGTTGGGCGCTGGTTTACTGTTTAATGTGTCACTATGGTCACAATAGAAACTGCGTAGAAATATTAAAATGGTATGAAGGAAAGTTTGAACACCATGGTTCAAAAGAAGTTTCGATGAATAAAAACTATTTAACCCATATACCTGAAGATTCCTTCCAAAGCAAAACCATCGGCTGTGTCCAAAAATTTTCCTGATGTCACATGATTATGTGCCTTATATGACGCCCAGTAAGCCATTCAGGCTGGGGTGATGTCGAAAATGTTTACAAGGGCATCCTCATTTGTGCATTACATCCTATCATTTATTTATTCATTTGACTGGTATCTTACCCTGTACTCAAGAATATTTCACTTATAGAATGGCGGCTAGCGTTATGGTGGGAGGAAACTGGGCAGACCGCAGGGAAAACATGGGACCATTTGGAGGTTGCTGTCAGCCCTTCCTACGTACGGCCGGAGAGGAACCTAGCATGAGCTCGACTTGAACTCACAGCAACCTCATTGGTGGGAGGCTCCTGGGTCACTGACATCATACCAGACAAATTGGAAAGGACAGTTTCTGTTTCTGTTTCTGTATTCTCCAAAGAAATGTACAATATCTGTTATAATATGTCTGCAATTTTTCAGAAAGCAATTCAGACTATCTGAATCTTCAGCATTTCACCTTTCTTTTAAGACACAGTGGTTTTGACGAAATAGTAGCTCGTTAATGCTGTACTCAAACAAATATTCCACTTATACAATGGTGTTTATTATGACTGACAATTTTTTGGACTAGCAAGTTGAGGGTATTCCTTTCCTTTTAAAGTATGTGTTCCTTTCTAAAAATAAAAACCCAAATGTAATCTGTGTCACTTTTTATTGATTTATTGATTGGTGAGCAGTGCTCAAGAATTTTCCATTTCTGTGATTGACAGCTGTTAGGTTTATAGTTGGAGGAAAACCAGTGCATTGAGGAATCCACAGACCCTTGCCAGGTACCTGATAAACCAGAGTGCCCGCAGTGAACCACTGACCCTCATCAGGTACCTGACTAACCAGTGCCCGCAGTAAACCACTGACCCTCGTCAGGTACCTGGCTTACCAGATTGCCCTCAGTACACCCGAGACCCTCGCCAGGTTTCTGACAAACCACAGTGCCCTTGCCAGTGCCCACACCAGGTACCTGACAAACCAGAGTACCCTCAGTAAACCACTGACCCTCGTCAGGTACCTGACTAACCAGTGCCCGCAGTAAACCACTGACCCTCGTCCGGTGCTTTACAAACCATAGTGCCCTGAGTAAACCACAGACCCACACCAGGTATCTGACAAAAGCTGGATTCAAACATGACACCTCACTGGTCCAGGGCCTGATGTTTGCAGTGACTCAGAAGCGTAATCGTTTGTGCCAGCAAGACATCTTGACTCTTAAAGGAAAAGACCACACAAAAATGAAGTTATGGTGGGCGAAAAGACTATTATAAACTGTATCTGAAACTACTTTCAGTGAATTTTTCAATTTTTTTTATAAAATAAAACTTCATTTTACAAAATAAATTGAATCAAATGTTTGGACTATGTGGTGGGTTTTATGGACCATACTGAAGATGTAATTCACCAGTGACATCACACCGATTTTCCTTTGACCTCAAAGCAGAAATTTAATGTCACATTACCATTTTACGTATTTATGTATCTATGCTTGGGGTTTTACGTTATACTTAACAATTTTTCAGTCATATGGCGATAAGAAGTTCTTAGAATGTATATGAACTGTATCTTCTTGTGACAGGGTAAGTCCATGCTGTCTAAGTGCTGCTGCCACTGGAACATCACGCCGTTGACACTAGACATGACACCCCACCCAGTCACATTATACTGACACCAGGCCAACCTTCTGTTTCCTTGCTCTAATCTCTGAGTGCTAAGCACCAAGCGAGGCAAAACGTACCATTGACACAACCTGGGACTGATCAGTAATCTCCTGACGTCAAGGCGGATGCTCTAACCACCGGGCCACCCAGGTGGTCCTATGAGCATTTTCATACACAGGCAAACATTACAGAGTACGTTTCACAAGAACTTCATCCAGAGTTGAACATAGTGTGCACCACATTATCAATCCATAAAAGCCACCATACAATAACAAAATATTCGACTGAGTCTTTTTTTTTTTAAAATATCTAAAAAATTCAGCAAAGATATTTTCACACATAGTTTTTCATGTTCTTTTCACTGACCATACTTCATGCCTATGAGGTCTTTTCCTTCAATGAAAACCACAAGCCAGTACTCACCTGTTCCCCTGATGAGCTGCCACCCCCCGTAGCAACTTCCACCATGACACTCTCCCCACTCTGTGTACAATAATGACACACGGTCCAGGTCAGTTCATTATGACCGATAGGTAAGATTGGAATCTCAGATACATTTAGGCTTTTATGAGATCATACATTTCCTTAATCTTGTCACATTTTTACATGATGTTCATGTAGGGATATTCTGACAGCAATATTGTGACTAGGCAAATAAAACTACACAGATACTTCTTATGAAGGCCTCAAGTCGGTCAACCAAGCCAATGTTTATTTAGCTTTTTGACTGTCTTTTTTGATGTTAAAGAATACATGTTTCTCACTTACACCACAGCAGACAACATTATGGTAGGAAGGAAGTGGACATGCAGAGCCTAGAGGAAATCCACAACCGTCTGCAGGTTGCTGGCAGACCTTCCCATGTATGACCAACGAGCAAGCCAGCACAAGCGGGATTTGAACTCACAGTGACCGGATCATTGTGTTGCATTAGTACACTAACCCCAGAGGTCCCTGGCAATATTATGTCTCGGCTAATAATATGGACAAACCTCAAGTTTGTTAATCAAACTGTATTAAAATTCCCGTTTCATATGCAAAATGTTTAGGAGATTACAATGGCATGCACAAATAGATAAAATAACGATATCCTCAAAAGGGTCATTTAAAACGTGAAACATGAATCATGTTGCATATGGACTACTTACAACAGTCATGACACTGATCTCCTCTGTAATATTGACATATTCTCTTAATTATCAAGGAAATCAAAGTTTATTAAAGGAAATCCAAAACCAATGCCACAAACTCTGCACTAAATGTTAATATCATGATACTGAGTATAACCAAGTCTAAAGCTGTTCCACGTCACATCTTACAACTGTTTTAATGCATTTTGTAACACTTAGTGGAAGTCACTGATATTTTTAAATGATAAATAAATTCTTTGCATACAAACAATTACTTACCTTAGTAAAAAGCTTTGTAATGAACACAAAGAAAATATCGTAGAAAAACAACAAGACTAAGAGAATTGTACAAGCCTGAAACAAAGAAAATAATGGACATAGATTAGTACATACAGTGACTGACAAGGTTTTAATTTAGACAAACAGCTGTTTCATATTCACAAGGAAGGAATTCATGTTATTTAATTAGTTTGTTGACCAGTCTTTGCTCTTAGTATATCTGTTTATATTGCACCAGATGTGTGAATATCACTTACTTTCAAGCTTGGCAGCCTGATGGTTTTCTGCATAAAGATGCAGAAGGTAATGCCCATCAGGTCCTGTAATATCCAAGCATATCTGCAAATACAAAGACATGTAATTGCATTTCAGCTAAAGTTTTTGCCGACAAAAAATCATTTTAAGAAGCACATAGTCGTTAATACGATACTTCTGATGCCAAAACTTAAGTTTTTCTGATAAGAACTCTTTAGTGGTGCTATGAGAAGGAAAAATCAAACAGAATCAAGCAAAATTTGTCACTTCGAAAAGGCAATGGCATCACCAACACCTAAATTTCACATAAAACTGAAATGTTTTAATATCCCTCTCAACTTTTTTAGGACACACCACAGACATGTCTCCTTGTAAGGAGGACAATGCCGACATTATCATAGTGCTGCCATGCTCAAAACACTAGACAAACCTCTCCACTCACTCATGGGCATGGAGTCTACCAGTATTTGGTCTATTACGCTAAAGAATAATACACTTATATGACTGCAGCCAGCATTACGGTGGGAAGAAACCAGGTAGAGCCCGGGGGAAACACATGATCATTCGCAGGTTGCTGGCAGACCTTCCCACATACCACAGGGAGGAAGCCAACAGGAGCTAGACATGAACTCACAGTGATTGCATTGGTGAGAGGCACATGGGTCATTACATTGCATTGTGGCACTGATTCCCCTCAACCACCGTATTAAGAGGTACATGTACAAACTCACCGGGCATTTCTCTCTACTGCCCACGTGATGCCCACCGTGAAGCACATGGCCAATAACACCAGGCTTTTCACCTGAGGTTGATGGGATAGCAGCGGAATGCCATTGGGTGGAATCCTGAAAAATATTTAAGATGATTCAAATATTGCAATTTGTGCTGAAATTGGTGCCTCTCTTTTAATTACCGGCATTTTCTGACAACCGAATGTTGATGATATGTTATTTATAACAACATTTTGAATTAATAATTATGGATCAGTGGATATAATTATAACTCGCCATTCCATCACTATCTTAAGGCAGTTTTTCAACACCACCTGTCTCCAATTTCATTAGCATCAACTAGTAATTCTTTTTTTTCTATTAGAACCATTTTAATACATTTCCCATCTGTATATCATTGTATAAAAATCAAAAAAATTTTTTTCTTACCTAGCAAGAGGCCTGATGTTTTCTACCCATGCCCATATACAGTTGTAAAGGGATGTTGAGCCAGCTATACAGAACACAGCTATGATGATGTACACTGGTGAACAAAACAGAGAACAAAGAAATAATGCACATTGAGGAAAAACTCTCATTTTTCAGTTGTTTTTTTTTTCTTCAAAGAAAAAAAAATCATGTACAACAATACAATTAATTCCCTCTTTTCCTCACTCTGAAATGTTTATAAACATTCTTTACTATTCTGGATGGCTGAACTGGAATACTATCCCTACTGCTTCCCAATGTGCCTTCTCAATATAGAATTTCTGTCACTTGTATGACAGGTGGTTGGGGGGAGGACATTTAATAAACTCAGTGCATATATATGTTTCAAACATGAGTACAATCAGCACTCACTGTCATAGATGAAGTACCGTGCCACCAGGACTCCACACGTGATGGTAACCAGTACTCACCCAATCATAGATGAAGTACCGTGCCACCAGGACTCCACACGTGATGGTAACCAGTACTCACCCAATCATAGAGGAAGTACAGTGCCACCAGGACTCCACACATGATGGTAACCATTACTCACCCAGATAGTCATAGAGGAAGTACAGTGCCACCAGGACTCCGCACATGATGGTAACCAGTACTCACCCAATCATAGAGGAAGTACAGTGCCACCAGGACTCCACACATGATGGTAACCATTACTCAACCAGATAGTCACAGAGGAAGTACAGTGCCACCAGGACTCCGCACATGATGGTAACCAGTACTCACCCAGATAGTCATAGAGGAAGTACAGTGCCACCAGGACTCCACACATGATGGTAACCAGCAACACAAGGTGTTTTAGTCCGAGATTAACGCTTCCATCGTCCTCAGATTTTGGGTGAGCATCAATGATTTTCTCTTCTCCTGGACGCATCAGGTGTGGACGTTTTCTGAGAAATCTGCATAGCAAAAACACAAGAGCAGGTTTCAGATTTTGAGTATGGATTTAATGGTACGCCAACTTAATCTCGTCTTCCCTTTCAAAACAGTTGCACATTACACATATTCAGCACCTAACACCTGACGTGACCATCGCAAATGCTGATTTGCTGTCCATCTAGTAATCTTCATAATTTGGCTTCCATTCCTTTGTTCAATTCCCATGATAAGAAAACTACTGGTTTTCGTCCTTCTTCACAAGACAAGGTTTCCACTGGAACAAATTTTCATCACTGTCAAGAACAAAACAAAAATTTGTACCACAACTTAAAAGCACTGAATGAGTTATCACCTGACTCCCATCTCCCTCAATACTTGATTTCCATGCACTTATTTCCTCTTTCTTAATATAACCAGAAAGAAACCTGACTGAGAGGACAAAGTCTAGGCCATCATTGAAAGTATGCTTGTTGGGCATAACCCTATTTTGGATACAGAATTTTTTCTCTTTACTTTTCCATCCAGTTCAATTTCTTTAAACTGCCCATCTTTTTCACTAGCCAGAATAAAAAAAATTTTCCTTCTGCCAAGCCCATTTTTTCACATAGGGTTGTGTCTCGTTGAACAAATACCTTTTTAACCGAAGCCTTACAGCTGCAGCTGGATGTGAGCTGACACCAATTTCACCTACTGTGAGAAAGTAATGTCTCCTGCCCAATGGCTCCCAATCAAGACACAGATCATGGCGATCAGCCAGATTAAAATCATGTTGAAATCGACTTTCGGAGGGTTCGGAGAGAACAGCCATACTTGGATCTTGTTGATGCCTAATTTCTGTGGGGTACATAAAATCAGGCATTCATCAAAACCTTCAACAACCGGTCAGAAAATAAGTGCTTTTTTGGAGGAAGTGGTAAGACCTATATTGCCCAAATAACCTTGGTCCATTAGTGTGTAACATGAATAATATGGCTCTGACCACACTCTCCAAAGGGGTGTTGTTGCCACCAATAATTTTGTAAGTACCAATACTGTAGTAACCAACCTATATTGTATCGCTTTTTGACTCCCAGTATATTACAATAGCCGCCACTGTTATAAAACTTAGCCAACCAAAACTACAGTAAATTTTTACAAATAATGTAATAACTTCATTTCTAACCCATGCTATAGAAAATTCTTACCTATACTGTAATAATGTACAGGAAACTTTTTGACATTATCGGTAGCTATTACAACAGTATCAGTTGCTGTAACATAATCGGTCCAAAAGTGATACAATATCAGTTAGTTACTAAAGTATTGATACTTACTATATTATCCTCGCAACAGGTGTTCTCAAAAATGTCAGATTTTAGTTATTTATTTATTGATCTGAATACTATTTCACACTGTACTCCAGAATATTTCCCTTATAAGATGTCTGCCAGCATTATGTTGAGAGCAAACTGGGCAGAGCCTAGGGAAACCCCCGACCATTTGCAAGATGTCAGCAGACCTCCCCATCTATCACCAGAGAGGAAGCCAACATGAATTGGACTTGAACTCATGGCAACCACATTGGTGAGAGGCTCCTGCCTCACTGTGCTGTGCTGGCACATTCACCACAATGTCATACAGGCCCCAAGCTTTCAATGAAACCCAAAAATCTAAAGCATAAACATGCAGCACTGAAAACATATTTTTCATTTTTAGCAAAGCATCCAAATCCTCAGGAGAATAAAGTAAAATTGCTGATTTTCCCAAAAAGAAACGGCTGAAACTTCATAGACAAACCTGGAAATGAGCAAAGTCCATATCTGATATCATAGCAACTGTGATGTTGACTCCATCAAATGACTTGTTTATGCCTGGGGTTGTCTGCAGCAGAAAAATAAATACCTGAGAATATGTGTTTTCCCATTTTGGAAGCAGAAAAACCTTTTATCTTTAACCCTTTATACATCACACATGTGTTCTACAATAAAAATATATTTTCAGAAATATGAAATTTACCACACAAATATGAATTTTATTATACCTACTATCAACTTGAATTTGTATCCGTATACAAGTAGTGCTATGTACATTCAAAGGATAGAATGGTAATGATTTAAGGGCCCGGTTCATGTCATACCTGCTAATCGGGCTTCACATTATCGTGTGTTCTGACTGATCAAAATTATCTTCACGGTTATGTCCCCTTTTACATGGAGGTATTTATTATTTGCGACTGAGTGTATGTTATGACCTACCTTCGGAACAAAAAATTTATCTAAAAAAAAAAAAAAATTTGATGATTGTTTTCAAATCTTCCGACCATACTCTTTTACCACAAACTGCCCAATACTTCCCCGGTCTTAACATATAATGAAGGAGGCCACATCAAATTACCTCACTTGAGACCACTCTCACAATTAAATAGCAAGGTTTTACTAGTAAGCTGTGGTTAAGTGGGACCTAAAAGTGCAAGCGGCTATTGGTGAGTTTTAAAATTACTATGGTCAGAAGTTAGCTGAAGACGACAGATTTTAATTTTGTCAATAGATCCCAAATCTCATAGTTTCACACCTCAAAAACGAATTGTGTTATGTCATACCTGCTGTTATGTGACAAAGAAGGAAAACAAAACAAGCCCTATTCACAGATGACAGCCCCCCAATATACAAATAATATACAAATTCGGGGGTTGGGGATTTGGGAGCAGTTGGGAGGTAGAGTTGGTAGAGAAAGAGTAATACCATTTTCTGGGTGGGTGTGTTGACCACCAGAAGACCAATCCCTCCATGTTCCTGAGCCAGCTGTGCTTTCTCAGAGAAGGAACAGTTCCCTCTGAGGACCGTCACCATCTTCCCTCGGACGTCGTTTTGATAGATGGATGTACCTTGACACCCTGTGTCATTGTCCATGGAGAAATCCACCATATTTTCTGGTTTCTGAAAGAGAGATTCATAGATCATTTTTGCTGAACTTTGCATTTAACAACATGCCAATTATTAAATAAATAACTCATAGTTCACTTAATGTGATTTGTTCATTATTAATGTGATTGGTGTTTTATATTTGTTAAGTTTATTCGATCATGTGAATATTATATGATGTACTCAAATCTGCATCAATTTTTCGCCCCCAAAGCACAATAGCAGGTTTCATGAAACACACTTGGCTGTTTAAGTAAGCCCTAACTTCCATGACGGCGCATGTTGTACAGATATGAAGTGCGCCTAGATGTACCCAGGGGTCTTTCTAGATTATTTCTTTTCAGAAACTCAATTTGAACAAATCATAAAACCAATATTTTTATTTCATTTTGTGAAAACTTCACACAAACTTTGTCTACAATTCAATTTTCTGACATTTCTGGTAGTGGTTACTACAATGAGAAAGTGACCAGAAAAGCCCCTGTTACGTACAGCTAAGGGCTCCTTCACACTATTAAAAGTGCACTTCCTGGATCAATTTAATGTGTTTTCTTTTCTTAAATACAATAATCAAGATAATATTACTTTTGTGGAGATATGGTTTAGGATAAATGGTGACGGAGCTCGGGCCTGTGTAATAAAGAGTTTACATGTAGCATGTGCCATGAACTGGATATAAACTGGCATTATTTTTGGAGTGAAAGCAGGCTGTGAACAACGTAGATCTATGATTATAGCTGTGCTCATCAATGTTGAATGATTTTTGCATATGTGAGAAGGTCCTGTTTGGCTTGCTGTGTCTCTAAACTGGGAAGAGAGGTTCCAGATAGCTGATTCTTGAACTTCTCACAACTGACAGAAAATCTGGATAATTCAAAACATATCTAACTCTAACAAGAAAACAATAGTTCTCTCTCTATAGACATCAAAATACATTTCCAGAAGAGGCCAACTAAACATCTTACCAGAATTAATTCACACAAAAATGTTACCCACACTTCATGTGTAGTGTCATGCTTGAGAATTTTACTTTTCTTCTCCTGACAGGGAGTCCATGTCGCCAAAGTGCTGCTGGCACCACAACGTCATGCTGAAGATGCCAGATATGAAACCACACCCAGTCACCAGGTAAACCAATCCTGTTTCCTTGCACTAAGCTTTCAGTGCTGAGTGCCAAGCGAGGCAGCAATAAGCACAAAGTTTTAGGCATGACCTGACCCAGGATGGATCCCGGATGTCTTGACCTCGAGGCGGATGCTCTAACCACCAGGTCACTGGCATGACCGAGGCAGTCCATGTGTAAACAGAAGTCATACGTTAAGCATAGTACAGTTGTATTTACCAAAATCAGTACTCATATGACTTGTGTAAAACTCCTGTGTAAACACGTCAACCTCACTTACCGCATCGTCTACCGTTTTCGGCAGAGGTTTGAAGTCAGGGTTGTAAAAAATACAGGCAGAAACCTGTGTTGATGTGTCCCCAGTGACTTCCCCCACCAACAGTCCATTATCTGCTAGTACCTGTCAAATACAAACCAAAATTAGGACGACTTAAAATTTGCATAACGATACACTGTGATGCCAGTTGATAAGGCCACTTGTCATCCCTGTGAGCAGGTCTGGTTACAGCTTTTTTTAATGACGGCCTAATAGAACTTCACATTAACATGGGTGTACTGCTTAAAATGACACAAATCTCCTTTTGAATCAGTCTAAATGCTTATACACACATGTACTATAAATCAACTACTCTCATTTCACAATGTTCATGGACAAAACTGAGAAGGAAGTGGTTAAGTAATATAGGCCTACAATTTACAAACAGCACTGACAGCCTTCGAAAACACGGACAACATCTGTATGACAGTCTACCAAAATAAAAACAGTATATGGCCTGAGGCTGCATCTTCACTTTCAGAAATTAAAACTACCTCTGAAGACAAAATAACAACGACAGACAAAATCAACTTCATCCTCTTCCTTCGTTTTGGCGTCAAGACGAACCGTCACGTGCTGTTAAGAATCTTAACTCAATTCAGCTCTACAAATGAAAACGGACTTCTGAGTATATAAAAATGTAAGCGTAATAATATTCATTTTCTGCTTTAAACAATAAATTTTTAGAGTAGTGAAAAATCTGAAAATAATTCAAGGACTAATTTCTATAAATTATAGACAAAATTGATTTTGTTTGAAATACTTCATTTCCGATCAGGTACATCTCCATTCCCCATGCTAGTTACCGATTTAGAATTTCTCACTGTTCTAGTTTTCAACACGTGAAAATAAGGCGGTGAAACAAAAATTGAAAGCAACATACTATCCTCATTTAAATATCATGTCGAAGGAGCAGGTGTGTATCTAAAGGAAGTTATAGTAAATCTTAATTCTTACAGGACGGATCACATGAAAAGCAGCCTTGTAATCAGTAAACAAAGACGCTTGTCTAAAGTCCAACAACAACAACTATAAAATACTTTGAAGCAGCAAGGCTTGTGTTTGCTCAAAGCGCTAAAACAAGTCTGATAGAGATGATTTTGCAAAGTTGAAACCTGCGTTAATGCATAATGTTGAAAGTCCATATTTTCAGAAAAGAGGGATTGAAGAACTGCTGCTCGCCTTTATTATATGCTGATCGACGGAGAGCTACTGAGCGAAATCTGAAGACATTGGGCAGCACCAGTCCAGTCCAAAACGACTTGACAACATGGTGGGGTTGGGGTGGGAGCAGGGGGGGGGGGGTGCAGCAGCAAAAAATTGTTTAAATTTCTGACATCATCATGATACAGGGTCGATGAGTTTGTCAAAAAAAAGATATGCCGTGAATTTCTAACTCTCACTTTCTGCTAGGTTTTAACATAATGAAAAATTTGCAAATACTTAGCAAATTGAAAAGAACAGCTTAGTGCACCTTTACCACTTAGTCACGGCGTACACAATTGTCTGCGTTTATGGGTTCAGTTGGATAGTATTGCCTAATCTTATTCTGCATTATATCCTTCCGTTCTTCAGGGAGGAGGTGACAGGGTTGGAGGGAAGGGAGAGGATCGGGAAAGAAAAAAGAAGGAAACCATCCTTGATTTGTCAAAGTACCTGGACAAACCGATCAGAGTGAAGTTCAGTGGTGGCCGGGAAGGTATATCTACATACAACCACGTCATTCTAATCTTTGGGACAGATATCAGTACCACTAAAAGCTGAAAAATTACATTTCTTTCCAAGATACACAGATATGTTGTTCATTAACAAACGACAAACCAATTTTAATCCCACCAACCCTCTCCAAGCTATTAAAACAACACGTTAACTACTGGCTTTACACTTTTATGATGTCTCATGATCTTCTCCACAACAATCAATCTGGTTTCAGAGCCCAACATTCTTGTCTCTCTAATAAAGAAGTAGGGGCTATCATGATACACTTTAAAAAAGTCTTCAACTTGGTGGACCATAATTTGTTATTAAATAAGTTGAGAGTATACCAATTTAGTAACACAGCCCTCTCACGGTTTTCCTCTTACATTACATCAAGGATGCAAAGTGTCAATTAGTAACGTCTGTTCAGCTCCTCTGATTGTTCAGAGCGGGGTACCCCAGGGTTCTATGCTGGGCCCTTTACTGTTTATTCTGTTTTAAATGACATGGTACGTTGTATAAATGAGTGTAACATTGACAACTATGCAGATGTCAGAACCTTGTATGTTTCATCCAAGACTGTGTTAGAGCTTGAACGAAAACTTCCAGCTGACATCAAAAATGCTGAAAATCGGTGTCTGCAGAATTAGATGATTATTCATCCACATAAAACTAAGTTCGTGTTGATAGGTTCGGCCAGAAAAATAAAAAATAGCATAACTGACTCTACACCATCAATAAGCATTAATAGAGAATCAGTTGAAAGAGTGTATACCCAAAAGCAGCTTGGTTTACATCTGGATAAAAACCTCAAGTTTAATTTTCATGTTAATCATGTATACATAACAGTTACAAAATTGCTTTCTATCTTAAGGAATAACAGGACACTTTTCCCAGAAAACATTTGACTGCTGTTTTATAACAGCTGTCTACTACCTCACATTTATTATTGCTTAAGTATTTGGGGGAACTGCTGTGAAGGCCTTCTAAATCGAGTCTTCACACTGCAGAAAACTGCTACCCGACTTATACTTAACATGGACAGACAGACACCCCAACAACAGTTCTTTTCCAAAAGTTAAAATGGCCCACTATTTATCAACTCGTAGACTACTGCAAGGTTGTCAATGTATACAAATCCCTTAATGACTGGTTCCCAGCATGTATGTCAACTCTATCTTCAGTTGATTTAAACCCTGCCATAAATTTGAGATCTACTGCTGCAGTTAAACTAAAAATGCCTTTCCCAAGAACTGAAACTTATAAGTAATCTTTATCTTACTTAGGACCAGTTCTATGGGATGCTTGAGTAAAGAAATTCAATGTTCTTCGTCGGTTCAATGTCTTAAGAATCGATATTTTCAGAGTATTATATATTGAAAATGATATTCCATTTTGAGAATGTGATCATAACACTTGTGAGTTCATGGGCAGATGAGAAAGGGATGGGAAAGAGCCATCACCCTCTGACTCGTTCTGTGCTTTGAACGTGTGTGTCATGAGGTTCTAACTTCTGGAGGGGATAGGAAGGTGTTGGTAATGGGCCGTCTCCCACTAACCTATCTCTTCCATTGGCTGGGATAGTTATGATGGCAAAATTCACACTTGCTTTTGTTTCTCTGTTTAAGTACCTTGTGTTGATATAATTTGCCACTGTATATCTACATATATTGTTTTCAAAATCTTCTTGCAAGTGGTTTGCACAATCCAAATTACCATGTTTACCATGTAATATATTGTTTCAAATTATTTGTGTGGGAGGACCTCAGGGTAGGTCAACCGAGTGTTGTCTGAGTATACGTGTTGTATTTTACCCTGTTGAAATAAAGCCATTATTATTATTGTTGTTATTATTATTAAAGTGGCAAGTATTGCAAAAATGAAATACCCTGTTGAGTAGTTCAGGTTTGGGGCTTATATCAGTGATGTAAATATCATTTCACCCAAGTTCCTATAATATGAATTATGTGAATTTCTTTTGATTATACCAGTTTATTCACAGCTTTTTTTTTCTTTTCAGCCAGTGGTATGTTGAAAGGTTTTGATCCCCTCCTTAACCTTGTGTTAGATGGAACAACAGAATATCTCCGAGGTAAAACAGATTATTAATGAAGAAACCAGCCATTTGTTATGTAAAAGATCACTTATGAATTTAGTGAGGGAATTATATGCGTGTTACAGGGCAAGTATTAAGCTAAAAATCGATGTCATATAAAATATATAAATCAAAGAGATTACAGTGTTATTTCTGGATTGTTTGCGAGAATGATGTTGAAGTGTTTGGAACTGTAGATTATTATGTACTGTAGTGACATAATGTGAAAGTGGAAGTTTTTCTATGATACTACAGTCGAGCCCAACTCAGGTTGGCTTCCTCTCCGGCCAAACATGGCCAAGTCTGTAAGCAAACTGTGGATAGTTGTGTTTTACCCCTGACTCTGTCTGGTTTCTTCCCACCAGGCTTCTGTTACATAAGTGAAATACTGAGTGCGGCATAACACACCAACCAGATACCACCATTAGTACAAATGTGGCCCTGACCCATGAGATATTATACCGATCCCATGGGATTGTATATCGGCAGTTGTGAGCTCGAGGGAAGTGAGTGCAGTTCAAAAGTTCAAATGAGTGCAGAGCATTAGTTGAACTTTGTTTGTCGAGAACTCACACTTCCCAATATACAATCCCACGGCATGTGCTATATGTTTTATTATACTGAAAAAAATTGGAAGAAAAAGATATAACCTGCTCTGATGAAGCCCTAAATTGCTGGACTTCTATGCTTTCGCCAGCTGAGAAAGCCATCCTCTGACTGTTTACTTTATAAACAAATGGATGTTAGAGAGCGGACAAACAGAGATAACCATTTAGTATAAGCGCACAGGATCATTGTCAGTGAGTGCGTGATTGTTGTACATTGCCTGGTGTCTGGCTTGATACAATGAAGATGTGTTTTGCAGAATATCATGTGACTGTGTATTGGCCAATGGAATTCAGGAGTCACTCTGTGAGGTATAATAATAGTTGTTATTATATAGTCAATAAATATCTCATGGTATTGGTTGAAAGCGCCACACGTGATATGTAACATTTCCTTATGTCGCATAGTTATTTATAGGACCTAAGGTCTGAGGGAATTCTCTACTGTCATGTTGTGGTTCTTCAGATGTTTTTACTAGCGCAGACAACACCTAATAATGGCAACAAGCATGTCTGCTGGTGAAATATCTGCGTCTGTAAACGGAGAAAACGGGCGGTTTGGTGTTGTTGATTACAGTTTCATGAGAAGTGACTATATAATAAAATTATTATTGACTGCATATGTGACTGACACGACAAAATCTCTACCAGATAAAAGTAATATTGACTGCGGCCTTCAGCTTCGGTCATGTCACTCACATCAACAGTCAGTAATTGTATATTGTTTCAGGACAACATTGATCATTCAAACTGTAGACAGTTAACATTTAATTATCCTTGTCTTATCTCAGATCCAGACGATCCGTTCAAATTGACGGAGGACACGAGACAGTTGGGATTGGTTGTTTGTCGAGGGACCTCCGTCGTGCTCATCTGTTCAGCTGATGGCATGGAGGCCATACCTAACCCTTTCATACAACAAGATGGATAACAAAGCCAGGCGCTTTACTAAGCCACTCCAGTTTAAAGTTTTGTTTCATGGGCTGAATGTCAATTTTCAGTGTCATCAGAGGTTATAAAAATTTGGGAGCTGAAGTGGACACGCTGTTCTAGACATCAGTTTCCATGGTTACGAATGAACAACACATGGTGCAAAGTTATTTAAGTGAAGTGGTACATCTGTAACATTTGCAGCTTGTGCACTGTTGTTTTTTTTTTTCACATTCTTTCAAACAGACCACCACACAAACATTGTAGAGAAAGTTGATAATTTAACGGTTTCATGATTAAGACATTTTTTTCAGCAAAATAGGCAATACCTATATTGAAGTAGGCACACAGAGTGTTTTCATTGAAATCTGCCTTTTTATTTGAGCATGCTATCACATTCTCACACTTAGCACACTCCTGAAAAGATCTAGGTATGCTAATAAACACAGGCCTGAAATACTGAAGAGTCTGGGGAGTGTGAAATTAGGTGTGCAAATAGCACTCCTGGTCTTATGCAAGGGGAGTGATATTCACAGTCCTGCTCAAGAAGAAAAACAAAGGTTTGCAAAGTGTCTCAAACTGACTGAAAGCAAATGTTGATTAGTTTGATTCTTGTCTTTTTATCATGTACACTCAGAATAAATGTATATGAAAGTGCTCATTATTAAAAGAAAATTATTTTGGATTGTGCTTGACGTTTGCCATTTGTTATTGTTATTTGCATAAAGGATAATTTCATTCCTGGCACCAGTCACCATACCACTTACAGATGTGCTTATTCACTCCTTCTTGTGAAGTCTTGTCAGGAAAAGAAAAGGCATAAGATATTTTGTCTTTTAGTGTCTACCAACGGTAATAAATAAATAATTTTCTGTGGAGGATTTTAATTTTATTCTTTGTCGTTTCATTTATAGCACAAAACATTTATCTTATTAGTTCGTGTTTTATTTCATCATCTTGTATCATTTATTGATTTTAACATAAAAAAAGTTCACAGAGTATCTCTGTGTCTCTGTGAGACATTAATGATAAGAGATTTGTTCCCAACGGAAAACTGTGCAAAATAAACTCCATGTGCTACACTTTGAATGATATGTCGTTCATTGTTGAATACTTGGTTTTGGAGTTTGGTTTTTGCTGCCGCTTGATAGAATCCCTGGGTTAAACGCTGTCACTGTATGATGGCACAGTAAGGCTACTCCCTTTTTTGCATGAGTTAAGTGGCAGTAGTCATTTATAGATAAAATCATCAGCAGAATGTCTTATCATTTGTGGAATATTTGACACCCAAGATCTGTCCAAGGACGTAGTTCAGAAGACAAATCTGATTCTATTTAGTTAGTTTTCTATGTTCTGTAAAAACTGACAGATGGACTCTACCATGCTGTAAAGTGAAAACATCACCTCGAAAGGGATGTCACTCTGATGTCAGAATGTTGTATCTGGAAATGTTTGTGCTAATTTAAGGTTGAATTCATGAGCTTTTCAGTTTTATGCATGTCTTTGTACTTGAGGCATGTTATCAGACTCCCACACCTAGAACACCCTTGAAACAAACTCCAGTTGTGCTAATAACACACCTGAAATAATGAAGTGTCTTGAAAGTGTGAATCTAGGTGTACAAATCGCACTCCTGGTCTTCTGCAAAGGGTGATAATCACATGCCTGCTCAAAAACAAAAATGAAGGCCTGTTTATGGGTAGTGTACTTTTTCCCAGATGTTGAGGTGCTCAGTTCGTACACAAATACGCTTACGTTTTACATTGTGCACTTAATTTTTCAGTTGTATGACGACAAGAATCCTTAGAATGTATATAGTGTGTCTTCTTGTGGCAGGGTGAGTCCATGCTGCTGAAGTGCTAACGTCTCTAGAACATCTTGCCAAAGACACCAAACATGACACCCCACTCAGGCACGTTATACTGACGCTAGGCCAACCAGTTGTGTTTCCTTCAGTTGCTCTTTCTTCTCAGTGCTGATAAGGCGCTCAGTGGAGTGTCCATATGCTTGACTTAGGTCTTGCATCACTTAAAGGTCGTAATAAGTTGTCCTCCGTTTGTCTACATACTGTTCCTGGTTGGGGTGTCGGTTCTGGTGTCTTTGGTGTTGTGTGCCTGTGAGGCAGGACTTGAGGTATGACAACATTTTGTTAGAAAAAGGCTAAAAGAAATTGGTGGTTGTGATGTTACCTAAGAAGTTGCATTTATCACAGTCTGATGATTTCCTTCACAAACTGCAACCCAACCTGCAGATGTTCTGCCTGGTTTCCCTCCACAACAATGTTGGCGACCCTTGTATAAGTGAAATATTCTTGAGTACGGCATACAGTAGAAATCAGATACAAAAATAAATCAAATTGGCACCTGCTCAGAAATGAATATTAAATCAAAAATGTGTTGGCAGAAAACAAGGTATACCTGAAAAAGCTGAAGATAAGGTGAGGAAATCAATCATTCAGGGTGAGAAAAGAATTATTTACTTGTTTGATTAGTCCTGAAAGGATGACTCAAGAATGTTTTACTGATAGTAACACCTGCATTGTAGGCCTAGGCTAATATGGCGACTGTCATGCTTGATGTGAGTGGAGGAAACTGAAGTCGCAAGAGTAAACCATCGATCATCGCTAACTATCTGACAAATCTTCTGACTTAAAGCCGCAGCCATCCAGAGTAAAAAGAGCTTGAGTCAACACGCTGCCCATTGGAAACATCTATATGACTGACCAGTTAATATCCAAGGAAAAGCCATGATAATAAATAAATAATATACTAGTGCAAAAAAGAGACCCATTTAAGGTGAAAATGATAATCTGCAAGAGTGTATTTTGCAAAATACGGCTTCGAAGGGACATAATCCAATTTCGAATGCCTGCTGAGGACAATGTGTATGGTTATCGCCCTTAGTGATCTTGACCTGTCAATCATTAGTGTCAAATGCACACAGCTGATTTCAAGGATGTCTTACAGGCTGTGTAAATTCTATGATACATGTTGCTGCAAAGGTGAATTCAGTCTAGAACATAATATATTTGAAAATGAATTGAATCCATTGTGTGTTCATCGTGACTCATGTTGGGCGTTAGAAAGAAAACGCGAAAGCGCTAAAAAGGGAAAAAAGAAATGAGGTCAGCAGGATGAAGGTCGAAGGTCACAGCTGTCGGTTGCAAAAAATGATGCAGTTTTCCGCGTTATGTTTAATAGTTTTTAACGAATTTTGCCGGATGCGACTGCTTACTCGAGTTGTCATTGGATTCCGAGCCCTGCCACGGTGAGGAGGAAAGATTATTTTTCACATTCAACTTTCCGTAAATCTTCGACAACATTGCAGAATCTAGTTGTCACGTGACCTGGCGAACGACATAATAACAAACAGAAATTCGCTGGGTAACAGATTGAAGGCAAGTGGCGCTGGAAACATAGGCGAAGAAAGTTGAAAATTTTGGTCGGAAAACGAACGAGGATGGCTTATTTCCACGGCAAGGCGTAGCGAAGATGTCTGACCTATACAACTGCTTTGTTTTGGGCAGGTGTTTTTGAGGAAAAAGACAAGCAATGAGGCCAGACAGCGGTAAGTCCTTGAAAATATGTGCTCATCTTTTCGTGTAACGTTGTTGTCCGATCCCATTCGGACATTTCCGTAAAAGGAAATTACGTATTACAATCATTGATTGTCTTTTGTTTTAATCGCCTTTTTCTCTCTCACTTCACTTAAATTCGTCGTTAAGTGATAGTGGCGTTCAACAACAGCATCGTATCAGTTCTGACTTTCAGGAAATAAGAAGATAAAAATAAATCTGTTGAACAACTTAATGTCCTAAAATTTGGATGCCGTCAACTTAAAAAATACATGAAGGCCTACGTCAGCTTGAATAATAAGCAAACTTGTAGGCTGTCATTTTTTGTTTTTCGTGGACGCTCAAACTTCATTGCTTGGCGTTTAAAACCTGATCCAATATTATTAAGAACTCTCGCACTGCTCTGGTGTATCTAACCGGGGACAAGTCCCTGAGGGCACAAGGTTAATATCTAAAGTGTGAATGTTCACTCTCCAGTGGGACTTCTTGCTGATATGAAGCCTGTATGTGTATAATGTTATAGGCAGATGTAGGCATATGTAAGGTGCATGTGTATAGATGTCATTGTTGCTGAGCCATCTCTTAGTCATCACTTGTCTGAAACAAAAGAGGCTTTCAAACCTGGCATTGCACTGTGGCTGAACATGTGTCCGTTCAGACCCACCCACAAACACAGAATTTCTAGATGCGACACCCGCCTCTCACTTTTGGGCCTTGGTGACAACCATCAGTCGGCGATGCTCCTGAGTTCGTTATGTGTATTTGGTGTTGGTGGTGCCTTGCATTTGGTGAAAACCACTGTTATTGTCGTTAATATGTTCTTCACACAGTATTAGCCATACATCACATTTGGAAAGTTTTGTCTTTCATAACTTACAAAATCACGGTTTGGCCCGGGCTCTCCACATTTGAGAGTCATCCATGAGATGAACTACCATAGATCCGTAAGTGAAGAATTTGGGGACGCTAAAGGCAACATTGTGTTTTTACATGATTTGGACCACTTTTGCGGGCTTTCTATGCCAACATAAGTAAAGTTGAAATTTTTAAAATAGAGTGTCAGCCTCGATCATAATTTATAGATCCGGGGTTCAAAATCCTGAATTCAGCCATGGCCACAAATGTTAGAATGTGACAGAGTGGTCTTGGCACTGCCTTGTTTGGCTCTCGTATAATGTGAAGCACATCATAGGGTAAAACAGGCTGGTTACTCTGGTTGTAAAACATCAGCATGTTCACTGCACACCAATGTGTGCCCATTGTGAGAGCACATATGGTCCGAGCACGATGTGATGACAGGAGGCCCTCCGTGGCTCACGGCGGTTTGCACGCTATCGCAGCACAATGACCCGAAGCCTCCCACCAATGCGGTCGCTGTGAGTTTCAAATCCAGCTCATGCTGGCTCCCTCTCCGGCCATACGTGGGAAGGTCTGCCAGCAACCTATGGATGGTCGTGGGTTCCCCCCCGGGCTGTGCCCGGTTTCCTCCCACCATAATGTTGGCAGCCTTCGTGTAAGTGAAATATTCTAGAGTATGGCATAAAACACCAATCAAATAAATAAATAAATAACGATGTGATGATGATGACATCATGTTTCAGTTATAGGCACGATATTACACTCAGCATAACAGGAATGGACCAAGTTCAGATCAGCTAGGTGTCAGTTTCTAAATTCAAGTACATTGATTTCTCATAAACTGTTGAATCTGTAGCCCCTGCCTTATCTTTTTTGGGTGCAGCTGCCCTTGATACATGTCAGCAGGCAAAACTCCACTGCAAGGTTTCACTTTGAGGTCAAAATGCTTGAATTCCTGTGATATTGAAATTGAAAGAAAAACAATTGCAGAGGGCATTGGCCTGCCCTTGATATCAAACAACAGATGGAGTAGGTTAAGGAAGATCATTGTTAAGGCTTGATATCTCAAAGGGTTCAAATGTACTTTTTGACTGCTGATGAAATCTTGTCTACAAAGTCATATTTACACCTTACATATACCGGTATAAAGATTTCTGGCCACAATTCTATGTATACCTCTGCATTTTAGGAAATGCCATAAACTAAATGTAGACAGAAACATTGTTGTATAAATCTGTTAAGGTATGTGTGTACATGTACATGTTGGGTTCATACATTTTACATGTGTTGTGGAAGTTGTGGAACGCCTTACATTTTATCTGAAACATATCTGTGTGGTTACTTGTGATTTTTATTTTCTCTGATAAGAGTGCAAGAGTCAAAAAAAAAAAGAGTGTTAAAGGGTTACCGTGGAGATGTGTGACCACGCATCTATTTTTAGACCGCCTAAAGACAGAAACAAAGACATAAAAGTCACTTGAATGGTTCATTTCACATTGTCTTATCACTTTTATGTCCCTGTTAATACATGTCATGCATAAGTGGTACAGGGGCATTGATGAATAATACATGTGCACAACATTCACAGGTGATAACTTTCATGTTGAAGGTCAAACAATTGGTGGAGGGGTGGCAGATGCAGTTTGGGAACCAGTTAAACCAAGAAATATTTGACTTTAACTGATATTATAAAGTTGGTACAAGTTCATGTACATGTTCAAAGCAGGACGCATGAGTCTACACACAGCCCCTTTGTTGTGTCAGTAGACTACATATATATGTCAAACATGGCTAGCTGTGAGAAAGTAGCTGGTGAGCAGTTTGCCACCCGCCATCTTGTCTCTGTCAGTGTTGGCATACAAATAATGTATTTTCTGGTGAGTACTTGTACCAACAGATCGATCAGTGACAAAAAATTGACAATAGGCGAAAAGTAGGTGATTGAGGTCAGTGGTCACTCACCACCTCTCACAGCCAGTTACTACATGTACAGCGCAATGAGTCTTTAAATCTGTCAAGTCAAAACTCAAGACCCGAAACTTAGTGAACTTATGTAAAATGTGTTTATTTATTTATTTCATTGTTTTTCACACTGTGCTTAAGAATATTTCATATCCAGCATTATGATGGGAGGAAACCAGTCAGAGCCGGGGAAAGCCACGACCCTCTGCAGGCTGTTGGCATTCCTTCCCATGTAAGGTTAGCTAGGGAGCAGGGCTTGAACTCACAGCGACCACATTGGTGGGGAGGTCATTATGCTGCACTAAAATATTAATGTGGTAAAATCCGCAGACCCTATGTCATGCAGGTACATTGCTGCTAAGGACGTGAGTTATATGTAACACATCATATTACCTGTATCGCAGGACTATAACAAAACTGTACTGTGTCAGCCATATTGGTGCTATATTAGCATGATTAATATATTTTCCCAATATGGCTCCAGTATGGAAGTTCATACAGGTATTGTATATTATCCCGACAAAATCCTCTACTTTTGATTGAACAGTAATGGTCACATGGGAGACATGTAAATCTCTGATTCCTGCAGTCGATGCCAGTTGGGCCTGTTGACTAAGTTATATGAGGGTTACTGGCACCATATATTTCCCAGTATCCTCTCACTGAGTAACCCTATAACTAACATTATCAAACCAGACATGTTTGTGTTCTGTTGAATGAATTTGCTGGCTAATTTATGCCCTGGCCTCAAGTCTATGACAAATGAAGTACACGTCCATGTAGACAGAGAAGCAACATGGCAGACATACAGCACCCTGGGTCCACATAGTCTGTGTTGATATACAAACAGACTGGGCCTACATGTAAACATTTTTGTTTACATAAAGCTGTCTATAGAAAATGTGACAAGCATTATTGTACAGGACTGTCATTAAAAATATTTTGATCGAATGTGTCGCAATGGGCCCTCTAAGAAAAAGGACCATGCATTGTGTTCAGTAGGGTTTAGATAAAAGCGTTTTGTTATATTTTTCTCCCCATGTTAATTTCTTTGAAATTGCCATCTTTTTCATGAGGAGACACCAAGTTTATTTGCCCCAAAAAGTTTCAAAAATGGAATAAAAATAAAATTGAAAATGCACCCTTTTATTTCATTTGATGCATTCATATGTTTTTATGACTGTCCTGTTTTTCTAAGCTTATTAAGCATGTTAATATGTCTAAAAATATCAGGGAGACATTAATTCCCACAGCTTAGATGATTTTAGAAGTTTTTATTTTTATTCTCTCCAATAAAAAAAATTTCTTCATTGCTGCCATGATGTCAGCATTATGTCCAACAAAGAGACTTCATTATGGATGACCCAGTAATGTTGAGGCCTGTTCTGCATGATTGTCATGAACCATTTTGGAACATGTATATCGATCATAAAGATGTACTTATATTTGACATCTTTGGTCAGTTAATTCAATATAATGCAAGATTAGCTCCAGGTGGCTCAATCTCTCAACCCCTCTCTTCAGCTTGGCTGATGGCGTATCATGTATGGCCACCACGGGAAGCAATTTCACACCTTATGCTGTTGCTTGCAGAGTCTGTTAAACCCTTGCAAAAGGATCTTGACAGGCGATAACAGATTTTCTCTTTTTGCATTCAGAGACTTAATGCTTTTTTCATACTTTTTCACCAAAATCTGCCTGTGATACAATCCTGATTTCCCGTACACCTAGCAAACAACATCACATTGTGTCCCTTCCTATGTTATAGGTTGCACTATTGTGCCCAATACAAGTACATGTTGTATGTAGCATGCACTAATCATAACATGGCATTCATATTTGTACTCAAGTGCAGTCTTGTAGTGATGGAGAGGTGTGTATATCTGTACCTGTTGAAATGGTCTGTTCTGTTGTAAACCTGTTCGTTGTATGCTAAGCTCTGGGATACTTGACTTTGGCACCTTACAAGGCTTGCATCAGCTGCTGATGGTATACATGTGCTGGGAGATCCAGGACCTCTTCTTTCATGTACTGCAGGTGTGTAATGCATAAGTTACTCCATGTACAATACATTAGTAGAGGTGCCTTAAATCAGTCTGACAGCCTGTCACACTCCTCCTGGCTTAGTTGCTTTGTCTGCAGGGCTAGTGATGGATAAAACAGACAAACCGTGTGTCTCTGGGTTAATAGTTCTGTGGCTAGAGTTAACATTCCTGATCTTTGACCTGAAGTAAGATTGGCAAACCTGTTATGGCCATGCATGGTCAGATTGATCTAAATATGCGTGTATATGTGCAAGTGCATTCTTAAAGACTGATAAACGTATCATGTCTGTTGATGAAACTTGCATTTTTGCAAAAGGATACCTGGTCCTCCAAACAAACGTGAAAACACCTTTCTTATGGCTGTAGATCATGCAGAAGTGGGCAAAATAAAATTTTGTTATTGATGATATTTTGGGACAAGTACAGATGTACCTACACATGTATAAACAGTTGGCTTCCTTCCAAGCCGAGCATGTTAGGCAACAGAATCACCTCTAGATGTATAAGCTACAGCTGCCAGCTGCTAATTAATTTGAAGGACAATTCTAGAAATGACATCACATGGTTTTGATAGCATCATTTTAGTGATGGTATCTTGGTTTCTAGATAGGCTGGTGGTTGTTGTTGTAACTCTGTATTTGGAGAGGGTGGTGGTTTAGTGATGGTAACTCAGTATTCAGAGAGGTTGGTGGTTTAGTGATGGTAACTCAGTATTCAGAGAGGTTGGTGGTTTAGTGATGGTAACTCAGTATTCAGAGAATTTGGTGGTTTAGCGATAGTAACTTGGTATTCAGAGAGGTTGGTGGTTTAGTGATGGTAACTCGGTACTCAAGGAAGTTGGTGGTTTAGTGATGGTAACTCAGTATTCGGAGTGGCTGGTGATTTAGTGATGGTAACTCAGTAGTCAGAGAGGTTGGTGGTTTAATACTCTGGCTAGTCATTGCGTTCCTCCACTCATAACCTGAGTGCTGTCAAACATGTATCAGTGAGAAATATTGGGCATGGTATCACCAGAAGCTCTGGTCTTCAAACTGCTGGTGACAAGAAGGACTCTGGACACCTGTCTTGAAAGGTGTACTTGTATTTATTCACTGTACATTTTAATCTCCACAGTGAAGCCTAGAGAGGGTTTATATATCAGTCCATGTGTGGGTGGCTGGGTAGCCTTATCATAGCTATTCCCAACACTGAATTAACATATTTAAACAAAGCAATAACAAGTATAAACAATGCCGTTGGTTAGCATACTGTCATAGTGAATGACCCAAGAGTCTCCCACCAGTGTGGTCGCTGTGAGTATAGACCAGCTCGTGCTGGCTTCCTCTGTGACCGTACATGGGAAGGTCTGCCTGTAACCTGCAGATGGTTTGTGGTTTCCCCTGGGCTCTGCCTGTTTTCCTCCCACCACAATGCTGGCTGCAGTTTTATACATGTAAGTGAAATATTTTTGAGTACAGCATAAAACACCAAATAAATATTTAAACAATAAAACAAAGAAGGGATTACCATACTGATCAGGGGATAAACATTGATGCAGATAGCTTCCATATACATGGGTTAATTATAAGCATACGTGTAGGAAGACTGAACAAGTGCCACACCTCCCCTGGTCATATATACTCTCACACCGACTAAGCTTTGCCCTCAACGCTGTGGGAACTTATTAAAATTTCTTGAATTTTTAGAATGCTTTGAATCTTGGTCTCAGTTGAGGTGCACATGGGCCTTGTCCAGTGAAAGCTGAAAAATTTTCATTATTTTGTGAGCCTGGCCAAATTTCTATAGCATATGTAAATTTTTCAAGCTCTTTTCTTATATAGTTCCCTTGGAATCTATCTTTGCGATGTTGGAATGGCCAAGTTGTATGAGCAAATCCTACTTTAGTTTTCTTGTCTTGGGCTTTTCTTAGCCTCTCCTCTAGGTCATTGTTTGTAGTTTGCATCACAGTTAACTTCTCCTGGAGTTTACTTGGAAGATTTTGCAACAGCATAAATATCGCCAGTGTGTGGGCCTGTGTCTCGGCTTTATACCTGTCTGAGGGCGACCATTTGACTGAGGTAAGGCAGCCTCTGTAATACTTACTACAGGTTTAGACTGTCTTTTCTTCGTCACTTTGAAAGCCTTCTGTCGTTCTTGATCACAACAGAAATTGGAAGGTGATTTTGTCTTTTTGTTGGGTTTAATATCCTGCTCCCATTTTTGGCGACTGGCGCTTGGAGAGGTCCAATGTTCCCAGCAAAGGCTGACAACAGCGTGTTGTCCACCCTGTTGGAGTTTCCAGGACACTGGTAGGTTGACTAGCTCCATGGAATCTAGGGCAGAAAGGATAACTGGAGGGATCACAACAGCCATTATGTGGGTTTATACTTGTCCCTCTCTATAGTTCCACTGTGGATGTCAGTTTTCCATGTCATTGGTACAGGGATCGTTTGCCAAGCTGAAGTTCTTCACCAATTATCACCAGGAGCTCTTGTCTTCAAACTGCTGATGGCATCAACAAGGACTCTGGACTTTTGTCTTGAAAGTTGTACTTATGTTTATTCACTGTACATTTTACTCTCCAGAGTGAAGCGTAGAAAGGGTTTATACATATCAGTCCATGTGTGGGTTGCTGGGTAGTCTTGCCATACAGATATACACTGTATATAGCTATTCCCAACATCGACTGAATATCTTTAAGCAAAGGAATAACAGGTATAAAACATTATAACAAAGAAGGCATTACAATGCTGATTAGAGGATTAACACTGATGTAGGAATCTTCCATATACATACATGTAGGTTAATTATAAGCATACACGTTGAATGACTGAATGAGATATCACCAGTGCAGGACACCTGGTCATAATGGTGTTAAAGATCAGTCAATCAAATGTTCAGTGTTTCTACCTATCACTTCAGTGTACACATGGCTTATGTTATACATCTACATCACAATCTGTCCTTTAGTTGGTTTGATTTGTGCAATGTATATTCTGTCTCCTTTCCTACAAAACCCATGGTTATTTTCCATCATATATGTGTGATAGTGACTTGTAGGAAACTGTGGTATGTGCACATGTGTGTAAGCCCAAACTGATCGACAGGATGAAGTGACATCTGCGAAGTCAGAATTTTTAATGTTTTTCATGATTGGATATGTTAGATCACATTTGTAAATATTAATATTTGATTTTGATACATCTGTAAGAATATGTGTGAATAGGGCACAAGTACATGTACAAATGCACTTTTAATTTCATACACATACACGTAACATTTGACCATAGATTAACCTTACTCATGTGGAGCAAAGTCAGTCCTGCATAAAGCCTCCGTCACTGGCATTTCCACGGTCTAATGAATATGACCTTTCCAGAGGTCACAGGTGACTGGTTGTGACCTTTGTAGCAGAGTTCACAGCTGTTTCAATAGCCCCTCCCCCCCCCCCGCTCCCCAGTGTCTCCAGGGATTATATGTGGCTATAACCAGATTACCAGAGCATGCATGGTCATCTCCTCTTAATAACAGGGTTGTATTGATTTCGACCATATGATGTACCACATACATGCACTTCAGATCAGTCGCTAACACTCAGCCACAACACGCACCACCATTGACTGCATGCCTTCAGCTGTTACATGGACATTTGCACATTCACACTTCAATACTTGGGTGGGTGGAGTACAAAAGGTACAAACCGTGGAAATGTTGCATCTTAGGGTACATGTACATGTGCATACGGCACCAGTACAGAAATTTAATATGCACATATCTTATATAATGCTATATATAAAGGTACGTGCACATGTAATGATGTATATGTGTGTTTATGTAAGATATATATATGTACCATGAGCAGCCCTACTGTGCATACATGTACATGCATTCGCTGATAAGATAATTTTACACGTTATACGGCGACAGAAGGTGTTTCAAGACTGATCTTGTAGGTGATGTGGTTATGACTTGGTGCAAGGCTGTAAAAAAGTGAAATAGATAATACAGGTGACTTCGTTGTTACCTTTTAGGTATATTTAAGGTACATGCACATTTGAAAAAATATAATTAAGTGGTAAAAATAAATACCTTTTAAAAGAAGAGTATTGAGGTTTTTCTGTGAGATTAGTAAGAGTATTAAACTAGTATACTGTGAAAGTGTTTATAAATGAGTCTTTGTGGAAGGTCAGTAATATATTGACTGAATTGTATTGCCATTTACCCTCAGAAACTAAAGATACTGTTAGTAGTATCACTCAGTGAGTTGTGTGGTGAACATTTCGCAGTTTTAACAAATACACAAATAATGTATACAGTATTTGCATTCCATGGAGGCACACGGGTAATGCCATTGAGAATTTTTCTTCATGTCTTGGTGTCGGTAATCCATGCAGACTCACATGTTGCCTTCCCACCCAACTTCCAATCATAAACCTGAAAGTCTATCCCCCCCCCTCCCCACAACAACCCACCATCCACAATCCTGGCCAGCTGCTGAGTGGGACCACATGCCCATGGCCTAATCTCTCACATGCTCAGTCATGTCAGGAGGGCCCAGGTCCTAACACATGGTAAGATCAAACTGTCTTCTCACAGACTGTAATATGTGTACATGTATACTCACAGATAACCAAGCTGCATGTATTACTTGTATCTAGGGACTATGCATGTAAGCTCATATACATATACTTTTGCATGCATGATAGTTTTGCAACTACATTTGCCGATTAATGCATACGCATACACAACAATGTAACCTTCTTTTGAATAACTTTATTTAGAACATTATTGATATACTTTTATGCATACATGTATTGTTATATAGTTATAAATCTTACCAGAAGAATGTAATATTGCAAAATTATTGTGGGCTCTTTGCAATGTACATGTAAGTGGTGTGGTATATATATATATATATATATATATATATATAAGATACTTCTCCAACAATTGGGTGCTTTGATCCTGCTTTAGAGCCTACATGTACATGTGCAGTTGTACAGGTAACCATAAATGTTCAGAGAATACCTTTTTAGAAGCAAATAAAATATTAATTTTGGTGCCGAAACTTTTCAAGGGCATGCATCATACTATTTTCCAAACAAACCGCAGATATAAAGAATAATAAAAATTAGAATGAGGCAAGGTACATGTATGCAAGTTTGCAATGGCCTTACCTTTAGGTTATTCATGTCAATGTGCCAGTGTTTCAAAGTACTTAATGTCTTAAGTTAGGGTGTAGTTGGTTTGAAATTTCGTCAAACGTATATACATGAGTAAGAAGTTTGACATGAAATCAGAAATATTTTTATTACAAGATACATGTAACTGTTAATCCTCTCTGTGAAATAAATTTGACTGCCTTTGTTTATGTACCCAGTTGTGACATAAATTTATCAAACTAAACAGCAATCAATCAGCCAATAAATCAGTCTGAAGGATTGTATGTTTTAAGTGTTATAATGGCACAATTAAGGAGATAAAATGATGCAAAACATTACTTAAAGTGAAAGACAGCACATGCTCTAAGTCAACTTTGCCAGAAAGGTTGGACAATGTTATGTTTGTTTTGCTAAAGCATCTTTTCTAATGGCTATTATGATAGTGGAAATTGACATTTGCTATGTGGACAAATGAAACAAAATGAAATGAAATGGGTTTTCAGTAATAGGCTCCAGTTAAGCAATTCATGCTTGGTTCCTGGTTTCCTAATTTTTGATAATAACGATAATGATAATATAACAAATGTTCCCATGCCATGTGGCACCAGTTTTTTCAGAATATTATGACGGAGAAAGAAGGGATCCAGGCCTTTTGCATGTCATAGCTAGGCCTGATATCCAGGTTAAAGAGGCTAGTTTTATTTTGGAAATGGTTGATGATCATACTGAAGTACATGCACAAGTGATGCTGAATGCACGGTCATAAAGCCAGGTAGTGTACCTTATGGATTATGAACATGGGGAAACTCAGAGAAAGCCCGTATTAGGGTGGGCCATCAGTAATCCTTATACCTTCGGCAGAAGCGAATTTATTTATTTATTCATATTTTTTTTATTATTATTATTTTTTTTTTATATTCTTTTTATATTTTAAATGGAAATTTTAAATTTAAGACACTAATGAAGGTTAAAGAGAAAAAACCTCCATTAAAGTCCCAATAAAATCTTCATAGTGGGGTCCAAGCCTATGGTGATAAGCAATACATGTTCATGTACTGGTCATTCCATGGTGCTATACTGCCCTCCTGCCTTGACCAGTGGTCAGTTGATGCCCTGGTCAAGGTTCAGCTGTAGATCCAAGTGACCACATACGTGTGGCCATGATAATGGCCGGCCTGTCACACCTGGGATGGCTATCAAATCTGTCCATGAATGTTTCAAAACCACAGGCTTCAGCTGACCATGTAGCCATTGCTTGAGTATTAGCTGGTACACATACACTGTACATGTACATGAATTCTGCATGGTTAGGCCATCCTTAAAGAAACTAGTTATAGATAGAGATTTGAAAGAAATTAACATGGAGTGACCTGACCCTGTCAGAAAAAGTAGAGCTGGTCAGAAGGGAATTGTTTAGAACCTTTTTCTTAAGCTGCGAGTGAAAAAGATAGGGATTTGAAAGAAATTAACATGGAGTGGCAATTAAAGAGAACATGAAATGAAACTTCAATAAAAAACTTTATTGTAGGGCCGTTCTTTGTAAGATTGACTGGTTATAGATCTAACAGACTTACTTTTAATGATGGCCCTGTGTGGACACTTCCCTATCTGAATAATTTTGAGATAATGCTGAGGTTGACCTAAAATTGGATATTTCTGTGTAATAATACCCTAGAATGTATCCCCAACATTACAGTGCAGTACACAGTAATACTCTAGCATGTATCCCCAACATGACGGTGCAGTACACATTAATACCCTAGCATGTAACCCGAACATGATGGTGCAGTACGCAGTAATACCCTGGCATGTAACCCGGACATGATGGTGCAGTACACAGTAATACCTTAGCATGTATCCCCAACATGATGGTGCAGTACACAGTAATACCCTAGCATGTATCCCCAACATAACGATGCAGTACACCAGTAATACCATGGCATGTATCCCCAACATGTATCCCCAACATGACGGTGCAGTACAGAGTAATACCCTAGCATGTAACCCAAACATGATGGTGCAGTACACAGTAATACCCTGGCATGTATCCCCAACATGATGATGCAGTACACAGTAATACCCTAGCATGTATCCCCAACATGACAATGCTGTACACAGTAATACCCTAGCATGTATCCCCAAAATGATGGTGCCGTACACAGTAATACCCTGGCATGTATCCCCAACATGACAATGTTGTACACAGTAATACCCTGGCATGTATCCCCAACATGACAATGTTGTACACAGTAATACCCTAGCATGTATCCCCAAAATGATGATGCAGTACACAGTAATACCCTGGCATGTACTCCCAACATGATGATGCAGTACACAGTAATACCCTGGCATGTATCCCCATCATGATGATGCAGTACGCAGTACACAGTAATACCCTGGCATGTATCCCCATCATGATGATGCAGTACACAGTAATACCCTGGCATGTATCCCCATCATGATGATGCAGTACACAGTAATACCCTGGCATGTATCCCCAACATGATGATGCAGTACACAGTAATACCCTGGCATGTATCCCCATCATGATGATGCAGTACACAGTAAAACCCTAGCATGTATCCCCAATATGACGGTGCAGTACACAGTAATACCGTGGCCTGACCCTGTATCGCCAACATGATGGTTGCAGTACACAGTATTACCCTATCATGTACCCCAAACAGTAATACCCTAGCATGTATCCCCAAAATGATGATGCAGTACACAGTAATACCCTAGCATGTATCCCCAACATGATGTTGCAGTACACAGTAATACCCTGACATGTATCCCCATCATGATGATGCAGTACACAGTAATACCCTAGCATGTATTCCCACATGACGGTGCAGTACACAGTAATACCCTGGCATATATCCCGAACCAGACCGTACAGTACACAGTAATACCCTGGCATGTATCCCCAACAAGACCGTACAATACACAGCAATACCCTGGCATGTGTCCCCAACAAGACCGTACAGTATACAGTAATACCCTGGCATATATCCCCAACAAGACCGTACAGTACACAGTAATACCCTGGCATATATCCCCAACAAGACCGTACAGTACACAGTAATACCCTGGCATATATCCCCAACAAGACCGTACAGTACACAGTAATACCCTGGCATTTATCCCCAACATGACAGTGCATATACATGTACCCTAATTCCATAAACATTTCACATATATGAAAGTGTGTTTATGAGCATTCTTGCAATTTATGAACGTTCTGAATTTGATTGTAGAATAATTCCATCTTAATATACTTTAATAAACATCCTTCAAACATACAAAAGGGATGAAGAATTATAGTACATGTGCCGTTTGGTGTTTGTGGGAGTGGCTGTAAAGCTTGGCATACATGAGAGTTTAAAGCACAATTTCATTCCTCTGGGCATCATCAAAAGGGACCAACTGTGCATGAGCAGTTCAGTTGCGTCTTGAGCTCTTTCGGAGCTTTTAGGTGCAATAGCCCACAGGCCTTTAGCTGCTTATGTAAGGTTATCCAGATGCCCGGATAGCTTTTACAATTCTGGTTTATGATTATGTTTATGATTATGGTCTAGCTTTTTATAGGGGACCATTATGAAATGTTGTTATGAATGATGCACTTGTACCGGTACATGTGGACACCATCCCCAGTGATCAGTGTATGCATGTGGAGAGTATCCCCAGTGATCAGTGTATGCATGTGGACAGATGCAATAAAATGACAGTCAGTGTGCATGTGAGTTAAGCTAACATAAGGAAATAAAATGATATCAGTGTGCATGTGAGTTAAGCTAACATAAGGAAATAAAATGATATCAGTGTGCATGTGAGTTAAGGTAACATAAGGAAATAAAATGATATCAGTGTGCATGTGAGTTAAGGTAACATAATGAAATAAAATGATATCAGTGTGCATGTGAGTTAAGGTAACATAAGGAAATAAAATGACAGTCAGTGTGCATGTGAGTTAAGCTAACATAAGGGAATAAAATGACAGTCAGTATACATGTGAGTTCAGCTAACATCAGGAAATAAAATGACCAGCATGTACATTTAGCCCACATCCGGAACTAAAATGGCATGTACCGTATTGTAATATGCTGTTCATGTTTTGTTCGAGAATTAATCACCTTAAATGGCCCATGTACTTGACCATGCAATTGTTAATTCCCTGGCTAAGTGGATTGTGACCTGTGGGTCACTCTACTGCCAGAGACCACATAATCTGACCAGCAGGCTGCATGGTCACTGTGTCATGGATAATAGCACTGGTCACTTCTGGTGTGAACACAGTGGCTGTCAGATCAAACTGCATATGTTTATGTGTAGTGTCTAACATTCTCTCATATACATGTAGATGGTACACATTGTGTGTAGGAAGCCTTGCAACATTCAACAGGATTTATGCTGTTGGCCAGTTTCGCCCTACAGAACATGCTGAATAGGTTTAAATGGTGTACATGTACATGTATGTCTTGGTAGAGACGTACATGTAACATGCATGTAGGTCTCGTACATGAGATAATCAGATCCTACATGTAGGTAAGTTTTGTGAAATTACATGTAGGTATCTTAAATCTAAGAATTAAAGCATGTGCAGTTAAGTTCTTTATGTCTTGTGATACGTTCATAATAAGTGATGTGAAGTAGTGTGTATGTACAGTTATATTCAATCAGCTTATATTCAATATAAAGCATATGCATGAGTTCATGTCTTTGAAGAATGTCTCATGTGATTGTTCTCCTGAAAATTAGTTTTCTGTCAGATCTGTAGCTGCAGGTCCTTTGTTGAGTGCATTTCCAATTGTTAATCTGTGGTTTTCCTGAATATAAATGGCAGTAGCATACGGTACATGCACATGAGGATTGACTGTCTGTGTGGGGTTTTCTTCCCAGCATAATGCTGGCTGCCATCATGGAAGTGAGTATGCAATAAAACAGCAATCAGAGAAATGTCATCTGTTTAGGATTGTATATGTGATTTTACATGTCAAGAAATATTTGGGCACAACAATAATGGCAGAAAGGGTGCAGTATTTAGGGCAGCTGACTCTAGAGCCCTGTTTTACAAACATGACAAAGCAATTACAGGCTTAAGCATAAAATTATAATCTAAATTATAAATTCTAAATATATACGTGTATACATGTCAACAAAATTTTCTTTATTGCTGATTCCATGCTGTGTGTAGTGGTACAATTTGTGACTTGAAATACAAATTGTACCTTGTTTTGTAAAGGAAATTAAAGGCACAAGACAACCTTATGAAACTGGTGCTAGAAGGGAGTCTGTTGTTCATGTACATGGAACTGCAATTGTACCTATCAAATAATCAATCAATCAATCAATTGGTTGGTCTTCCTACCCACCAATCAATCAATAATTAGGTTTACCCACCCACCTATTAATAAATCATTCATTCTGTCTGCCCACCCACGCATCAATCACTCAGTCAATCAACCAATCACAGACAGGTAACTAAGCCCATGGTGACTTGTGACTCCGTTCATAGCTCAGCTGTCAGTGCTGTCACTCCAGTTCAAGCATTTCCTGGTGAGACACGAATCCTGTACATATTGTATGTAATTAAGGGGTTAACCCTCTTGCTGGAGATCACAATGTCACAGGATCTTCCATGCATATACACTATATGTACATATGTACTCAAATTTGTAGGTTAATGGGGCCACTTCATTAAAAAAGGGGTTGTTTTGGTGTCATCAGAGTGCAGGGACAGCCTTGTTTTCAGTTCACTCTCATGCAATGGATGCACCCTAAGCATGTCACACACGTTAGCAGACCATCTGTCACAGTTACATAGACTAGATAGCTATATTATCCTAGATGTATGGGCTGAGGCTTGAAAACTGATGTGACAAATTTTGACACAAATTTCCTTTCAAAGAGTTACCATGCAATTTTTAGATACATACACGTGTAGGGGGCAACAGAACTGTCATTATCATTTCCTTTACTCTTAGATTTTATAGGATAGTTTTAGACTAATCAGATGCCATTTAACCATATCCCACTTGTGAGGGGTGACATGATCAGTGTGTGTAAGTTTCAGAGATGCTGATAGTGGACTGTGAACAAAGGGGTTGTCGAGGTATTGGTGGTCAAGGATCAGAGTACAGGTACAGTACATCTACATGTACATATAGAGGTAGCTACACTGAGCTGTGTAACTAGACTGGTTCACAATTCATGATGATTGTTCATGTGTGATGTAAACATGTGTCAAGTTCAGTACATCAGATGCATAGTTAAATAGACCACTGCTTTCAATGTGTATTGTGAAATATTAGCTAGGGCTAGCATTAAAACTGGATGTGCTGATCATATCCTTTAAACTTGAATGACCACATTTGAATCTTACATGGTTGCACATCTGAATATTGAATGGCCACAACTGAGTCTTGCACACCTGACTCTTGAATGGCAATATCCATGTCTTGCACTCCTGAATATTGAATGGTCATACCTGAGTCTTACACACCTGAATCTTGAATGGCCACACCAGAGTTTTGAATGGCCACACCTGAGTCTTGCATACCTCAAGCTTGAATTGGCACACCTGATACTCCTGAGTCTGACGTGCACCTGAATGGCAACATCTGAGTTCTGGTTCACCTGAGTCACCTGAGCCTTGCAAGCATGTTTATACTCACTTGAGTAGTTGCTGTTGTAGTATCGCTGATTGATTTAAACCCAGAATTGCATGCCCCACATACATGTACAAGACCGCATTCATCCAAAAGCAAATAGTGTGTGTGATTTCACAGTCACTCTGCCCTTACTGTCCTGAGCCCTACAGCATACGATCTCTTCATGTTGCCTGTTTGTACAATTTACCCACGTATGGTGGCTTGAAGTTTGGCGTGATCACACTTGCATTATAGCTGATCTAATGCACTTCCGCCTCTGAAGGTGTACTTTCTCACAGATATTTAAATCGGAATTGGTGCTGTTTTTTTTTTTTAAGTTGCAATTTTTTATTGTTTCTTGCTTGCAACTTTTATTTTGCGTACCTTTTAAGATTTTGTGTAAGATATTGCAAGAGCATCTTTTCCTGGCTTATTGAGTCCTGCATAATTGTGACATGTTGTCATACTTGTAAGTATTTAGACTAGATCCATGTCTATTTAGGCTGTGCTGTGGACTCTGGTCTTGTTGATGCAGAAATCCAGTCTGTATCTAGTCTGTACAAACAGTCGGCGTAAGTGCGTTTGTTCATGAGCATATAGGTTTGTACTGTAAACACGTTTATATACAGACAGGGACGGCAGGTACATAAGCTGACATGAACAATTAAATCAAAGTTGGCCCTCTGCTGATAACAAGTACGTGTAAATCTCTAATCACCCCTTTACATGGAAGTTTGATCCGCTGATCTACAGGTGAGACTGTTCCAAATCTCGTGTTCATTAAGGACAAGTGTACTGTAACTGTATGAATCACTGGAGTAGTTTAGCTACTGATTAACTTTCTTTTGTAGATGTTTGCATGTTATACTTGTAAATCATGCATGTGCAATTTGACAATTTTCTCATGTCCACAGCACAAAACCTATTTTGTGTACATGTACGTGTATGTTGCTTACAGTTCTGTAGACAGTGTGCATGAAGGTGAGGTTTTCACTTTGCAAATTGAGGTGCTCTTTTCAATTGATGAGTTGTTTAAATTGCAGATGCCTGTTGATGGTTTTACATGTAACTTTCACAGAGGTCTGTGGATATGTATAAATCATAGAGGTCTGTTGAAGTGTATAAATCATAGAGGTCTGTGGATATGTATAGATCATAGAGGTCTGTTGAAGTGTATAAATCACAGAGGTCTGTGGATATGTATAAATCATAGAGGTCTGTTGATGTGTATAAATCGTAGAGGTCTTTTAAGTGTGTAATTGGCAGAGACCTGTTGACATGTACATACTTTGTGAATTGCAGGACTGGTTGAGGTGTTTAAATCACGGATGCCTGTTTAGGTGTATAAATCACACAGGACTGGTTGAGGTGTTTAATTCACACGGGACTGTTTAGATGTATAAATCACACAGGACTGATTGGGGCGTTTAAATCACGGATGCCTGTTGCTCTGTGATGTGATGCTTGCCTGTGCTTCTTCTGTGTGTCGCATGACAGATGCCTCTAGAGGTACTGCATATGTATACATACATGTGTCTCTGATGCCACTCAAGGTATATTCCCATCACCTGTTGCTGTGCTGTGCTGCACGGTCCAGTTGCTGTGTGAGTACACTCACTGTAATTCAGGGCATACTTTGTGCTGTAGTGGTTATAATTGAACCCTGGCATACAGTCACAGCACCCTAAAAACATGGGCAGAAATCCTCCTGGAGAATGCAGAATGCGTGTGCCTTAGATGTCCGCTGTTATAATGCAGTTATTATGTGCAGGTGTTTTACAAAATAGGGTGGAACTGTAAGGTTCACTGACAGGCTTAACCTGCGAGCTGAGAATGGAAATTGAAGATGTAGCAAGCAAGGAGATATGCACAGTTGTTCACATCAATATACTGGGTGATAAGTCATCATTTGATATACCTGGTTGGGTTTACATATGAGTATATACTTTATATAGTGACATTGGAAAGTGAGGCAGTCAACCTTGAAGCTGTAGTTTTTTACTTGTTTGTTACATTGGAAGTTTGCATTGTGTTTAAACTTGAATGCAGTTCTAGAAAGTTGTGGTTGTAAATGACTTGGCCTCCATCTGTAACTCTGATCATCAAAATATACAGGTACAAGCTAGGTGATGTGAAGCGAAGTCTGTAATGTTGTGTGTGCGGATGGCCACAGCAATAAGCTACAGTGAATAACATCTGATGAATGTGCTCCATACAGATACAAATATATATGTACAGAGAATATTACATGTATAAGAGTGCTTGGTAATTTGTTTATTTATTTGAATGATGTTTTATGCCGTACTCAAGGTTATTGAATTTACACGACAGTGGCCAGCGTAATGGTGGAAGGAAGCACCATACAAAAGTACATGTACAGAGAATATTACGTGTGTGGGAATGCTTGATCCTGTGTAACTACATGTATATATATATATGTATGGGTACATGTGCCTTGTATGTACATTTAGTTATATGTATATAGCCTAATTCTTCAACCTTTTCAACCACCTCTGCAACCCTTCTCTGAAACGTTCTGACAAAACTATGGGGTGGAGAAAAATGATTTGCACAGTTTTATGAAGCTGGCATATTGAGTAATACAAACAAATCATTTGTATCATCATTTTCATAACCTTTGCATGCATAAATTCCACTGAAAAAAGTGCTTCATATTTTGAAAGAGTTGAAGATTTAGAGTATGTACATGTACAGTGTATGATAAATTAGAACAAGGTACATGTACATGTTGATGTGAAAGTACAGCTGCAAGCCCTTGTATAATAGGGGCTGTAGCCTAAAGCTGAGTGTAGGTGTACATGTAGGTCTTCTTGTTGATCATTTGACATTTATATCTTCCCACCCCCATACGAAAACATGGGTCAGTCCTTGCCAAACCTCCTGGATGTAGTATAATTTACAAGTTACCCCCTGACAGGCTTGTTGATTCACTTCCCATGGGGTGGGAGGGTAATTTCCATGTAGTGTGTAGTGCATCTGTGCTAACCTCACACAGTACATATGACCCATATCAGGACTTGCTTGTGTCTCAAATGTATGGATCATGTGCGCAAGGCATGTAATACATGTACATGCGCTTTTAATGAGGATATAAATTTTAAAAAATTAACACTTCAAATCAAAGAATGAAGCTTGTGTACTGATGCATGTTTTGTATGTACTGTACACGTATTTCCTTAACCTGTGAAATTTTAAGGAATGCTACCAGTTAAGCATGAAATGCATGCATGTAATGTTCTCTTGACCACCTCTGTGATATGAAGGTGAACTGTTGTCATGAAAAGAAAGCCTCTTGTAAACCTAATAATTGGTTGTTTTGGATGGAAGTAAAAACATTGCCCCCACCACCACACCAGAAAAAAAAAAAAATAAAATGAAATAAAAAACAGAAAAGACATGTCTATACTGGACTCACCTTAGGTACATGTATATGTGTGTGCAAATTATTTACCTTATTTTAATTGTGTCAAGTTCATTGCCCTGAATGTGAACGCAGGTGTCTTTCCTTCATGCCCAGTATAAAATTACTAGTGCGTGTTCATGAGGTTGAGTTTCCAGGCTGAACCTTCATAAATGACTGGATGTTTTTACTGGTTCACAGTCAGAAAGCTGGGGTCTATCGGATTGTAATTCATATGGGGCTTTTAGTGCCAGAAGCCAAGCACAGAGTAGACATTCCTCATGGCTGGAAACTATATATATTTGTTTTCAGAATAACTACTCCCAAATTTGCTCAAATATGCAGTATACATATCAGTCTGTGGCATTTTGTTGCTGCCTGACATTGACATGCAAGGAGATCATTTTGTGGATCGCCACGATATGACTGAAACATTGTAGATGTGGCGGTAAACCTTAGTCATTCATTCATTCGTTCATTTTGTGGATAATTTGACATGCAAAAAGTAAAAATTCAAGAAAAAGAATTAGTGATTGGATATAAAAACAAATTAAACATAATACAATGTATTAAAACCCGTGTAAATGGGTAAAATGTATTTGTTTGAATTCTTTAAAATCATTCTTCATGTAAATGAAGATATGCCATCATACATGTATGCATGTGATTAATTACATGCATATCAATTAAGTCCCCAATGAAAAGAATTCTAATGAGTTTTAGGATATGCACTTTTAACTCGTTTATAACTCCTAGGATGTATGATGGGCCAGTACCCAGAGTTGACTCCTACATGTGACTACAGAGATTCAGAGCTCTCTAATGAAGACCATGTTACAGATACAAGCACACTGTTAGGTTGAAGGTTTTCATGAAGGATGCCTTGTTAAGGCCCTATATGGCCTGGGCTATCGGCCTGAGGGGGCGGGGGTGTAGGCAGCCCTGGTGTACCTACATGTGCATGTGAATAGGAGCAATATGGAGAGGAATTACGTGTCAGGTCTGCAACCTGTACCACCTTAGATAGTCTAATTATCACAGAAGTACATGTACTGTAATGACTATCGCATGTGTCCATATGTATTCCAAGGTGTCAGTGGACCTTGATCGTGCATGTATATGTTAACGTCTAGTTATGTTGCCATTGAGCATCAGCATCAAACATGTTGAAGCGCCAGCCACCTTATTGTGATTTATTGTAATGTTCACATGGTTCACTGTTTATAGACTTCAGGTGAACATGGTATGGTATTATGTCATCAGGTTACCTACTCGCAACATTGTACTTCCTGGTTGATAACATGGATAAGGCCGATGAGATTTGATCCGTAATCTTTTCCTCTTCATAAAATTTTGGAAAACTTCTGTGGGTGGCAGAATTATTTCCATATTCACCAGTATTATTTCAGACTAGATTTTGTGACAGTCTTTGCTTGTGTGACAATTTCTGGCACAAGGTGAAATAATGTTTTGATGTGAGGGGAGGGTAGTGATGGGAAACTAGGAATCCTGTGTGGATGACCAAGTGATGGGCAGCTTGTGTGCGTGTACATGCATGTAGGGTGTGTATTAGTGGCAGACTGATTCACAAAAAAAGGCTCTTGATATACATGTACCACATTGGGTACCGATTACCTGTTGAGCATTACACACTCCTTTAATAACACACTAAATGCGAGCCTGTCCTGTTGACAACGTAATTGTTATCAATTTGATGTACACAGGTACCATGGAAAATGTTTCAGGAATTGTTGGACATTCAGATTGGGACATTAAAGGAGAGGAAAACATGAAAACAATCTCAAAATCGGATGAAAGAGCGAGAAAGTTTATTTGCAGATATATAGTTTTTAATATTTGTTTTGATTTTCTCTTTCGTGAGAAAAGAGAACTTGAAAATATTTTTGTATGGTGATTATTTTTGTGTATGTTGCTGGGATAATAATGTTATAAATGACGATGTTGCACATGTTTAATAAATGTATTTGTTCTAGAATGTAGTCTGTATTATATAATATAATATTTTAATATAATCATAAGTATTATGATAATTCAGATTAAATGCATATGTTTGAATATGAACAACTAATTTACATTCAAATACACTTGTTAAACATACATCACATCCTTATTGAGAACATTATTATGCAAAGACAATATGTACCAAGAGGTAGTCCCAAATAGCCACCATGCAAAAATATTTTCGAAAACTTTTTTCTCCTGAAAAAGAAAATTGAAATACATGTAAATATTAAAGACTATATCTTCAAAAGAAGTTTCATACTCTTTCATGTGATTTTGGCATTGTTTTTATGTTTTCTTCTAAAGTTTCATGCACTTGTCCATCACTGACATGTATTTTATTAGATGGTTTATTGCTACATGCTGGCTACATGTCTTTGACCTGTAAATATAGACCAGTGCACAGATAATCAGACCCACTGTAGCATGCAGCTTACATGACTGCCCCTCACCCCCTTTTAAAATGTAGGTGAATTGATCTGCAAAGGACTGGGCTACGCCTCAGCAACAGTTGCCATGGGCAGTGGGGTCAAACTCATTATGCAGGACATGAGTGATAGGGTTGAAGGTCGCTTAAAATGACTATAGGTTTATTGTGGAGTATGATAGTCATTAATAATGTGTGTTCAGAGCCTCTCCAGTGTGCAGACACAGGGTTATAGACACTGTGTAAACATCTGCAACCATTGAAGAATGCACATACCTTGGAGACTGGTACATTTATCAAGTGCCAGCAAAACTCTGATTATGTATTCTACATGTGGACTGTATGTGCGTGCTGTAGGTGGTGCATGTATGGGTGCATCATGGTAGCACCTGTAAATGTACTGAAGGTTTCACCTTACTGCACTTGTGTGTGTGATACATGTATGTATGTATGTATGTATGTAAGGACCTACAACTCATTGAGTACACCAGGTGCACACTGTAATCCAGCGTGCAAAATCCCACCTGTTTTTCAACAACTTGCTCAGCAGCTCTGAACCCGCTTGCACAAAGTTCTCATGATGTTACAAGCACATATTTACATGTACCAGGGCAGTGGAATAGTACAGGTGGCCAGAGGAGATCACTTGAACATTAACTGTAATACTACGTGTGCTGTTTGAAACAGGCCCCAGACCATGGCAGTAATTAACATTGGTTACGTGTTTCTTAAGGGAAAAAAAGAATGAATAAAAGTTTTATTTTGAGAGCAGATGTCTCTTCTCAAGCATAATCAGTAGAATGTACATTGTACGTGGATGTATATGTATATGAAGATTTTACCTGGGTGACTTGATGGTTACAAGGGTTTTCCTATTCAGTTTCATGTTAGAAACTCAATTTGAACAAATATTTTTTGTCAAAATGTATCGAAAACTCAAAATTTGTCCAAAAAAATCAATTTTCCAATATTTCTTGTAGTGGTTATCATGACGAGAAACTGGCAAGACAATCCCGTGGGTTAAAGAGTCTCTCATGAGGTGGGGAGATCCCGGATTAATCTTGGGTCGGGTCATACCTAAGACTTTAAAAATGGTACTTATTTCTGCCTTGCGTGGCTCTTGGCACTGAGGAAGTGGAGCAAGGAAACAGGAATGGTTGACCCAGTGTCAGTATAATGTGACTTGGTGGGGTGTCATGTCTGGTGTCTTCAGGATGATATTCCAGTGGCAACATAGATGCATACATACATTTCTCTGATGTCAAGTGTTTGATAGTCACAGATGAAAACCTGAACAAAAAATGTATCTCTATCATTAAAGACCAGGTTAAATCTTACAGGCTCTTTCAATCCTAACAGTGTCAAGAAAACAGCTCTGTGTTTATCCAGACTTGTACATGTGGCTATATTCACATCAGTTGCCCCGTCAAATATATCAGTCAAATTCATGTACAACTTTTTAACTTAGGTAGCCTTTGGAGTCCCATAGTTTTGGCAAATTGAGAAATTGTAGATATTAGGCTGAAGGTACAGCTTACTTTTGTGTACAAGAATATCTATTGAGAACCAAGCAATATTGAATTACACATTTTCAACAGATTAAGAAAAACGAACATATCTGGGTATTTAAAATTTTTTTTGAGCTTCAGTTTAGGTGCGCAAAATTGCCTGCAACCTTGTGAAACAAAAAGAAACAAATACATGGAGGTAAATTAGTTAGTATACAGGTTTATGTGGTATACCTTTTGGTGGATCTATGTGTAGCCAGGCTTAGTAAAACCAGGGTTGACTGTTGACAGTGACGTGGATATGTAAGCCATGTTTACATGTAGGTTGACATGCATGATGCACTGGGTGTGGCTGCAGGCTACACTCTACATGTAAACACATACACCACTTTACATGTAGGCCTGGTTGTATGGGTGTGTCCAGCACATGTGGTAAATCTGATCTGGCTAATGATCATGGAATGGATTAAGTGACCACCAATTTGAAGGATGAAACAAAGGGATTGGCATGTGTTCATTGACTAGATAATAACCTTGTTCATGTACAGGATTTATAGTGCATGAATCAGCATATACATGCATTTGTACATGTGCCATAGTTGTAGTTATTACATAGCAAGGTATGGCATAGCCATGGTAGTGAGTAATATTGCCTATGTACTAGGTGTTTTACATATACTTGCTTTTATGTTAATGCAGGGGAGATAACTTTTGTGATGAAAGGCTTTGCAAGCTCAGCATTTTGATAAACCTTGTATATGTATTTATATGGGATTAGTGTTGTGTTGTGTATTTTTTGTTCATAAATGTCCAAGTAATGTTGATGTCGCCTCTCAGATACTCTTATTTAGATGAAAATCTTGAAAATGCCTATTTATTATTAAGTGTCGTTGGGCTTCCTTGTACAGAGATCCTTAGTTGTATGTATGAACCTGTATGCACCATGCTTAAATGATTACAGCAAATTAGCTTTGCATTCAAGCACTTATTATCGGACCATGCAATCCTAATGGCAGGCTGTTGTTGTTGCAGCATGCAGTCGGGACATGGATGGAGAGGACTGGCTGCCACAGCAGCTGTTTCAGGGGGTGGGGTTCTTGGTACTGGAGGCCCGGACACCCCACGGGGCCACGGCCAAGGGACGCGTGGAGGGGCCGCACTGCCCATCTGCTCAGGTGCTCAGCACCCACAGCTGCTGCCCCCAGGTCAAAGAGGTCAGTGGGTTTAGTGCTGGTGAATAGACAAATAAAATCAAATCAACCTTTAAGAGTTTGACACTACACAATCCCTGCAGGTGAAATAGGTTTGGTTGTTCATGAATTTTTTTGACTTCATTATGGCTAGTGAACAAGGTAAGTATTTTAATGAAGTTAACATTGTGAAGAGATATAAAAATATACTTACGATACATTTTATTGTATCAAAATCCTAATAAAACTTTTGAGTTAGGCCTTATTTTGGACGTCTGTTGGATAGTACCCAGTGAACATTTAATGATGGCCTGACATGATAAAGGATTTGCTGTCAGTGTGAACTTGAAACATAATTTGTCCGAATTAACCAAGTCATTCTTGACTTAAAACATAGTAGGCTGACATGAAAATTTAGAAATTCGGATTTTAATACTTCATCCATTAGAGACCATGGCCTATCAACATGATCAAGATAACTCCAAGTACAGCAGCAATCCTCCAACTTTCTGTAACTTTATAACTTACACGAAACAGATAAAAGTTGCTAATCTTTGCTATGTTGAATAGATGTAGGCCTGCAGATTCACATTAAGGCGATACATTTTGGATATAAAATCTGCTTGCAGACAGTTTTTTTTGTATTTTTTCCTCCTACATGTATAGGATATACTCGCAGTGTACGTCTATTATTCATTTTATGTTACAGTGTCGCAATGCGAACCTTGTCCGCAGACAGATGGAGTTGCTGTGGAGGAATGGAATCCCTATGTGTGTAGAAGTAGCCCTTTACCCAAACTGTTCGCATGGATGGCAGGAGGCGGAGTCTATCCCTGTAGAGGGCGGAGCTTCGGCAATCTCTGCTGAGGAGAACAGAATCTTGTTGGAACGATGGAGTGTCCATGTGCTACCAAAAAGGTTGGTTACACGTGTCCTTGACGAGGGGATAAAAAAATAGCAAAAGAAGTCATAAAGAAGTGACACTTTGATGCTGTTGTTTCTGGTATTGAAAGAGTCGGTGAAGTGGCTGAGTAATTAAAGAAGTTTGTCTTGCGATCGATGTAAGTTCAAGCCCAGGTCACACTAGCTTCCTCTCAGGTAGCAAGGAGGAAGGTCTGCCAGCAAGCTGCAAATGGTTGTAGGTTATATCCCCAGGGCTCTTTCTGGCTTCCTCCCACCATAATGCTGGCCACCTTTGTAAAAGTGAAGTATTCTTGAGTATGGCATTAAACACCAATCAAATCAGTAAATAAAACAAATAAATCTTACCTTGGACTGGGAATTCCTTCTCACTGTTTGCATGAACTTGGTGACAGTAAATGTTTCATGAAGCTAATAGGGCCATAGAACACACTTGTCTTCCACAAATATTATTCTCAACTGTATGTCACACATAGGAAAGTTGATCAGAAACTAGTTCACCTTTTATGATTTGTGGCATGAATGCAAGGTATCCATTCCATGGAATGCAAATTGGCCTACATCTTAATGTACGTATGAGGCTAAAATTGCACACATGGCAGTTTGCTTGTGTGTCAGAGTTGAAAAGGTTCTACATATGCATATGAAGGCATTTATAAGTGATTTCTTCAAATTTTATATTCACACAGAAGCTTTCTATGCAACTTACTAGTACAGTTTCAGCAGTTTTTCCTATTCCCAACACTTAATCATGAATTCTTGCTGACCTATACTCATACAGTATTGCCATTGTTGTTGTTGCAGACATGGTGACAAGACGGAGCGCTCTGTCTCCCCACACATCTTGTTACAGGCTGTACGCTCGTACCTCCACTTCTCGCAGCTCAGCGCCTGGCTTAGTTCCACAAAGGGACAGCTACCTAATCCAGTTGCCTACAGGTCAGTACGAGTGATCGTTGAGCAGTAATGGGATGTCTTCTGCAAAATTGCAAATCATAAGCTAGCTGTATTATACATTGTTTTCTTGCAACTCATATTAAGTAATATGTTATCAGTTTGCACGCAAAACGTCACCAGAAAAGCAGGAATGAACAACAGACTACACAAATTACTCCTAGATTACTTCTGGCTGAGTGTAACAAAAGAATTCATTTAGCAAGCTGCGGATATATCTTGTTTGCAGAAATTTATCGTTTGCAGAATTTTGTTTTAGAGAGTTAAATTTGCATATTTATTGTGTGTTATTGTCTTGTGAACTAACAACTTGTAGCTTTTAGAGTATGTGATAATTAGTTAAAATTTTGTGAATAGAAAAAGTATTTTTCAGAAAAAAAATATTGAAGAAATTTAATCATAAATTTTTGCCTAAGACAGATTTTTATTGATTGATAATTGACAATACATATACAACACCTTCATCTGCTTTGGAATCATGATTACATCATTTTCTCTCCTTTAACCTCTCAGATTATTTGCGCCTGGAGAGACTGGTTCAGAGGTTTTTAACCAGTCAAAGACGGATGTTCATAGTTTCCCACAGGCAGACATTAATCAGGTGACTATCAAAGTCTCGGTGGAATCGCTACCCAGAGTTCCACAAATACCCAACATGGTGTGTCGCTATGGCGACTCATTCCCACCTCAGAGGAAGCAGAAATATATCAGGGATACGTCGCCAGTCATGCCAAAAGAAGCATCAGGCCTGAAGAATCGAAAACATGAGGAATCATCAAAAGATTCAACCAATAACAATTCAAGGTTTGACTCTGACTTACTGTCAACTCTGAATGTGACAAGCCGTGCTTCTGGACCAGCGGAGCACCCCCTGGTGTCAGACGCAGTCAATAAGGCAGAGTTTGACCAAAATGCCAATGGTGCTACACAAGTGCAATCTGCTAAACCAAAAGTGAAGCTGAAACCACTGGAGTTTGAATTGCCACCTGTGTCAAAATCCGGAACTAAGGGCCGTAATCTGTTGGTCCAGGCTAAAAGGAAGGACAGTCCAAAAGTGCTCATTACGAGTAGTCCAAGCACTAGGCAGACATTTTATCGGAAACGTTACATTGATTTTGACGATACGGATGAAACTGTTGCCACAGGGGATGGGAGGGAGTGGAACACGATGAAATTGGCCAGCCAGCTGCAACGATCTCCATACATGGCCCCGAGAAATGCTGCTGAGGAACTGGAGGCCTACCTCGCCACAATCGCGGAGCGGGATTTGTGGCGCGATGAGCAGATGAAACACATTCCTGTCACAAAATGCAAGTTTTACATTGGGGACAAAAATGAAGATTTTGAAGTCAACCAGGATTTAGAGAATACCCCCAAAGATGATATATATGCCCCAAGAACGCCAAAACTTCCCGTTAATAGCGGTTTACCTGATAAAGACAAACTATGCAAAAATCTTTTTAAGCAGAGCTTTTCCACTTTACATCCCAAAGAAAAGTGCCATGCTCAGGAGTCTAAACAGTGTCCGGAAGATTGCGGCGACCTAGTCACGAAACTGGGCTTGATGGACTTGCAAACAGAGCAACATCTCAATGACATTCAGTGGGAGACAACTCCCAGGGACAAGTATGATTGTAACTCTTCCTTGGGGAACGGCCATAACTGTGATGAGGCAAGGCAATGTCAAAATTCTCACTCAGAGAAACATTTTGAAAAAATCCAAAGTGCCCCTGCTGGGTTGGGAAATGTGGATTCAGTGTTTGACTTCAACCAGTTGGAGGTTCTCACATCCCACATCTCCAACGGTGTGAACTCCAAATCTGTGATTTCTAATGGTGCCCCAGTCAAACATCTCCCAAGCTCTTCTGGTGTGCCGGGCTCCCTCAATGTACATGGCATGACCTTCGAAGGGGAAAGAACTACCTCGCTACAAAAGACAGTGTTGAAGAGTCCATGTAAGGTTAGTACATTGAATTTACTTGATGTGTGATATAGACATATCCACTACCTGGTCAGAAGTGAAGATGGCATACATGTACATATACATGTACATATCTATAAGGATTTATAATTTTTTTTTTTTTTACAACGTTAAGTCTGGTAAGTGTACAGACATCATGTTCAGGGTGGTACTTGCATGTATCGAACCTAAAATCATCCTGGCCATTTGTCACAAAACTTCTCCAGTTCAGTAAATTGCCAAGGCACATTTTTTTATGATGAGCCTGGTAACTTTAAATCACCTTTTAATCTGGAATTCTTAAGAGGCGATGGGATACGCCATTTTAGAGAAACCGGAAACATAATGTCACGTTTTCCGTACCCTGTGCTCTTCAGTTTTAGAGGCAAGACACTCCTTTGTATCTGAAGTACGGTCCCCTTTATTATTACAATTGTGTTTGAGACCTTTGGAAATGACCTCAAATGTATTCCACTACAACTTTCTCGTTGAAATTGGCCTTAGAGTATATCAGAATTGTCTTGTAATCAGGAGGGAACAACAGTACTTCTGTATGGAGGCTCGTTCGATTTCCCCGACATGGGCGTTTTTCCTTACTTACAGGTGCGTTACTCCACATCACAAAAATAAAAAGTGATGTTTTTTGAACTGTTCACAAAGAACTCAACCACCACCCCCACTCCCTACCCCCCAGTATGATGAGAAGGGTTCAGGCTGTCATCCAGGCACACACCCAATTTTGACAATGATGTTTTCATTGAGTAATTTCAACCACTGCTTCAACACTGCTCACATTGTTTCACATCAAAATCAGTAATGATAGATATGTATGTGTGTCATATTTAAAACACATGAATTCCACTTGATTTTGTCGCTCCTAATTAACCAAAGAATCACATGTACAAAATCGCCACAGTGAAAACCATTGGGTTGCTTAATTAAGTTTTGTATGTGAATGAGATTCTTAATATACAATTGATTTAGTGTTGTCTTTTCTTTGAGAAGTTTCCTGAAACCAGACCCTGTTTGGATGTGAAACTGAATGGATAATAGATCTAAACAATTCCAGTTCATTCAGGATATGTATTTAGGATCATATTCATACTGGATTAATACTTTAAAGCAAATTGGCTATATATGTACATGTAAGAAAATTCAGATTTTAAACTTGGTGGATTTTATTTCCATAAGGTTACATCTTTTTCAGGATATTTTATGTTGTCTTCTTTAGCTTGGATAAATGCTTTAAATAATGGAAATTGGTTATGTGTCAGAATTACTGCATGTTCATATACTTATGTTATCAGATAGTGAAAGTGAACTTCAAATATCCGATACCCATTTCCACAAATATGTCAAAGGCCTAAGTGAATATGACCAAGCCTTTGATAGCTCTGTGAAAGTAGGTCCTGATGTATATTTTGTTCAATTGGTATGATCAGTATTGCATAATTGCTTGATTTTGCTCTCTTCATGGATCATAGAACAGTGTGGACACCGCAATTCCTAGTCAGCGACAGATCTCAGCTTTCCGAGAGTCTCTGGGGAAGAGTGTCAGTATGGTGTTTAGCACATCCACAGGATTACCCTCCAGGTCTAGTCCAGTAAGTCACTAGTGCCAGTGTGGTGTTCAGCATGTCCACAGGCTTACCCTAGTAAGTCACTAGTGCCAGTGCAGTGTTCAGCACACCCACAGGTTTACCCTCGAGGTCTAGTCCGGTAAGTCGCTAGTGCCAGTGCGGTGTTCAGCACGTCCACAGGTTTACCCTCGAGGTCTAGTCCGGTAAGTCACTAGTGCCAGTGCGGTGTTCAGCACGCCCACAGGTTTACCCTCGAGGTTTAGTCCGATAAGTCACTAGTGCCAGTGCGGTGTTCAGCACGCCCACAGGTTTACCCTCGAGGTCTAGTCCGGTAAGTCACTAGTGCCAGTGCGGTGTTCAGCACGCCCACAGGTTTACCCTCGAGGTCTAGTCCGGTAAGTCACTAGTGCCAGTGCGGTGTTCAGCACGCCCACAGGTTTACCCTCGAGGTCTAGTCCAGTAAGTCACTAGTGCCAGTGCGGTGTTCAGCACACCCACAGGATCACCCTCGAGGTCTAGTCCAGTAAGTAGACCAGACTCTAGTAGTTCCCCCCAACTTGCAGTGGAATGTTTTTATATGCATATACATACACATTTATACAAGTTACTATGATAACGACATTGATAACTGAAAATAGGTTGCAAGGGAGGTAATTTTAGTAATCCAGAAACACCAGTGTATAAATCTTCGCTGTTTCCAGTTATCTCCCTTGTTCCACCTGTTATGGGGATTAATCAGCTTTCTGGGTTACATGCAGCATTTCAAAAATTTCCAACAGCTTGATCTGTAACATCAAGTAGATATGCTTTTAATTTACATGAACGTGTGTATACCTGTCTGATTGAAGAATCTGTATTGAAGTAGTTTATATTATTATTAATAAATTATTTCTAAATTATATTATTAATTAATATTAAACCCAAAACAATGGGGCAAAACACTCTACTTCTCACCATGCATTGATTTATAAATGTCTGCTTGTTGTTCTTTAGGCTCCAACTAAGAAGAAGTCCTCTGGGAAGTTTGATTACGACAGTTCACTTACAAGCACCAGGGCTATTAAAAAGTGAGTTATCGTATCTGTTATACAAGTACAATCATGTACATACTGCTCATAGTGGAAGTTCATTATGTTACTTATGTCAGTTTATATCACTGAGTGACACACTGTGATTTAGCCTACATTAACTGCTGATTTCTGTCTCGCATAAAGATCTTGATTATCATATATAAGTTACTCTAAGTGACCTAAAATTTCGTCCATAAAAGTGCATTTTAGAGGCAATGTCATAAAATTTCATTTTTGGTGCTGAAACATGTATTTTTCCAAGTATAGTATCTGACTTTCCAAACAAATCTCAGAACACCTGTTTAAAGTTAATATAAGTCTCAAAATCAGGAAAAGTTGTCAACTTAGTCATGGACAAAATTTTATGCCATTTAGGGTATGTACAACAATAGAATAGGTTTAAGCAAATGTAAGTAAGCAGACATCATCAGTTTGATGACCTTGTTTGTACACCAGTGCAATATCCTGCTCCAAGCTAAGCCTGAAGATGGAGAGTGCAGAGGATGGGGACTCCAACGTCAGGACCAATCAAACGCTGAGTACCAGTGCTCCTGCCTCCACCAACTCCTTATTAGGAAATTTTGAGGTCAGTTGATATTTAAATGGTGGAGGAAGAGAAATGATTGGTGGAAGAATGCAAATTGGTGCCTGACATTTTTGAAAACACCCCTTATGTTGGAAGTGGTATTACCCAAGTGAACTTTGTCCAGTACTATTTAACATGAAAAACATGGTCATACCACTTTGTGTGAGGGGATGTTTTCAAAAATATGAAAAACATATTTGCAGGCTTGCTTGTGGGCGTTTGTCTTTGGCATCAAAAAAAGTATATTCAGTGTCCTGCAGGACACTAGATATTGTGTTACTTTACATCATTTGTTGGAAATTTACTGTAGCCGGAGAAGTTTATCTTGGAAGTATGATTATTGGAAATGGGATTGTCCTATTTTGATAGAGTGCATTATCACATATGTGTACATCTATGTCTTTCATTAGAGTATTAAAAAAGGATAAGAATCTCTACAAAATTTGGTGAACATCCTTTTCTCTGGTTCAGTTGTCTGAGATTGGACTTGTTTGCAGGAGTCTGTGTTGAACGGTCGTATAGAACCCATTGGTGTAGTGGAGGGGTTCACAGCCGAGATCGGAGCCAGCGGAGCCTTCTGCCCCAAACACATCACGCTTCCAGTAACCGCGTACTTCTTCAGTGTCTCAGATGACAATGCTCCATCCCCTTACCTGGTAAGTCACTTGTGCACATGACTTCATTCCATGATTTGTAACCAGGGTTTTTAGATGCAGGAGTTTTCTAGCCACTTTCTCATCGTAGTAACCACCATGAAAAATATCGGAAAATTGAGTTGTAGACAAATTTTGCATTGAGTTGTCTTGAAATAAATTGACTTTTTGATACATTTCGAGATTCTTAAAATATTGAGTTTTCTGATTTGTTCAAATTGGCTAGAGTTGTATCTGTTTGCAATCCAGATCTTAGCTTCATGTGTAATGTATAAGGTAGCAGGTCCTGGCTGAGTGGTTAAGAGTAATGCATGTCAGTTGTTAGGACTGAAGAGTTGTGGGTTCAAACCTGACCTTGGATGCTGTTTTGAGGGTCTTGGTGACAGTGAACAGGCTATAAAACACTGGTGGCCATTATTGTGGTCTAGCGGTCACTGCATGAAGATCCCTAGCTTTCCACCCATACGGTGTGCATATCTGTATAGGGGCATGTTACACATTTGACAGTTGGCCAATAACTTGCAAAAGGTCGGTGGCTTAATTTGTACACTGGTTTGCTCCACACATACATGAAGCGCAAGACCACGGTCTTAGGGTGGCTTACATTTACTGCTAGGTGGGACCCCAGGCCACTCTTAGCCCAAGGGCCATGTGGACCAGATTTAGGTATAATGCTTGTAAGGTGCTACCCCCACATTCATTTCCGCTGCATGCACATTAAATTCTTCCCAAATACACATAAAGCACCGTAATTCCGCAATTTGAAATATTTGTGCACATTTTGCCACAATGGCTACTTAGCATTACCTCACCATTCTCTAGTGAATTTCAGCTGACGTAGACAATAGGGTCAGCTGGCACATCCTGCCATGCTTTTTAAATCTTTGTCAGTGAGTTGCACATTCTCATGGCGGCTTGACCTTTCTGTAACACATATTGAAATTTATATCCAATGTAAAGAAATCTACACCCTCAATCGATTTGCATAAAAGTTGACAACGCACGTGAGTACAAGTCACTTGTGTGAATTATCTTGAATTTTCTTGTCGTAAAGTTTACAGAATGTAAAAGCATTTGGCAGAAGAACAGGGAATGCATTGGTGAACATAGTTTATCTGTTTTACCCAGTTCATGCAAGTCTTGGTTCATTTTTCACTGATTCTCGTGCAAAAAAGCTAAGCCTTTTTTAAATACCACTATTTTAACCAGCATAGCTCCTCAGGTGTGACCTATGCCTAACCCCATATTAAAAGATCACAGCCGAGATCCTTGGCTAACATACATGTAAGGCTGACAGACATCGTAGAAGTGAAAAATTCTGAGTAAAAACGATCAGGTAAACGCAAGTTTTCTGATTGCAATGGAGAACAGAACTGGAGTATTCAGGGTCTTTAGCACATGACTGTTCTGAAGTTTGTAGAGTCCTTTCACTAAATAGTTCAGGAGCTAAACAAGGTTTCATTTTGTTTCTGAGTCACATTTCTACATTAATTATATCTTACAGTATTGGAGATCGGAAATTCATGATTTTTGTGAAAATACAAACACTATGTCATTTATTTGTATATTTACAGCTATTGGGATGACTGCAGGAAAGCTGTTAGGGCATATTAAGAACTTGTCCCAGAGCAGATAGTGTGACATCTGTCTGAATCCTCTTTAATCATGTTTTCACAGTTATCATGTATATTTTCCTCACTCTTTTGCAGGGTCATATTAATTTGGACTGTGGCAGGAGAAAAGGTTACCATGTTCCTAAAGCTGGAACAGTGCAGGTGGTAAGTAAACAGGGGATGGATTTCAAGTGATCTTTTTTTCTGCTTTGCTTGTTCTTTGTTTGGTCTACATAGAATCATGGTCATGCTCTCAGTTGCCAACATTCCAGTCCTATAGAATGGCCGTTTCACTCTCCACGACTCAGTTGCCAACATTCCAGTCCTATAGAATGGCCGTTTCACTCTCCACGACTCAGTTGCCAACATTCCAGTCCTATAGAATGGCCGTTTCAGCCGTTTCACTCTCCACGACTCAGTTGCCAACATTCCAGTCCTATAGAATGGCCGTTTCACTCTCCACGACTCAGTTGTCTCACTGGTTTAAGAAGCAGGAGTGATGCAGCAATTGCTGTTTTCCCACAACACGAAGAGTGAAGAGTGTAAAGACCATTTTATTGGACAGGCATGAATGACATGGTGCTTTGTGCTTTGAGGGTAAATGAGGAAGGTAAGATGACAGCGTTTGTGGATTCCTAGCTGCTGTGAGTCTGATGTGTTATTGTATCCCTGCTTTGTGTATGGACTTTCTACAGGATTTTGCTTTAATTGACACTAATTTTGTTTTCATTGACAGTGCATATTCAAGTGAATGTATGAAGACACTATGTATTTTAAATGTAATTACAAGATATACTTAATTTTTTAGACACTGTTTAATCCAAACAAGACTGTTGTGAAGATGTTTGTGGTGAGGTATGACCTCTCAGATATGCCCCCAAACTGTCAGACGTTCCTCCGTCAGCGAACCCTGTACACGCCCGTCAAGAAAGACACTAATAGTGACGATGCAGATGACGACACTCAGCCCTCCTTTCTACGCTACCTCATCCATTTAAGGTGAAAACACAGGCCTAAGTCACTGAGACATTTTGGACTAAAGAAGTCCAAAACTGAAATACTGTTTACGAAACGAAATATTTTAAGTTGGATGTCCAGAGTTGGCTAAAATTGTATTAACACAGCACTGTACCAGTGGTGAAAATGATCTGCTGGATATATTCCAGGGTTTAATTTGGATTCCAATTTTTAGCTAAAGCCCAGAATTGCTTTTGAAGCTGGCTGCAGTGGACATGTATGATGTTATACATGTAGGTGGGGAAATGTATGCAAAGTGTCCAGATGTGCCTGTACTTTGTAATATTGTTTTTGTATATATGATAACAAATTGCTTTTAGAGTTGGTTTTTAAGGAGTGTGTGATATGGTTCCGTCTACAACTTGTAACACGTATATGCGTGTACATATTGTGGGAAAGTGTGTCATTATGCTAAAAGTTGGTGGTTTAGCCCAGTCAGTCCTGTGCCCTCCATTGATGAAAATGACGTCTGACTATATGAAAGAGAAAATATTTTTGAGTATGACTTTAAACAACAAAAATGTAATATACATATTTATCTGGTTTATTTCAGGTTTGTCAGCAGTAAGAGTGGAAAGATCCACCTTCACACGGACATTCGCCTCATCTTCGCACGGGATAAGTTTGAGTTTGATCCACGGGTTGCGAACTATGAACTAAGATCCTTCACTGAAGGGCCAAAAAATCCAAAGTTTTCCCCCAAAAGGTGACCCAGATGCTTCCTTAGAAACTGGAATAATTTTACCCCAGGATTGTTGCTATGGATTGATGGGTGAAGATTTCATGAAGTCTCTTCAGGATTGTTAATGGTGTTGTTGTTGAATTGTTGGTGTTCAGGAAGAATATAGATGTGTTTGCTGAGTGGGGGACATGGTTCTCATAGTAGACATGTACATGCACAAGAATTGCTGGAGAATGTTTCAAGGATTTTCATGGGTACTCGCCTTGTTTATGAGGACTCCTGAATTGTTGAGATGTCAGAATTGTTGGTGTGCAGAAGAGCAAACAAATATATTAGCAGAACATGAAATGGTTCTCCTTGCGTACATGCACAAAAGTTGCTTGAGAATGTTCAAGGTTTTTGTTTGCTACATGCATACATGTCTTACATGAATTGTTGAGATGTTAAATTTGTTGGTGTTCAAAAGAACATGTGGTTATATAAAGGCAGTTTTGGGAAGAACTTGGTGTTCATCATATCCCACGTGTACATGATCCCAGTGATGTTGACAAATTGTATACAATGTTTACAGATTAATTCTGTCATTAATTCTCATGTGCTGGGCTTGAGTCTACAGGTTTGGAGAATGTCGTAGGTACTTGTAGTTGACCCTGGAGTTGTTGAAGATCCATCAGATTCGTAAGGGTAGGACATTTACACGGCACTATTAGGAATATAGAATGCACGGCATTACAATTTTCTTGTGGATGCATCATGCATTTCCTATTCGTTATGAATAGGGGATGAAATATGCAGTGTCATTGATGTGTTGGTACAGGATGAAACATTCATTGATGATGGATGGAGAATTGGTCGGGAATTGCTGATGAAAAGTGATCAGTTTGTGAAACAGTGATTGATAATGAAGCATAGGGTGCTCCTATTGGACATAAGCAGAAGTACTCTACTTTGTGTTGAACCTTATGCGTGTAAGTTCATAGATGAGGTGATGATGATGTTCAGGACTAATAGACAAGGTTTGAACAGTTCCCTTCCAGGGTTTTTGTGAACTGTATACAGTATTGTAAGACCCAAAGTGCTCACAGTTTTTGACGGCATCAGATATTTGCAGAAGATACGGCATGCATGTGTAGCACACAGCATTTGACAAGACTGACATTTTGCTGGGTATTAATTAACTGGCTTGTCACATTGGCACAGTTGTTGGACTTTCCTATGTGTCAGTATTGATTAATGACTTTAAGGAAAGGAAAATTGTTGGTTTGTTTTGAACGAACATGTAGTTCAGAGAGAATCTGGGCCAATTCCACAAACAATTTTTGAATGCATTAATTTTAAAAACTTGTCAGAAATGCTAAATTTTTGATACTGTGAAAGTTGAAATTTTGATTTGTTTGGTTCAAAATAACTCGAAATAATATTTAATATCTCGGATCCCAAAAATAACCTGCATAATCCATTTTTTTAAACAAATTTTGACCCAAGTGGCAAATGACTTTGTGGAATGGCCTCAGATGCTGAATTTTAAAGTTTGGTTACATACTTGACAGGCTTTTACAAAATGCTTGACAGGTTTGCACATGGTACTTGAGGCCGGTACACAGTGTAAGGAAATATTCCTAACGGTTGATTACACTGGTGGCAAATTGTTTTCAGTGTTAAATCTCCAGCCACGGGTTGTCAGGTGTTTGTGACTGACATGCAGATAGTGTAGTGTTACAACTGTTTGTCGATAGGAGTCATCTTTATAATGGGAAAGTTTACGAACCTTGATACATGTATGTTGGTTCAGTCACAATTTTTTTTTAGATAGATGGTTTTGTTGAAGATATTCATGTAGTTGATTGGCTGCTGCTGTGGTGGTTGTTGTTGAAACTGTTTAAACCCCTTTGATACAACACAGTGTAGGTTTGATGGAGAGAGGTGTAGTGAGTGGGAGGCCATTTGAGGAGGTTTGAGACATTTGGCTATCTTAATACTTGTAAATCAACAATGAACAGCTGTTATTTGGAAATGTTTTAGTAAATTTTTAGGAAGTGTTTAGCAAGGGAGAGATTTTCGTTGTTGCTAGTATTGTTGTTGAGTGGTGGAGGAATTGGTGAAGGTCTTGTATGGAGTTTTCTCTCACTGCAGTAAATACATTGGCAGCTGTAGTGTCGTTCCTAACACTGAAGGTGAAAGACAAGGATTTCTCATTTATTAGTTATCATACACTTTTGATGAATGTACATTTTGAGTTGTCTAGTCCTGCGTGAAATAATGGCATAAAATAACATTCCAAATAGGCAGGCGATTTGCTAGGTTCAGTGGGAGTGAAGAATATCAAGAGATTGTTTGGATTTTATTCCTTTCGTCAGTTTCTAACAAAGCTGATAGCTAGATTGACAGTTTTGATAGCAATGAAAACTGGTACAGGGAATGCAAACAGGCAATGCCCAGACTGGATGTGGTGTGATAAACTTTGAGAACCATGTTGGAACAAATCAGAACACACTTCAGGTCTAACCAAACCAAAACGTTGTACTTCCCTAGTAAAGTTCGGTGGATTGTATTACTTACTGTGTGTGGTCTGGAGATATCTTTCCTCTCTTGGACTAGCTGCCTTATTCTTTGCCACTAGCAACATCGATTTTTAGAACAACAAAATGAAAAAAAAAAGGACATCTCTTAGAGTTTTTTGATGAAAGAATATAAGACAGTTGATGTGATCGGCTAGGAATCCGGTGGGTCCCAATATACTCGGTGAAACCATTGGTATACATATGTTGGATTGACATGTATTTTACATGTATGGTGTTATGTAAGTGTTGCATGTGTAGTGCTGTGAGTTCAGGATCCCGAAGCTCTTATTATACATATCATCTTAAGCTCATTGTCACATCAGCATATGACCTGGCAGGTATGATTCACATGGGACTGTCTTTTCATCCAAAAGAGGGCAGAAATTAAAATTTTGCAGGAGAAAAAAGGCATGTCTGTTAGTTGAATGACATCAATTATGCGTCAGTCAAATTGTTTGCTGTGGCAGTTCAAGATGACAGCAAAACGATGCTTTGTAGTAAAATCAGCAAAAAAGGCCATTCACTCGTCCATCTGCTTCCTGAAATGTCAAGTATGTACTGCAGAGCTTCTCTCTGAACTGAGCTCTAGACAATGGATTATGACTTCCTGTCCTTATATCTACATTAAGAATTTCGTTGAAGACTTATACCAAGGGTATTTACAAGTCAGTTTTGTCAGTTGCCATTGGTGGTGTGAGTTGGTCTTAGGTTACAGTGAGATTTCAGATGTGACTGTCTTTCCAAATACCTTGACAATGCCTTTTCTGTATGGTCTTGATGTCTTCTACTGTGGATATTGAAGACAAATCCATTAATTCTGCCTGTTACTTTGAAATGTACAAAACTGGTGATGTGGACGTGTGTATGCATGTATAAGCCCGGCATGGTGTTTAGTGTAATTGTGCCTAAGGTAGGTGACGGATATATTGCCACTTGGGCATAACAACTCTGAAGTGGCTGGGAGGCATATACTATTCTGGTTATGAGTTGTAGGTGAACATGGTGAAGGAGAAATCGTACAGTAAGGTTTACCATCATTTACTCAAGAGATTCCGCTGGCTTTAATTAAGGAAACATCACCTACACTATAACAAGATTGCCCAAAATTGGACAGTGTATCAAATTTTGACCTTGCCTGTACCTTAGTGATATAACGTAGTGGCCCTGATTGGTTACTGTGGACAGGTGGGTGTGATATGTTTTTAAGGCTTGCCTGTTAATATGGAAAGTAAACCAGAAAATGGCCAGTGATTCAAATGACAGTTTGACGAAGGCATTTTAGGCTAATTTGATGAATTTGAATACTCTTTCCAGACAAAATATTTGAAGCTGGATGCTCAGTCTTGGCTTACATTGTACTACCACAGCATAGAATCGGCGGTCACAATTTTATGCATCAATTTGACAGATATATTATACGCGTTCAGTTTGGGTTGCCATTTTAAGCTGTTTTGTGAAACAGACTTCTGTCACGCTACTCAGTCTTAAGTTATTTGTGGTTGTAGTTTCACCACAATATGCTATACTTTTTGATTCTTTGTTAATAAGTTGTCTTTCAAATGCTTCTTCGTTGATTGTGTCTTTTCAAAGTTTAATGATTTTGTAATTTATATTTACTTAATGCTTAAAGTATATTGTCATTTGATCTTATTAATAGTTTCTATGCAACAAGAACGTTTTCAAAGTCTGAGACCTTAGCATGGTGCTAATGCCAGTGTAACTACAGGTATGGAGAGAATAAAACATAGATTAAAGTCTATTTTACATAGGTATATAATAAATTTACCTTCTTAAAACACCAGTCAGTGTCTATCAAGATCATACATTTTCTTTCTTGCTCTATCTTGAAACTGGATTGTCTTTTTGGACTAATGACAAATTTTCACACAATTGATGACTTTTTGCAAATTTTGTTATATGCTGCCATTATTTGTTTATGGCCCACCTTTTATTGATTCTCAGACTATTGGGTTAGACAGTTTTGGGTTAAATTTTGTGGACTGCATGTTAAAATAAATATGTTACCTGGATTCCCGAGAGTATTACTTTGAAGCTACTTGATGAAGTTGCTGAATATTCATGCTGAAAAAAATGTGTTTCATTTAAATTGTGATAAACTTTCTATAGTTACTGACCTTAGACATTCTTTTGCGCTCCTAAGCATTATGCCAGAAATCAAGTTTCAGAAGATTTATGGACAGTTGTAAATGATAATTGTATATATCCTACTACAACTGAAGTTTGCAGAACATCCATGTTCTATCCACATCATTGTGAATTAAAAGGTGGTATATCATGATCAAAGGCTGGAGAATAACTGTATTTTACACGCCACTCTGTGTTCTGAGAGCACCAACCAAAAGTGTACTGGTGTTCGATTCTGACTGGTTGTGCAGGTCATTTCTTGCGTTGCTGGAATTACATGCATTGTATATTGAAACTATTTATTTCAAGATTCGAGTATATTAGTCTTAAGCTTATTACATGGAGGCGTTGTTAACAAATAAAACATACGGAATGTAATAATGTTTCGTGTATTTTGTCTCTTTGGTGGGATTGCGGGGCAGCATCGGGTGTGGGCATGGGTGAAAGGTTTTTTCTTGAATATCTGAGATCGATTCCACAAAGTGTCAAAATGTGAAATATGACTATATCTTATTTTTGAGCCCAAGAATTAACATTTTAATCACCTGCTAAATTTCAACAAATCTGTCAAAATTTCAACTTCCTAAATATTGCTCAGGTCGACACTGAACACGATTTGCTGAAATGTTTCCAAAAGCTGTTCATTGCAAATCATGTAGTGTAATCATGATGAATCGTGTTGATTGTTGGTATATACGTTGAAGAATATTTGACCAGAGGAATGGCGATCAGGTGCATGGGTGGAGAAAACTGTCTACAGTCGTGCGCCCAATCTTCATGAGCTGCCTGAAAAATAAAGGAAGGAATAGGGGTTTTTGGTGGACTTTATGTATTCTACCGCTATAGCAACTGATAACTAGTGATCACATCTAAAGCCATTTACTGTCTCTTGGTTCAACACGCTCTCTCCAGGATACCGTTACAGTTCTGTGCGAACTGGCGTTAACCAAAACTCTCCATTCATTCCCTTTCTGGCACCTGGACTTCGCGCCCTTCCGCTGACTCACTCGGATTGTAACGTCCAGGAGCAATGGAGACGCAAGTTTGATCGGGCGTTCGCTGTTACGGCTGCGGTCTGAAGACAGAGGGTTTGTCACGTTCTTGACGAAGGTTGATGGCTTCCTCAAGACAACCGGGTTTCCTTCATCGTCGCCATATACATATGCCTTTACAAGGTGAATAGTTTCTGTACAGAGTGTTAAAACTCCTATAAATCATGCACTTCTGAAAGGTTTGATGGCAAAGATTTTGAAAGCAGACCAGGTGACTGCCGACTCCACAGTTGTTAGATTGGTGAAAGTGAAAATAAATGCTGCTGCAAAAAAGACTTACTTTTCCAAAACATGTGCAAACAGGTTTCAGCATTGAAAAGTTGCCATAGAAGGCATTGTGATCTAGAAAAAAAAGAGACAGCCGGGAAAATTGGATGCAGTGTGGGGAAAATTGGATGCAATGTGGGTAAAGTGTACTGGAAATTGTGTTTAGGCTTAAAGTGGAGGGAAAGTCACCATTCACCCTAGCAGTAGTAGCTTTACCTTCCTAGGTCAGATCGCCACAATATGGCTGAAATACTGCCGATGTGGCGTAAAGCTCTAATCATTCATTCATTCATTCATAGTTCCGAAAAGTATTTGGCATCAAATGTTACCAGTGACATGAATGAGCGTGCCTTGAGGTTTAGGGTCGACGTACAATTGTAGTGGAAAGCAAGTGTTTGTGAATATTTCACTTATATGACGGAGGCCAGCAATATGGCGAGAGGAAACCCACGGACATCGGCAGCTTACTGGCAGACCTTTCCATTTACGGCTGGGGAGGAAGCTAGCGTGAGCTGGGCTTGAAAATCTGAATGAACAGTCCTCCGTTGTCCAGTATCTAATGTGTGATCATCTGCTAACAAGCATGGACGTATTAGTAACATGGCCATCGCTACATAAGCAATTTCTGCTGCCAGTTAGTGGTGGCAGACATCTCTACCACGCCTACATGTAGACGAAAAAATGCGCGGGAAAGAAGTGGAGAAGACAAAAACGAAAACTTCCAATAGATTACGTTGAAGAAAATAAGGAAAGAATGAATGATTATGGATTAATGCCAGTTTGGCACATGTAATATTGCAGCATGAAGAACGGACAGGAATTCAAAGACAGACAAACGCTTTTAAAATCTAGTTGGTAATAAAAAGTGAACTTCAGTTAAAATTTGAAAACCACATTAATATTTGAAAAATATGTAATACGCTAAATTGCCAATAGAAGTTTATAAAAAATATATTTTATTATATAGGCCGATGACGTTCAGTTATTTAATGCGCACCACCAGTGATACTTTCACACAAATGAAACACAGTGCCAGATGTGTCGAATCTTTGCCGAATACGAGCAAGGTCTGCACACTCAAGCAGTATATATTTGATGTCACACTGATAGGGACAATGTCCCTATCGAGAATAAAATTGTGTGCTGAACAAGAATGACCAAAAAGGCATTTAGGTATAGAATAAAGATATAAAGAAGACTATTTATTTATTTATTTATTTCATTGGTGTTTTACGCCGTACTCAAGAATCTTTCATTTATACAACGGCGGCCAGTATTGTGGTGGGGAAAAACCGGACAGAGCCCGGGGGAAACCCACGACCATCCGCAGGCTGCTGGCTGGCCTTCCCCCGTAGAGGAAGCCAGCATAAAGACTTATAGTTGACACAAAAGCATTAGGGAGAATTCTTGTGTCCTAAAATTTGTAAATTGTCGAGGCGTCCAATGCAGTAGCTTCATATTAATGCCTTTTGCAATTTAAATTTATTTGCACTATTTTGGATTTATGCCACTCATTCTTAGATTCCATTCACTCACTTGGAACTCGGTCTTTTTGAATGTGCTGTTCTCAAAATGTACAAGCTGTGTTCTACACAAACATGTTTCCTTTATTTCTACAGTAATTTTAACTTATCACCTAGTTATTCGTAAATAATAAAGACCATAACATCACATTAGCACAAAAGTACCTGGCTCATCAACAGATAACCAGGTGACCAGCAAGTTGGCTGTACTACGAGTACTGTAAATAAAAGGTAAACTGAAGTGAAACAGAAAACATTTACACCATGAACAAGTCGATTGAAAACTTGTTTGCCAGTGTAAATTCTAGTCTTTCTTTAAATAATGCTCAGAAAGGCTGCCAAGTTTAAGTGTATGGTCACACACAAAAAGGAATTTTCCTTCCATGTTCACCCATATGATCAAACCTAGGAGGATGTCATAACACTTTCATTCATATTGCCTTGCATGGTATTGACCTTAATGCAATCTATTTTTATGTATACATACCCTAGAACCAGTATCGAATGTGAACAGTTTATGACATGTATTGCAAACTTTTCCCCATAAAACACAGCGGATATAAAAACGAATGATAGGCTGCGTTAGTTGTCGTGGAAAAACTGCGATTTTCTTTCTATATGTCCTTTGAAAGGAAAACCTTACAGAATATTTATAATATGATGTACTTACAATCGCCATGCAGCCTCTTGCACAAAGCTTTGGAGCGGATTACAGTGGTCCCAAAATTAATATTATGTACAAATACTTGCCTTCAGTAGACTGGTAGTTAGATATTTTTGACTTCGTTTGCAACGACGTGCAATCTATTTGTTATCGCTACTGAATCATTTATTTACGACTTTTCAAAATGAACGGAAAACAATGTTACGAACTGGATCACTGGTACCTTGTTGTACGAGTCAGATTTGGCCTTCACGATCGCCATCGTAACCTCAAAAGTTTACCTTACAATTCCTTAGTGAAAGAGGAGTCACTTACTTCTGTCAGTCGTTTGCACGGTTTATAATCGATTGTAGCTAAGAAACCTTGGCGAAAGCGGATCATTGACTCTTGACGGATCAAAAACTACCGAACATGGGCGAATTCCCAAAAATTCCCGTTTACATGAAGAAAAAATGAAAAATTTAAGGAATGGGGAAACAAGATACAACAATTCTATCACACTTATTTTGCTTTTTATATTAACAATTATGAAAAATATGCTTAATATCAGCTATTTCAATCAGAACTTAGACCAACTTTTATTCTCCATAGAGAATCTTAACATTGGCTGAAGATCCGACGGCGTTTTCCCTGATGATGTCTAACGTGTTTTCACGCTGACATCTGGCGCTGAGTAAAATCTGTTTTGCCTGAAGCGGCCAGGTTACGGTGACCCTCACGTCAGTCGTCACTGGTCTCCGTGACGTCAGCATTCACAGAAGGCGTAGAAGTTCTAACTATCACAGCTTTGATCAACCTGCTACTGTTGATAGTACTTTTCCTTCCTGGCGTCGAAGAACGGTTTATTGACGTCAATAAATTAGATGTCAGGTTTCGATTGTGATTTGCAGTGGACACTGAATATAATGTTCTTATTTGAACACTCCAGGGTGTCGTTGACGTAACATACCTTTCCTTCCTAACGTAAAATTCCGCGGTATTGTTTGGCTTAGCCAAAGGTGGGGAAAGTCTTTCCTTTCTGAGTTTCCCCTTAGGCTCATTTTGCTGTAGAGCCGATGTTGGTGTTGATGCCTTTGCCCACTCACGATCTTTCAGTCTTGACTGCAGGCTCAGATCTTTACCCTGTTTTATAATTTCCTTTGACGTCTGTCCACCTTTTGGCAAATCAATCTGGGAGACACGCTCAAGATGGCGTTGATCCCTAGAATTGTAGTACAGGGTTTCTTGTAACCTCCGCACATTAGCCTCTTTCTTTGAAATATCCGAAGAGATTTGCTCTGCACTAGGATCCTTTAGGCCATGGTTGTAAAACTTTGTAACATTGTTTGGCACCTTTTTACTAACCCTCACAACGTTTGTACAATTGTTTGGAACATTTTTATCATTCCTCAGGTTCAGAATCTTTCTGCTATTGTTTGAAACCCTTTTATCAATGCTGATGAGAACTGTCGTATCATTACATTTCTCTCGTTTTCTGCCAAGGTTCTCCGTGCGTTTCGCACTTTGATACTTTTTTTTCTTGTCGATTTTCTTCCAAACTGCATTTCCTGAGAAACTCTCCGCCATTTTGTTGTTTTTCCGCTTGGAACTGTCGCTTGTTTTCTTTCCGGATTTATCAGCCTGTGGCTTATTAGACTCAGGCCTGATATTAGAGTCCAGGATTTTACGGCGATGGCTCATGACATCATCCGACCGCTTAACCAGGTCGTGTCGGTCTAACCCTTCCACCTTGACCACGGCGATTCCGCTGATTTTAGGGTACACCGGAATCTGTCCGGTTCTCCAGAAGCCCCATGCTGTAAACAATGCGACTATCGCGATGCTGGCAATCAGGGCGGTGAACAGTTTCTCCATCACTGCTCGCCTGGAAATAGTTCCACAGTTGCCAACCAAGTCGCGACACAATATGAAACAATTTGTCTCTTGTCATAAGCTTAAATATTTTTTTCTTTTTGAATTGTTAAATGAAACTTCAAACGCTGGCGTCCGAAGAAAATCAAGCTTTTTTATTCTTGATAACTCTCCACCGAGAAACTATAACATATCCAGTTGTGCCATGCAAATGAACCGAACTTTGCCTGTGTGTGATAAATACAAAGTACTCTGGAGATCGAATCATCTGTTACACGGAAAACTTGCAATGGAATTTTCCGTAAAACTATGCGGTTAATGGCGATACATGCTGGAGATTCGTTAGAATACCCGTTAAGAGGGCGAAAAGAAACGGAACTTTCGTGAACCTGTCTGCAGTTCATTTAAACACAAGCTCCTATGCGCACTAGGATTCAAATCATCCCTTACAATGCCCCATAAGAACGGGAATTTCTTTGAGGCACTCCCGATCCGTAGAGACATCCACTCAGGTGACACAAAAACACTGTACACTGGTCATCCGTTACAGATCTAAACAGCACGATACAAACGGAACATTTAGTTCATCCATTGTATGGACACACATATGATGTTAGTTGTTCCGTTAAGGGTTCCGTCCAAGTTACCACGGTGACAGCGGATCGGAAAGAAGCCAAGAGTGACGAAAAAGGGCAACGGTAAATCTTCAATCCTCTGTTAAGTCTCCTAATAGATCTCCATATAAGTCAGTCCTCAACTTAAGGTGGCCTCGTCAGTGTGGATCAGATGTCATGCTCACAAAACGTAACGGTTGACCCTTGCTTTGTCTGTACAGGCCTTCCGCTACATGTCTATAGATAAACATGGGTCAGAGAAGAGTAGGTGTATAGAATGTATACAAGCACCAACCTGTTTGGAAACCGACTGTTAACTGAGGTCAAAATATTTCAACAGTTTTGTCTTGGATGACGCTCTCAGAGACCTTCGTACTTTGTGTAAGGACACAATTACAACAGACTGACCGCTGGCAATGCCGAGAGATGTCACCTTACGGCATCTAGTATCAGCTGTAGAAAACAGCTGTGAGCGAGGGCACAGATCCGGTGTTGTGCTAAGGACAGAAGAAACCCATTCGTGGCAGTGTGCTCTGCAAACACAAAACAAAAACATGTAAACTGCTGACAGTCATATACTTGGTAGACCCCTTACGTTAAGTAGAACAAAGGTAAAATACCAACACTGTTACCACATTAAAAGTGTGTCTCATAGGTCCTAATGGACTGAGAAATCATGAATCTTTTACTAATTACCCATTATACTTTTATCTTCGAGTACGTAATAGAATATTTTTGAGATATACAGACAAACAAACGGGGGAGTGAATGTTAGGACAATGTGAAAACAAACACTTCGTAGTTAGGTACAGTAACATATGTGTATGCGTGTCATCCGAAGTACAGAAGGGCTGTAGTAATGATTAACTCCAATATACGAGATGGACACACAAACTCATATAGGGATACGGATGATGGATGAACGGACTCAAAGACAGACAGACAGACGGATGAGGGATGAATGGACAGAACGGGTAGACGGATAATACATGAACGGATAGACAGACAGAAGGATAATGTATGAACGGACAGATGGCCGATGCATGAACGAAAGGACAGACAGACAGACGGAGGATGAATGAACGGACAGACGGATGCAAGTGGACGGCAACTTAGTAACAGTGACGGACGTGCGGTCGTTTTTTTTACGCTTTCTTTCCTCTTACGTCAGCCATTTTGCGCCTGACTACATTCAGGTGGCGTACATGAATATGTCATTAGTGTTTGCGCCTTCACAGTTCTTTTGCCACTAAAACACAAGGCAATGTTGCATGTCTACAGCATCTCGCTTATGCTGTTAATGCTTCAATCAAGAATATAGCCTAAACGTCGGTTAAAACGTTTGATAGTTTTTTAACTAGTATTTGTTTTCGTGATGTTCGCCAGTCTTCCTTTAACATACACACTTGTGCAGTAGAATTTCTATTTCAAAGGTGCCAGCTGTGCGAATAATCAATAAAGTATAAGACAATTCGATATTGTCCGGTTTTATATTTTCGGTTGTAAAGTTCTGTATATCCCGTTGTACTAACGCACATTGTATACATGTAACTGAGTATGACAAGCCGAATCGACAGTGCAGCCGTCTCGAGAGATCACGCTGGTTTTGAACGAGACAGGGTGGGGGCAAACTAACGCTAAAAAACGAGCCGAACAACAACAACATTGTTAGTTTCCATAAAATCACGGTATTTCGCGAGATCCCCCACCCTGTTTCGTCCAAAAACCAGCGTGATCTCTCGACACGGCCGCAATGCCGATTCGGCTTATAATGAACATGCTATTAGACCAAGACTTATTCTGTACAGGGCGACATGGCTACATGAGCTGATCCATACTTCAACCAACAGCCAGGAAAAAAGATAAACAAAAATATACCGTATATGGATTTAAACCAAGTTTAAAGAGAAATGAATTACAACTGGATACACAGTGGCAACATCTGCTTTGTCTGGATGTATGTAAAAAAGTTAAATGAGTTTTTCTGAACATGTACAAAGTGAAAGAAATCTTGTAACTCATAAAAGAGCAGTGCTCTCTACTTACCAATAGTCGAATAACAATTTCAGCAATGGTTATTCGTGGTCACTTGTTATGTCATTCAAATCATGGGTATAGCCTCAAAAAATTTCCCATTATATCCGTTACCTGAGGGACGAGGGATTTCATTTTCTGTGATCTAACGAATTAAAACACACCTGGTAACGAATTGGTTAGTTCCTGAGTTAATGCTGTTGTAGGAGGATTTATTCTCCGCTGTTCGACAATCTTGTGCTGACCAACCATCCCAAAACTATAGTATCAGACCGAACTTTTGTTCATCAAGAACTTACTCACTTGTCCTGATTCTCAGATTTCTAACAATCTTATGTAGAAAAGTGTTTTGAGGTTTGCTTGGAAGGTAGAATGATTTCTCATTTGTAAATTTCAGCATTAGAAGTAGGCTAATACATTATGACCTTTATTTGTCTCTAAAAAACAACTTTTGGGCAAAATTTTCATGGCATCTACGGTACATTACGAGCCGTGAAAAATTCATGCGGCAAAATAAAAATATTGGTAATAATAAAAAAAAACCACAAAAAAAGCACTCACACACACACACACACAGTATTTCAATTTTCCCGTGTATGTGTGTTTTTTAAAATAAGTCGTGCGCACCAGATCTTTACTAAATCATGCTCTCCAGATAACTGACCAATAGAAGCGCACAATCATACTAAAGATGCATACTAAAGATGTAGTGCGCACGAGATCTTTACTAAATCGTACGCATGAGATAACTGAGCATTTCTATTGGTCAATTATCTCGAGAGCACGACTTAGTGAAGATGTTGCACACACAACTTAATAAAACACACACACACGGGACAATTTATCCACTGTGTGTTCTTTTTATTACCAATATTTTTCTTTTGCAGCATGTCACTTTTACGGCCCCGCAGTGCATTGTGTAATATTCAACAAAGGGAAACCATCAACAAGAGTGGTGTCATTCGTCCATGCAGGGCCTAACTGTGTCACGACGCGTTCTCTCCCTAGCATTCCCTCCTCACTGATACGTTCGCTGTAACAACCAACCGTTTTTTTGCTCACAAGAAAATCTGCTGCCAGTTTGAGCTGCAAATGCAATTTCCTGTAGCAAACAGTCGTCTTATGGCTGTACAAACTTACAACTAATTTACTGTATGTAAATTAAGACCTACGCCTCCAGTTTTTGGGACAGCCAGAATGGAGTAAAGCTGCATAACTACCATGCAATGCACTCAAAACACATCGGCCTTTAGGGCATGTAACATATATGTATATACAGATGCAGCTTTAACACAACATATCTTGCTTTTCAGGAATATAAAGATTGGGAAATGTGACAACTCCCTCAAAATCACCACACGGTCTTCCCTGTAGCTCAGTATGAGTTTGGTACCTCAGATGTTTGAACTGATGTTAGCATTTAATGGCAAGCCACATGCAAATATCGGAGCGCGATCGCTGTTAGGACTGAACAGAATGAATGGTAATGGTTTAATGCCACATCGGCAATGTTTCACCCATATCGTGGCGGTAGCTAAACAGGTATATACAGTGTTTAAATCTGTTCAATACCGCAAAATGCGAAATCGGTCCAAAATGAAATGGACCGATTGCTTCTGTTCAACTGCTATAAGCCTCAAAAATCTCCCGTTAAATCCCTTATTTTTCAGTAATGAGGGGTTGCATTTCCTTTGATCTAATACATTAATTCGATCCTGCTTATGGATTAATTCATTATCAGGAATGGATCAATCCGTTAGATCAACGGAAATGCAATTCGTTAGTTCTCAAATATCGGATTTGACGGTAGATTTTTTGTAGATCAGGAAACAGAGTGATAACAAGAAAACGGACAGAAGGAGGAGAGACGGACACCAACCATTATAGAGGATGTTGGGCTGTTCCAATATTAGCCGAGGAGTAAAAAAAAAATCAATCAAATGTACATCAATATGATGTATGGTGATATCCAAAATAAGTGCGCATGATTTGATGATAGAGTACAAGTTGAAAACCTGTAAACCTGTAAGCACATGAATTGGTTCAGTACTTTTCGTAGATGTAAGCTTACTCCGTTCGTATTTGTAAAGTAATTTACAGGTCGTTAACTACAGTGAAATAATATGTATTTTATAAAAAGTTGCTTTAAATATTCAACGTCGTTGACCACTACTACTCTGTTATATTTAATGTCTTACCTAATTCAGGCCTACATATCATCTGCCTTGGAAGAAGCGGGATTTCACCCATTACGTGTGACGTCTTGCCAGTTATTACTATCGTCGCTAATTCTGGTTTATCACACAGCTTTGTATAGTCTTTGATATTTCTTCACCTTAAACGTGTATGGGCTTGCACTTTAACAATTTCACTTGCCTTCAAGCACGGCTGCTTAATAACTTGCCTTTGATGCAGCCCTATCCTTTTCAGATTTTCTACTATGTTTTTCTGAGAGCCTACTGTATGTCTGTGTATATATGTCTATAACGTGCCTCACATGGCATAGGCATAGGACGCCATGATAATAAACATTTATGGCGTTGTGAATTGTGTTTAGTACCATGCAGTCCTATCCTTATCACATTTTCTCTTCTGGGAGCCTACTGCATGTCAGTATATATATGTATATATATATAATGTGCCCACATGGTACATTTCCCCTGAGGATGACTTAATTCAAGTCGAAATATTGAGAGCGTGAAAATGAATTTCTTCGGAGTTACTTTGCTTATTTATTATACTAGGCTATTCAGTGGATCAAGTAGATAATTTGTTTGATTGGTGTTTTACGCCGTACACAAGAATTTTTCACTTGTACGACGGCATTATGGTCGGGGAAACCAGGCAGAGCCCGGGGGAAACCCACGGCCATCCGCAGGTTGTTGGAACACCTACTCACGTACGACCGGAGAGGGGGCCAGCATTGGCTGGACTGGAACACACAGCGAAGAACATATAGTTGAATCAGTAACTCTGACAAGACATACATGTACATGTAGGCTATCAAGATTGCATATGTGTATCGTTGTTGTTGTAACTTGTTAATAATCGACTTGTATGTTGTTTCAGCGCCCGTAAAAGTATTTGAATTTGAATTTGTGTGATGAATTCATAGACCAAGAAGTGATTGGTGTATTCATTTATTTATTTATTTGATTGGTGTTTCACACCGTACTCAACAATATTTCACTTATACGACGGCGGCCAGCGCTATGGTGGGAGGAAACCTGGAAGAGCCCAGGGGAAACCCACGACCATCCACAGGTTTCTGGCAGACCTTCCCACGTACGGCGAGAGAGGAGGCCAGCATGAGCTGGACTCACAGTGACCGCATCGGTGGGAGGCTTCTGTGTCACTGCGCTGTGCTAGCGAGCTAACCAACTGAGCCACGGAGGCCCGTCCTATACATATATATATATATATATACATCTATACGATACCGAGCGCTGGTTGCATAGTGATCTTTTCCTGTTTCAACAACCTGCAACAGCACCACCACTCACCTGTTCCTCAGCCGGGGCAGGTATATGTTCTCTATTCAGCACACAACAATATTAGCCGCCATTAGCATACAGAGACCCGGGAACAGGCGTGTACGGTACCTCAGCTCAAGACTTAATCGATGGAATTATCAGGCTATCAACTCATCTATGTAGTGGTAGACGCATATTATCAGATTACTGGGCCTATGTACCCATGTTGTAACGGTGGGGTTGTGTTTGGGGGAGAGGGGGGAGCTGTGTATAGAGTGGTCGTTAGGTTACAGGGACAGGTTGAGGCCTATTACTGTAGGCCTCCCTATTCTGTGCCCCTTCTACACACCTTTATACTCACCTTTATACCGCTAGTGAGAACAAGCCTGTAAAATCGGTCACATGGCTATTGGTGATCAGACGACAGCAGACCACTGTGATACCGTTTGCAGTCCTACAGGTACGTCCTACCCTGATTCTTCTAATTCTTCAGACATCTAGAATTTAGCCAATGTACATGCAATTTTGACGGGAATACATGGTGTCTTGTTATCTCTTATATGGCAAGTCCGTCTAATGAGCAACATATCCATGTCTCTAATTTTCCGATAAAACTGCCTGGTAGAAAAATGTATAACAATTATAATAATTGTCAGGAAGATAAGAATAATTAGGCTATATACGATATGTGCCATGTGTCATGTGAGATGTTTCATGTACAGCGTCCTAGGGCTACCCTATAATACAACGCGGTAAATAACCAACTGACTAGGATTCATAAGGTAGCCTGCGCAGTTCACTTGGTGTATATAAACCCTGTCGTGTAGACTAATGGACATTAGCGGGCATTATCAACGCTTTCCTTAAAGGGTATAGGGCATGGTCACCTGAGGCTACAGAAACACACACGTGGGAGGCACTGGTTCACTTACCTGTCGGTTAACCAATAAGTGCGGGATTGGCATACACCTGTAATGAAAGTGAATCGAACATCAGCATACTACTCCACCACACAGGTACTGCATACGTCCAGGAATATCGATATACAGCGACTATAACATGTATCCGTAAACCCTGAGTATGTAAAGCTTGTCAGTCCACGCTCCATGACGGCCAACTGGATATACCTGGCACTAGCCTATATACTGCGTCTCCGACGCAGGCCCGGGGAGGGTGTGGCAGGCCTCCCATCCGTCAGGTGAATACAACTGGCCGCCACTGTGTGTGAGCCCCCAACGGGAACTTGTTTGATCACGGCGCTCCGCACAGGCAGGCTGTATTGGCCTACAAAAGTGATCACCGGTGCATGAAGACAGCACTTTCAACTCACTGACGATTCTACTTACCATGTCCAAGCTGAGCGTCGGATGTGCATAGTCTTCTTATATCAGACCTGTATTGTAGCATTGGAAGTACTCTGACATGTCAGTGGATTTAAATAAAATATTTTAAGCATTCCATGCATCACCCCAGGATGGGGCTGTCACCTTTTGAGGGAGAGAAGAATAGAACCGTAGCCTAATGTTCGCCCATGTGGGCCCGGTGAACGGCACATAGACCCATATACTAAGTGTCCTCAATTTTGTTCCGTGTGACAGATGACGGTATTTCTATTAATGGACAGCTTTGTTGACGATGTGGTATAGTTTAGTCTTTGTTGACGATGTGGTATAGTTCAGCCTTTGTTGACGATGTGGTATAGTTCAGTCTTTGTTGACGATGTGGTATAGTTCAGCCTTTGTTGACGATGTGGTATAGTTCAGTCTTTGTTGATTATGTGGTATAGTTCAGTCTTTTAAAAATATGCTAAACTTATAAGGATATTGTATACAAACCTGTTTTAATGGGCATAGTTTCCGAATTTTTCTGATTTTTGTTTATTTAAGCTAGGTTATTAAAGTCTTGATCTGTTTCCTGTTGCCATTCTTATGTAGGAAGCCAGCACTGGTTCAAAGATATTCTCGCAACGATATTTACACATATTATTTATTCAGTTGATTGGTGCCTTACGCCGTAGCCTAGAATATTTCACTTACACGACGACGACCATCATTGTGGTGGGCCGGACAAAGCGCAGGGGAAACCCACCATCATCCGCAGGTTGCTGGAGAATCATAACACATGACCGGAGAGGAAGCAAGGATGAGCTGAACTTGCACTCACAGTTACCGCATTGATGAGAGTGCTGGGGTCATTGCGCTGCGCTAGCGGGGTAACCCACTCGGTCACGATATGGCTGAAGTACTGCCAATGTGACATTAGACCTTAATAATTCGTTTAATTAATCACTTCTCGTGTTCTAACAGGATAGCAACTACGAAAGAGCCTGTCATTTGACTGTTTATCCTTCACTCACCGCTTCCAAATCAGTTCGATCTCTCATTTGGCGTTAAAAGAACTACAGAATCGATGCTGATTGGCTAGCCTTGAAGATAGGATCGCCTGGGTTAAATCCCATAACCCTGGTCACGCTGGCATCAATCCGGATTACCTAAAATGCTGGTATAGCCTATACCTGCCTAGCTTTCACATCAGCCAATCACTCCACTCCGCATTCCTTTAAGCAACACTCAATCAACCAGTCACTCACTCAATCACTCAATCGATCTATCATTTCACTGGAAAGACACTGTACATGTTGGGTGTCGCGGGAATCTGATCGACGACTAAGTTGATTGTAACTACCATAACAACCCATGTTAAAGAGATAAGTAGCCATGGTACTAATTATAAACATCGCCTAGGATTGCTTTGTGGAACAGGGGCCTGGTCTTGTTGATCCCGCCATATACGTAGAATAGGTTATCGAAAGGATACGGTGTTGAATCAGAAAATGATCGTTATACAAATTACGAGGCATACATGTTAACACGGTGACTGTTATAACAACAAAGATGTAAAGCCACAAAATAAAAGTAAATGCACAGTGCGTGACAAAACATGCCCGGAGTAACCTCTGAAACCTCTGATATGAAAGTTGTAAATTCACAGTCATATGTAATTCGTGTGATGTCTTCGGCATGGCCCCTCAGTGAGGCAGCACCAAAAATAACATTGGATCGGTTTCAGATTCGACAAAGCAATTTTTGATTTCGGTCAAAAAGGCTAAACTCAATTTTATAGCTTATACATGCATTACACTTACTGATTTTGAAACTTGTGTCACTTGTGCTTTGGCAAGATGCAGCGCCATGCCTTTATTTTAATTTTTTTAGAAAATTTAATTTCAGTTTAGTTTTAAAAGTTTTACTTAAGTACAAAATTGCTTTGTGGAATCGTCCTCAGCCCCCTTACAAGGAGAAGTCGTCGGGATTTGACCAAAATGATGTTGAAAGCGACGTTGAACCACAAACAAACAAACAGGCTCTTGTTCTCTGAAAAAACAGCATGTTAAATTTATTATAGTGCAATATGCATTTTGGGTAATGCTGAAATAAATTACGTTGCTGTAAGCTAATATTATTTTTTGGACAAGACAATATCCTTTTTTACATCAATATAGGTATACTGTTTGACAATAACAGAACAAGTCTATCATAGGTAAGATAATAGTTATATTAGAAAGATCGTATACATGGGCTTCCCTCGGGCTATGTTGGGTTTTCTCCACGACCATCCGTAGGTTGCTCGCAGTCCTTACCACGTACGGCCGTAGGAGGCCAGCATTAGATATGTACTTGAACTCATAGCGAACTCATATAAAAGCATTGTACACATGTACCAAAGAACTGCAAATAATGTGCCAAAGAATAGTACATATGTATTGCGCACATGGATTACGCATATGGTCAATCAACGTATGTACATATGAACTGGACAAATGTATCATTCTTTTTGCACATGCACACACGTACATAATGTATATTTTAGAGAAAGAACATCATACCGGCTTGTCATTTGGATCTCTATACTCTTTAAACATTATATCGGTCGTATATGATACAAACCAAACACATGAAAAACACGTAGTAAAAGACAAACGCGTGGCAAACACGTGACCAACAAGAAGTACGAGAAAAACATATAATACAAGACAAACACACAGTACAAGACAAACATATAGTACAACACAAACAGGTAGCACAAGACAACCACATGACAAACACTAAGTTCATGTACAAGACAAACACGTAGTACAAGACAAACATATAGTACAACACAAACAGGTAGCACAAGACAAACATGTAATGTAAAGCAAACACATCACAAACACGTAATACTAATGATATCCAGTTCTTTTGTTTATTTGTTCACATTTGGAATATTTGTGCACATATTATTTTCAGCATGATGACGGACTATTCCACAGCTTTGTTATATGCAGAGGTTTACCAATTTACTTTATTTCTCTTTCACTATAGTCAATAATTTTTCACTGACAGGGGCTATTCCGCAGCTTTATTTCACGCAGGGGCTTACTGCTTTACTTCATTTCTGTGTCACCATAATCAATAATTTTTCACTGACATTCACTGGCTATTCTGCAGCTTTATTTCAATCAGAGTTTTCCTGATATTGTTTCACCATACTCGGTAATTTGCCTATGATGGTGGTCATTTTTATGGGTGAAGAAAACCGGAGTACCTGACCTAAACCACTCGCTTTTGGTGAGTTACAGACGAACTCTCTGACGTGTTACAGGCGTCACATGATCTGTGGAAATCACACCAAAGAGCACTGATGGCGTCTTTTCGCCATGTCATGGAAGAAAGGGCAATTTAGTTATTCATTTCCTTATTTGATCGGGGTTTTACACCATGTTGAAGAATAATTCACTTATACGACGGCAGAGCCCGGCGGAAACTTACGACCATCCTCAGGTTGCTGACAGACCTTTCCAGGTATGGACAATGAGCGAGCATCCTGCATTCACAGCGACCGCACTGGTGGGAGGTTTATGCGCTAGTGTGCTAACCACTTTGGCAACGCAGATTCCCCAAGGTTAATCTAGAAAATCCCCTGTCTGAGTTCATTTTCATGTTCCCATTTGTAAACTAGCAATCGCAAACACTGCTGGATTACACTTGTACAATAAAGGAGTCACCCACTCCTTACCACCCCTGAAGAAATTTAGTGTCAGTGGAATTAAGCAATAAGCAAACACGTGAGTGAAGTTAGACTGCGGTCCGCAGTTAGCAGTTAGCTATTCAACGGGGACAAGTCATTTTTTCTATAAATTGTATATTAGGGTACATCTCCATTAATAGTGCACCTATAGACGTCATACTTGGTACATTAATAACACTTAATGCGGGTTCTGACGCGATGCCTATAATTAAAGACTCCATCACAAGGGGGCGCTTCTGTACAGAGCAGTCTCAATAGCAGTCTGGCCCATATCTAAATTAATAATGCACCTACAGGCATCATACTTGATACATTATTGACCATTAATGCGGGCTATCACTTGATGGCAAAGACTTCTGATTCTGCCACCAGGGGGCGCTTCTGTGATTAGCACTCTGAATACCAGTTTGGCCCATATCTCCATTACTACTGCACCTACAGACATCACACTTGCTACATTATTGACACTTAATGCGAAAATTCTGCGAATAGCAGTCTGAATAGCAGTCTAGCCCGTATCTCCATTCATACTGCACTTACAGACATCATACTTGGGGCATTGACACTTTATGCGGGCTATCACTTGATAGCAATTACTCCCGATTTTAACACCAGGGGGCACTTCTGTGAATAGCAGTCTGGTCCGTATCTGCATTAATACTGCACTTATAGACATCATACTTGGTACATTATAGGCGCCTAATGCGGGCTATTACCTGATGGCATGACTCTCGCTTCTGACACCAGGGGGCGCTTCTGTGAATAGGAGACTGAATATCAATCTGGCCCATATCTTCATTAATACTGCACTTACAGACATCATACTTGATACATTGTTGACACTTAATGCAGGCTATCACTTGTTTGCAACGACTTCCGATTCTAACACAATGAGGCGCTTCTGTGAATAGCAGTCTAAGTATCAATCTTGCCCATATCTCCATTAATACTGCACCTAGAGACATCATACTTGGTACATTATTGACACTTAATGCGGACTGTCACTTGATGGCAATGACTCTCGATTCTAACACCAGGGGGCGCTTCGGTGAATAGCAGTGTGAATAGCAGTCTGGCCCTTATCTCCATTAATGCTGCACCTACAGACATCATACTTGGTACATTATTGATACTTAATGCGGAGTATCACTTGATGCCTATAATTACCGATTCTAACAGAAGGGTGCGCTTCTGTGAATAGCAGTCTGAAAAGCAGTCTGGCCCGTATCTCCATTAATAACAGTATTATCGTTATTAGAGATTACACTTTCTTGATATAGCACAGGTTCAACAAAGTGTAATCTCTAATAACGATAATACTGTTACTTAAATTCACTTTCGAAATGACATCTACTAATATGATACTTCAGCGAAGAGAGCTGCGTCATTTCTGATCATCAGAGGGGTAATGCATGTTCGCTGTAAAGTCTAACGGTCAACTACCTTCTATTTTGAGGGCTGGTTGGTCGAGTGGTCTAGATGGTTGACATGTATTGCTGGCGATTTGGTGCCCGACTCTGAGGTCCTTGGTTCGAAACCCGGATAGGTCTCAACCAATTTCAGCACTAGAACCTGTGCTATATCAAGAAAGTGTAATCTCTAATAACGATAATACTGTTACTTAAATTCACTTTCTAAATGACATCTACTAATATCTCCATTAATACTTCACCTACAGATCATACTTGGTAGAACAATGACGCTTAATGCAGGCTATCACTATAATTTCCTATTCTGACGCCAGGTGGCGCTTCTGTGACAAGCAGTCTGAATAGCTGGCCAATATCTCCATTAATACAGCACCTATAACATCATACTTGGTACATTATTGATACTTAATGAGGGCTATCATTTGATGCCTATAATTACCGATTCTAACACCAGGGGTCGCTTCAGTGAATAGCACTCTGAATAACAATCTGGCCCGTATCTCCATTAATATTGCACTTACAGACATCATACTTGGTACATTGATGACAGTTAATGCGGACTATTAAGTCATGCATACAATTCCCCATTTTGACACCAGGGGGCGCTTCTGTGAATTGTAGTCTGGCCCATATCTCCATTAATACCGCAGGTACAGACATCATACTTGGTACATTAGTATCTCCTTTAATACTGCACCTGCAGACAGAATGTACCTTGGTACATTATTGACACTTAATGCGGGCTATCACTTGATGGCAATGGCTCCCGATTCTAACACAAGGGGGAGCTTCTGTGAATAACAGTGTCAATAGCATTCTGCCCCATATCTCCATTAATACTACAGGTACAGACATCATACTTGGTACATTTTTGGCACTTACTGCGGGCTAACACTTGATGGCAACGACTCCCGATTCTAACACCAGGGGGCGCTTCTGTGAATAGCAGTCTGAATAGCAATCTGGCCCATATCTCCATTAATATTGCACTTTCTAAAATTTTTGTCGCGTTAATATTTAAAGTAATACTGTAGGATAGTTGATGCAGCACGTGGAGTTATGCTTTGATAGAAGTGAAAGTTTTGTATTTTGTTTGTTTTATGTTTTTGGGGTGTTTTGGTTTTTGTTTTTTACTATTGTTTCGCAGTTTTATCTGCTTTCATATTTTTTGTCATACATTGTATTTTTTATATAATCCCAGCCACCAGAAACGTGTCATCATTTTCTAAACGTAGCCAACGATGAAACATTGTACACAGTTTTTCCAACGCTGTATTATGAGAACTGTCACAAGCCAAAGATAAAGTCTGGAGATATTTTTTCGCCATTCACTGTCGTCACTGTACCGTAATTTGCATATTTTTTGAAACCAGCTATTCAAGTGCTTTACAACCAATCCATGGGGAAGACGTTCGATGTATATGACACAAACGGAACCTCTTGACGGTAAGGTGATTCAGATATGTACATACTCATGCATACACTTCTATCCAATACCAAATAAAAGTGACGAAGCAGAAACCCACCAATATTGTCTGTTTTTACCTAATGCTTATGTAGATTGTTGGCCACCATGTTGCTTGTAGAATAAATAGAAAGCTTAGTTAAATGTTTGTGCGTGCGTGATAGCATTCACAAGAATTAAGAATATGATGCGTGTATTTGCTGTTGGTTACTATAGACTTTCCTGATTTATTTGGAGATGCTTATGCCTGTGGATTCCTTCGATATATTTCATTACATATTGCATATTTGCAACTAGAATATCAACACGATATTTTTAGCGCAATTCTCGTCCGTGTAGATGACTTCCAGTGTTTGTTTTCTACAGATATACACCCCGTCTCCAACATGGGCATGAGCAAAAGAAAGGTAAGGACATAATTGAAAAACAAAAAACAAGACTTGCATCAAAACTAATGAAAACATGATACGAATCACAGTTACCAGATCTTCCTACAGTTTCTGTGTACATTGAATTTGTTGTTCATGCTTGTGACACCGGGGTGTCATTTCAGTGTATACATATATATATACTGCAGTTCAAAGTAAGCAAAACCGCCAGCATTGGGAAAATCCAATTCTCCACCTTGTTGTCAGTTTCGAACGATCAAGTGCGAGTTACTATGGTAAGCAGAAAACTACTATGCTCTTTCCGTTCACGTCACGAGAAGAGTGTTATTTTAACCCTTTTAGCCATATGAGCATGAAGTACATGCACGTGTGACGCCGGCATATCAAACAGCCTCGTAAGAATTCCTAATTAAACGTTGATTTATAGATTTATGAAGCACGTCTGAGCAAAATGGCCTCGGTCGTTTAGGTCGGATTTTACCCCTCTTGCGAGATAAGTTTTCTAATGTTATGTTATTTGTTGTCTTTTTTAAAAAATATTTTTAAATTGGAGTGGACATCTACATAAACGACCATAGCCATTTTGTCTGATGTGCTGGGTAAATCTATAAATAAACTTTTCATTTCAAATAATGTCCCATATAACCTAAGAAATAAATGCATGTTAGGTCAAAAATTCATTGTTATTGATAACAATATTGAAAACAAGCTCGTCACCGAGTAACGTATCTCTAGATATTGAGGTATCATTTGTCTATCTTGGCAAATGATTTTGTAAGCTAGTATTAGTGTAAGGGCTGTCAGTTTAACAGAATATTGTACTTTTAGAATATCAAGAGAATTGGTTTCTGAATACAACAGGTATTTCTTAAAATAAATCCACAACATCCTGTAAAATGATAGAACACCTCTCACAATGTAACTCTAGGTTTTCACATACTATCTTTTGTTTTCTTGGCAGAGTTACATGTGATGTGCTTTAGCACACGAGTGCATAACAAAGTCCTTATGTATTACTTATACAACAGAAGCGTATTCCATCTTCTACAAAACATTTCTGGACGTAAAGCGCTATGTTTCATTTGGGCATTGTCACTTTGATTAATTCCCTTTCGTGGTGCTTAATGGAGCGATCAGTGTTATATCTTAAGCATAGCAGTGAGCATTTAGAATAAACCTAGACTGGTGTAAATATGTCAAGTGAGCGTAATTCACCGACTGAGTGTATGCTCTGGTTCATACACTAGCAGCTTATCTAACACAGTAACTATACTTCATCTGTGTATTGCTCACATGACAAAGGCGGTGGGCAAGACAACAAGAAAAATCACCCAGAGGAGGAAGGATTTGCACAAGTTCGCTATGACGTGCTTTGCACTGTTGTCAAACGAGACAAGTTGGCAAATGGCACAGGAAGACTTCAAAGACATTGTGACAGTTCTTCTCTCAAAGAGCGAATCTGCCAAACAACTTCAGTGGAACGCATAAACAAACGGTTTGGTACAATTACGTCTGAGGTTATTGAAGAAATTGCCGAGGATTCGGACGCATTTACAATCCATGACGAAGTATGCGACTTGACTGCCACCATTAAGGTGTCATCGCAGTGGACCAAAGTGTTCACACCTTGATGAAGAGAGTAGGAGAGAAGATGGAAACAGAATCAATAGGAAAACTGGCGGAGTATCATTGTCCACGGATTCTGGAAGTCTTTCTTTACAGGTTTCTTCCTATTTTTCCTCTTTGGAGTGGGACCCCTTTTGGAAATTGAAATCGATACACCATCAAAGAAAATGTGGAAGAATGGTGTACTACAGAGACTCGGGATTCAAATGCATGCGCAGAGTCTTGGTTCAAGTACGTTAAGGTTGACATGTTACGAAACACCACACGGCACGGCGCTGCGAAACAATTCAAAAATGAAGAAGAGCATAAATTGACGTTTGAAGGAGGCAAATGCCCCAAATGCGAGGGAATGTGGTAAGAAGAGAAAGGTTTTTGACGTTGATGCCTCAGAAAAGAAGTGGTGTAGGAAGAAAAGAAGGCGGAAACGTGTAACAGTCGGAAAAAAATCCACAGAAAAGATCAGCCAGCAGGACAGATGCACCTCCAGAAAAGGAATGTAAAAGAAGACGCTTCTGCACTGGAAACAGTGTTCGTTTACATGAACAGTTGAAATAAAACCCTGACCGACGTAAATTGACAAGAAGCCAGATTTCACCGGTTATGTGTAACAGTTTGCCATGTATCACACTGTCGTCGCTGCTCTGGATTTACTCTCTATGCGGTACGTCTTTTATAATGTTGTAGGGCTTGTCAAGTGTTGTTTGTGTATAAAGTCTGAGATCTGTATGTCTATTGCTTAAGGCGCCAATGTTAACAATGTTAACAGATCAGTTAACAATTGTGTTAACTGCTGAATTTCACGCCACCTGGTGCCGGATGTCAAGATCCTTGGCACCATTTTGTACCGTTTGGAAAGTTGTGCTTAATTACCAAGTATGAACTGTGTGTTTCTGTTTCTTTTCGAATTGGTCATGTCTTTAAAACCAGTAAATAGTTCTACTAACAGTCTAGTTAACAACTCTGATGTTAGCAGTCATTTGACGTCAAAACATATCACGCCATTTTGTACTGGTGAAGGCGTAAACACTGGCTAAAAGATCGATTAACAGTTCTGTAAAGAGTTCAGTGGCACAGTTCATCCTAAAGCTTATTGGTGAAGGCGTTAAAAACAGTAGAGCTTAGAACTGATATAAAAATTTTGTTTGTCTTTATTGACGTCGGAAGCTGAGACTACAGATATATACTATTTTTATCTGTAGCAATACTCATAATGAAAAAAGATATTTTCTGTAAGACAATAATGACTTGTAGGGTTTTTCAAATTGTGTTCGTGTGTTGAGAACTCGGTAAACATTTCAGTGTGACCTCACATAAGGATATATTAGTTCAGGCGTCATAGCTGGTAAAAACTTTACTCCTTGATCAACAATTTAGTGTGACGTCACCTGACGTCGGACGTGAAAGATTTCTGAAGCAATTCTAAAGCTGTGAGTTCAAGGCCAGCTAATGCTGGCTTCCTCTCCGGCCATGTGTGGGAAGGTCTGCCAGCAACCTGCGGATGGTCGTGGGTTTCTCACGGGTTCTGCCCGGTTTCCTGCGCCATAATGCTGGCCGCCGTCGTATAAGTGAAATATTCTTGAGTACGGCGTAAAACACCAATCAAATAAATAAATAAATAAATAAACTGGCTGACACTGAACAAAAGGGTTTCCTTGTTTCATTCTGCTAGCCTTCATATCACTCTTGGACAAATATTCCATACCTAAAATTCACCTCCAATCGGGTATAGCCACTGAGAAAAAATTCTGTAATCCTTCATCGCCCCTGATGTTAGAATCGGGAATTTTGGGCATCACGTTATAGCCCGCATTAAATGTCATTAATATACATTAAGTGTCATTAATTATTAAGTATGATGTCTGAGGTGCAGTATTAATGGAGATACGGGCCAAACTGCTATTCAGACTGCTATACACAGAAGCGCCCCCTGGTATTAGAATCGGGGGTCATTTCCATCAAGTGATAGCCCGCATTATGTGTCATTAATGTACCAAGTATGATGTCTGTAGGTGCAGTATTAATGGAGATATGGGCCAGACTGCTATTCAGACTGATATTCACAGAAGCGCTCCCTCGTGTTAGAATCGGGAGTGGTTGCCAATAAGTGATAGTCCGCATTAATGGTCAATAATGTATCAAGTATGATGTGTGTAGGTGCAGTATTAATAGAGATATGGACCAGACTGCTATTCACAGAAGCGCCCCCTGGTATTAGAATCGGGAGTCATTTCCATCAAGTGATAGCCCGCATTAAGTGTCATTATTGTACCACGTATGATGTCTGTAGGTGCAGTATTAATGGCGATATTTGCCTCACTGCTATTCAGACTACTGTTCACAGAAGCGCCCCCTTGTGTTAGAATCGATAATTATAGGCATCATGTGAGACCCCGCATTAAGAGTCATTAATGTACCAAGTATGACGTCTGTAGGTGCAGTATTAATGGAGAAGTACCCTAATATATAATTTTTAGAAATAATGACTTATCCCCGTTGAATAGCTAACCAGTAACTCCGAGGAGCAGTCCAACTTCACTCACGTTAAAGAAAATAGTTCTACAAAATGACAACTTATCTCTGGCTAATAAGGGTTAGGACTCGTCCTTCCTGTACCAAAGCAGGAGCAGAATGAGCAGATTACAGTATCCAGCCTTCCCCTGCCTTGCAAAACTGATAATTTATAAGCTGCTGGAGGATAGAGGGTGCAGACGAAAAGCCAGACAGACAAATGATCAAAGATTAATCTCCTTTGGTGGTGGTAATAAAATAAAAAAAATTTCAGAAATTAGAGAAGTGATCAAAGTCAGTATTAGAAAACCAATAAACCTAAACAAACCGGTAGATAATAAGCATTGATCAGTTGAGAATTTCTTCTAGAAACCTGTGTTTCTGGCTTTTGTCTTTTTTTACTTAGAAAAATAACTAGCTAACTGTTTGTTGTCCCCAAAACATAAAACGTACACTTGAATGATCTGAGCCTCTGCATACAGAACAAAAGGTTCTTCAGTTTGCTTGTTTATCTAGGAAATTTCCTTAGAATGTAGTTTTTATTTTTGCTTTATGTTGTTTGCTACTATTCGTCGTTCATGTCACTTTTTACACAATTTAAATCAGTCACACTCAGAAAAGGTCTGCGAGAAAACTATGCAAATTCTAAAGCTCAAAAGTGCAAGACACCTGAACAACATATCTGTGATATAACAAAAATGATGCAAACAAAAAAATGCATCCGTTGAGTGTTTTAAATTGTAGATAATAGACATATATATATATATATATAATTTCGAGAAAAACATGGTTGCATGGAGGGATCCGATGGAAAGGAATCAAAGGTAATTGTTGAGTGATTAGCACTGTTCACTGCTGCACAAAATGGCATATCGCCATTATGACGTCATACACTACTGGGACATCAAGGGCACATAAACATGTAGAGAATACCATGCTTTACAAAACTCAACTGAAAAACATATTACAATACAAAAATTTTTTTTTAAAACATCTCGCAATTTTTGTTCCTTCAATCAGTTTGGCTCCATGTTTCAGGTGGCTCTAAGATATACTGTGCCTATTTTGTGAAAAAATTAATCAACCGGGACAGTTCACCTTTAACTATAAACTTACTTTAAACAGTGGGAATGCAACCCAGACTGCGGTAAACAGGGTTTCTGGACCACTAAAAAGTGAAACAAATCTTGTAACTCGTTAAACAGCAGTGCCCTCTACTTGATAAATAATGCCAGGTGTGCTTATTCATGATGACTTGTTATTTTATTGAAATCTGTGGTAATGTTTGTCACATAGAGAGCGCTGATGTTATATGAATGACTTCCACTTGTTGAGGGACCGAAGAAACGAACTGACAAGAAGCTGTCTTCAGTCAGCAATCATGGCAATGTGTGATAGATTTCCAGTTATCAAAGACAGTGCTTTGTATGGTTTTCCGTTTGTGCCATTTAAATACCACTTGCATCAACCCCAAAACACAGTTGAATTTTGATTCCGTCGACTTTTAGAACAGATACATCTTTAACGAAACGCATGGTTGAGTTGTTGCATCAATTATTTGCATGTTTAAGTGTCATTTAAAACTTGACGTCGAGTTTTAAATGGCGCTTAAACATGCAAAAAGGTGATGCACAGTCAATATCGAGTTTTGATTCCGTCAAGTTTTATTTATATCATTACGCATGTTTAGGAACCATTTATTTTCTGAAGTTTGTCATCGAAACATTTAAGAGTAATATGGGGCAACGAAGCTCTGGGAACTAAAGGATCCCTACACATGCGCAATGGTACCAACAAAACTCAACGGAATCAAAACTCACCGTCGTGTTTTGAAATGCGTCAAGTTTTTGCACATGAAAGGCTCATTTGAAACTTGATGCCGTGTTTTCAAACGTGCAAGTTTCAAATAGGGCTTTAACCTATATAACTTGACGCACAAAGTGATTCCCTCAAGTTTTGGGTGCATCGAGTTTTGGGGTTGAAACAAGTGCTATTATAATGGCACAAACTGAACACCATAGCTTGACAGTTCTCGTTGCTATCATTTTAATTGTGATGTGGACCGTGTTGAGAGGCTTATCTGTTCATCTTTCACAAAAACAGACAAGTCTGGTATTAAAACTTCACAGTTTAATATTCCTTTTATTATTAGTCCCATATGAGTGGCACAGAAGTCATTTACTTTATTACGGAATTTAATTTCATTAGAATATGAAGACCTGTTTTTGTTCTTGCATTTTTACCCAATGGTAATTGTTTAATTGGTTTCCAGAATTTACTTTTCAATACTAAACATTTGATGTTTGAAGACATATCTTCAAAGTGTATGTACTGGTAATTCAATTCTATCATCAGAAAGGAAACTTACACCACTAGTTAGTCAGTTTTGAAGTAGACTGAGTTGATCTATGTAAGTGTTTGTTCTATAATTGGTTTCCAGAATTTAAAAACATGTTTTGATTTACTATTCAATACTAAACACTTGATGTTCGAAGACATTAAGTTTGATTTACTATTCAATACTAAACACTTGATGTTCGAAGACATTAAGTTTCAGTGTGTATGTAATTCAATTCTATCATCAGAAAGGAAACTTGTGCTACAAAACAGTTAGTTTTGAAGTAGACTTGAGTTGATCTATGTAAGCTTTTGGGTACGTGATGAGTGTATAATGCACATAACACATTGTGTATATGCCCAGATTTTGTTTATTTTACATGTATAAGTGATCTATCTTTTGTCCGCAAAGTGTCACTAACTTAATTGTCAATTAATTCTCATCACTATAAATCTGGTAATTCGTTTTGCATATAACTTAATAAAAATGTTTTGATGTTTAAGACCCATAACAAGGAATGTGCAGGTTCTGCTTGGTGGGAATTTATTTGCGACCTAAGTTATAGTGCTGTAATTTTCCACAGCAATAGCTGTCTACTACACCAGAACTATGTACTTTAACCACACTCAGTTCAGGATATGGTAGAGTTATCTTTTATTGCAACTAAGTACAAAAAGACAGTAATCCACAATTATAACAACAGCAACACTACACAGTGTTTATGTTGACTTTTAGCTGCTAATTCTCTCTTACTAGTGGTCAGAAAGTAAGGCTTTCCATTACACATGTATCAGGAAACCACTTGATTCGTGCTACTTTTTATTCTGCATTTGGTTTCCTACTACTCTTCCGTAGTAGAGAACAAAAAAATGTCTACAGATACGTTTATCAACAAAACCCTAATTTGTTTCACAGAAATTTGCAGTAAAACAAATTGTATACATACAATACTGCTTATATCTATACAACAAAATAATGCAACACAACAAACACATCAAGTATGGATCATATAACATAACAGTATGCTGTAATTTTAGTCAGAGACAAGACAAATAAAAACTTGGCTTAAATATCAACAGTTCAAAAACACTGATATTCACATACTGTACATGAGATTCAGCTAAAAGGTCAAGGTCAATGCAAGTCTATATCTAACATGTCATGGTAATACTATTCACTGATTAATTCTATGTTGTTTTTTTTCAACTCAATTCTATGTAATCTGGCCTAGAGCTAAATAACACTTAATATAACCTAGATATCCAGCTATGGTTTGGGAATTTTAAATGTAAGTTTGTGATCGGTTCTGAGGATATATATCATACACACATACGACCATTTTCACATGTTTTCCTCCATGCTAATACAATCAGTTATACTTCAAAGGGAGATAATGTTGAAGTCTCATCAAATGCATACCAGCTGATTCCCTTACTTTAACATGCCATGCAAATACAAATAACTGCAGAGGAATTGGAAGTTACTGGTTTTTATCATTAAGTGAGACTTTCAAAATAACCCAAAACCAACACCTTCTTCCATGGCAGTGGCTTTTTGTCTTTCACTGCTAATTTCACATGCAAATTCTGAAATAATTTCTTAAAAAAATTAAAATAAATTCAACCTGCAACTCAGCTGCCATACAGATCTGAAGACCAGGACAAATTAAACACAATAAAACAGAATAAAAGTCAAAATATCGAGCACATTGCATAATAGAAGAAAAAAAAAAAAAAAGAAAAGTAAAAATTCAACCTCAGCTAAAAGAAAAAAAAAATCATTCGAACTGAAGAGCACTCTTAATAACTCTTTCAGAATAACTACCTCTCTCATAAACCTCTACATGCATAATGACAGCTCATCACGTCCAGTTTCAGTAAAGACTAAGACGACTTATCTAGTTGTCAAAGTGCAAACTTTACTTATTCATAGGTCGTCCAGTAATTTACTTCTGACATTTAAAGCTTAGAATGTGCTAAAATGATGAAAAAGAAAATGGTAACAAACTAAGGTATTTTTATTTAAAAATAAAATACCGCAGCAGCTCGCACAAGATTGGTCATATATTTCACTACACCATTTACAGTTGAACAAAACACTTGAGGAGCAAGGAGCTATACTCACATCAGACATCTATGCAAACCGGCATGTTGCTGTTGAAACTCTACATGGTCTACATTTTGAGGTAGCCGTTTGAAGATGGTGTGTCATATATGTAACATTAACAAACAGGATTTAATGATTCAAAATAACTGTCACAGGCACGATGCAAAAAGACAGATGGGTTTTATGTTGTTGGATTAAAAAAGGGTTATTGTTAATTTTAGACGTAGGCCTACAAATGTAGAAACGCTTGCACTTAATGGTCAATGTTTGTTAGCATAGCCTATTTTCCAATAAATTTCTACATTCTGCCAAAATATGTGCTTTTTTTCCATTGTAAGTGGTAAAAACAGCCATATTGCTGTTGTTGTAGTGATTCAAAAGGCGGTCTGCTGTAGCAACATCATAGTTGAGTCTCTGTGATCGAGCCTCTGTCCTTCATTAGTCACCAAACAAATCATACATGTATGTGTATCCATATTTTGGGAGATAGCCAGTGAAGCATTCACTCTTGTGAAATTTTAGCACGCTGAGTGATAACTTTCCGATTTTTGTATGTTACAACAGGCAATTTAAACATGTTAGGCTTAAAGGAGCCCTCTTTTAATTTGGGCAATAACATTTGGAAAATGTTTCTGGTGCTAGCCAAGCAGGGAAACGTGATGTACTTGTGTCTTATAGGTGATGAACATGTTACCACAGCAACAACACACACATATATATATATATATATACATAACTTTCGGAACATTTTCTGAACAGTGTGGTGTTCTTGGCGGAAAAAAGATTTAACCAGGTACAGTACAATGAGAATAACAAAACTTTGTAACAAAAATAGACAATTTTAAACAATTAATTGTGGACATCATATAAGGGAAGATTTTCAATGACATCATATTACGATTTCCAACATGTTTGTGACCAATGAAGTCCAATACTGCATTGTTTTCAAACCCATTAAGTACACCATTGACTCTCAAGGGAAAATAATACTGATGTCGCTGCTTGGCTAAAGAGTTGTTTCCCTTGCTTCACCATGCCCTGGTGATGCCATTAATTATTCTCATATAATTACATGAAATATGAGCACCTTTTCAATGTACATCAGGATACGATGAACGGTATAGTTGCACAAAACACAAAACATCTGCCTTCACCGAGCCAAAATGTATTTCCAAGCTACAACCATGAACTACAGGAACAGTCCTCAAGGTGACGGACAGACATCATAATGCTCCCAACTCTACTCTGAACTCTGGTCCCAAATCTGGGTAGCATCCACAAAGTGATCAATTCTTTGCTATTTCCTTGTGAAACTGTTTCATTCCAAAATAAAAATGTATGCAAATAAAAATTTAGACTTTACATAGTTTTTGAATATTGATCCCTTGATGTCATGTTGTACTCTACACATTAATGTGTATTAAAGAATATATCATGACGTAGAAATATGATAGAAGAATGAGACAACTTAATAAACCACAGCATGAACAATGCGACAATCAAAATGCTGACATCACATACATGTGCATGTACACATATGCCAGCAGGAAGTGAGAATCATACAGCATGGTTTGACCTTGAGACATCTTGTACATGTAATAAATGCCATTTTCAATCACCTTCATGAAGAAGATGATTTTAATAATTGTCAGCATGATGAAACCTTTTCTGTTATGTAGAATATAACGCTGACTGATACAAAGTACAAAAACAAAAAGACAGAAAAAAGGGCAAATGTTGGCAACACTTTACTGCAACATGCACAATGGATGGATTGGCCTTTTTCCTATATATAACTTTTACATTCCTGGATAATGCAATGCTCACTCTGAGTTTCTGAAGTAGGAAAAGCAGTAAAACTTACCAGCTGTCTCAAATGCAAGATAAATGTGACAAATATAACATAAAATCACATACTTGTCACAAATGTAACATAAATGTCAGAAATCACGGGCAATAACTTCAAACAACTACAAAGTCCAAAAAACCATTTCTGTGAATTCTTCATGAGACAGCGGACATTCAATAGTATGACAAAAAGCAGCGAATGATAAATCCACTTTCACGAAACTTTCAGAATCAAGATGTGTAGAGACTTTTCTGGTAAATGATGCTGTGTAGGCGATAGCACCATAAAGTAGTATGATTTACAGTGAAAGTTGTTTATAAATACTCCTGGACTTCAAATAGAAATGACACAGGTCAGGATGATCAATTCTTTAGATAACAGTTTCCATGAATTCATCGCTATCTTGGTCAGAATTATGCAACACAAGTGCCCCCAGTTGGCCAGGATGCTCACGGACAGGTGGAGACTGGCGATCGTGGACCGAAGTGTCAATGGGTCGAAAGGAGTTTGACGGGGACACAACTTCCCCTGTGGGATTACGTGCCCTCTCGTACTTACGTTGTCGTCGTTGTTGTTGCTGCATTGCACCGCTCGTGTCATACACTGCCTGTGAGAGCTGAGCTAGATAGTTGGATGCCCGGGAGTTAGGGGTGGAGTGGTCGCCCTCTGGGGAACACTGGGCATCTGGGTGACCCTGAGGGTAGGTCTGCTTTCCAGGATTGCGTGGCCTTGGGGCACTCAACTGCCCGTATATAGCATCATTACGCTCAGCGTCTCTAGGGTTGGAGCGTGCAAACTTTTCCATGCTTGAGCGTCCGTTTCTCTGGGGCAAGTCTGTGACAGGCGGGAAGAAGGTGGGGTAAGGCGGTGGGGGTGGGGGTGGTGTGGGAGTGGCGGGGAGAGATCGTTGCGCTAACCTATGGCTGTTCTCCTGCACAGGATAAAGGTCAACGTAAGTGTCATTGAGGAGAATTTGGGGTGATTTGGACGGACGCGTGTACAAATCCTCGCTTCTGGTTCCACCACCAGCGCCACCTGGTGAACGTGAAGTGTACGTAACTTCTGCGTAGTTACTGGGCTGCCTCGTGCGTGTATCTCGTGGAACATTTTCCCGAGATCTTTGCAAAGTGTTGTCACAGCTCACCGACCACAATGGTGGTAAAGGTCGAGACCCTTGGTTAGAGGTCATGGAAGTAGCAGATGGTGTACGACTGCGATGATACGATGAAATCTGTGCATAATTTCCATCAGGTGTTTTAAGTCTGGTCGGGTACGACTGAAACATCTGCAATCCGCAGCCAGGCAGGTGCTGGTTCCCATGGTGATTTCTTGGAGAAGGGAGGTAATCCTGTCCTGGAGGCGATTTCTTCAGGTTACCTTGCCTTTGCACAAGCATGTCTGTTTTGGACAGCACAGAATCTGGACTAAGATGCTGAATAATATTGGGGTCCGATGTAGAACTAGGAATTCTGGGAGAAATGACCTGCGGATGTCCATGATTCATACTTGTGGCTTGAGGAGTTTGAGATCTGCGTGGAAGCTTTGGGAGACTAACATACCTCGGAATATCATGAATGTTTCCCTCCACATTTGCTTCAGCTTCCAAGCGAGTGTTTGGCAAACTCTGTCCACTGGAGTTTCCTGGAGGCGAGGGATTATAGCTGGAAGGGGAATTAACTCTATGCCCACTGAAGTTTGGATTGGGCATTCTCCTTTCAGCATGATGCGTGTTTTGCGAGGGTGGAGCAGACGGCGAACGCTGAAACTGCGGGTTTGGGGTCTGACTTCTGTTAGGATTGGGTGTATGTTGCCCACCAGATAGCTGGTTCTGCATCTGCTGATCTCTCAAATTCTCACTTTCTTGAAAGTAGCGCATCTGCAAGCTCAAAATCAGCATCAGCTGTTTGGAGTCTAGGTTGTGAAGAGTCATGGCGCGCTTGTGGCGACGTCGCTTCTGTCGAATGCGTGCCATGGCTGCGCTCGAATCGATACTGGTGTCCGTTAACAGATTGTCAGTGGATTCCTCGAGGTCAGGAGCTCGCTCCTGCACTAAGCTATGGCTACGTCTCAGCGCAGTATTCGGTGGATCTCTTTCCTCAGAGACCGTCCTCACCTGTGCACTAGGCAGTGGTGCCAGTGCCCTCTGGTGGACAGGTTGTTCATTGTCACTGTCACTGGCGATAGATGATCCTCCACTGACAGAGTACACTTCTTCATAAGTATCCTATGTGGAGAATAAAACAATGAGTTTGACATTAAAAACTACTGATTTGGCCAGATTCTGAGTTTCATTCATCTATTCAGCACCAAATGTACCATTTTGTTAACTTTCATTTGCCTTTTAAATTACAGGCAAATACTGAAGTCTGCACAAGCAAATGCTTGGTAAAAGAAACAGGGACTGAACAGACTGTCGGCCACTTTTTGCTGAAAGATGTAATTTTGCAATTTTTTAACTTCAGAAGGCATAAATTTATACTTCAAATTGCTACTGACACAATATCTGAAGGTATTTAGTGGAAGAGAATGTTGTAAAAGATTTACCATTGTTAACAAGAAATAAGGTTTTCAAATAACAAAACTGCATAGAGTAATCATAGACCATGTCTTTGTCTAAGGACTGGTTCTGGCTCAGGGACTGAAGCAGCCCAAAGACAGACCTTACCAAGAGGAGCTGTATCTTCAGAGTTACTCTGCATTGTTTTCTATGTGGAGAAATAGTCATGTACGAGTTGTTCCGGCATTGTTACCTTCACCAAAAGGAGGTTAATTGTTTTGTCATCATTTATTTGTCTGTAAGTCATTCTCTGTGTGTATTAGCAACTTTGCCACAAAAAGTCACACTTGGCCTTGGGCACTATCACAAGGCATTAAATTTTAGTTGAGATTCAGATGTGGATTTGGTATGTATGTTTGGCTTTTAAGTAGGTATGACTTAGAATATATCTTCATGCATGTATACTGCATCTTCTTGTGGCAAGTGCGGCCACACTTTGAACATCATGAGAAAGACACCAGACATGACACCCCACCCAGTCATATTACACTGACACCGGCCTGACCAGTCCTGTTTCCTGAAGCCTGTTTCACAAAGAGATTTTGGGTTAAAGCCCAAAACCCTAATGTTTTCTAAAAATCAAACTATTTGCTGCTAAATGCTCAAACTTGGCTGAAACTATAATGCACTATAACAGCATAGAATCAGTGGTCAAAATTTGATCAACATAATACATGTACCTGTATTTCACAGGTTAATTTGGATAATAATTTTAGACTAAAGCCCAAAATCGCTTTGTGAAACAGGCCCCTGGCTCTAACCTCTCAGTGCTAAGCACCGAGTTAGGCAGCAAAGAGTCCCATGTTTAAAGTCTGGTATGATCTGACTTAGGATTGACCCCAGATCTCCTGACCCCAAGGCGAATGCCCTAAACACTAGGCCAACAAGGCAGATCACCTTCTGGACTTTGTCCTGAGTCTGCTGCATCCTCAGCGCTAACCCAGACAAAATGGCCGCCGCAACGCACATGAAGACGCCCATGACATATCCTGCGCACAGACCATAAACCAGCTGTAGCAGCGTGCTGTGTATGGACTCGCAGTTGTCTGCATCCTCAAATATGTATGCCATGAACTCTGAAACAAAATACGAACAGAGACACTTTAATTTCAGATATTTGTTATCCCAACCATATTTACAAGCACAAGACTTCAGAGTATTTCAATTTTCAAAACTTTTCCAACAAAATTAACCGAGAAGAGACTAAAAGGTTCATGAAATGTTATTGTTAAAAGGTGAAAGAAGTGTTCAGTAATACCAAAAGAAAGAAAAAGTTAAACAGTCACTTTTCATTTTTTTGGTATATTTGCCTGAATGTGTAAGAAAATGTGTTTGTTAAACACTGAAGCAGCTCCCATTTTCCAGAACTCTGTGAATAGGCATGTTCATTTTTTATTAATTTTATATAACAGGAAAAACAGAATCTGCCAGCATTACCAAAACTAACAATCTTTAGTGTTTTAACATTTAATATTAACTCCTAAGTCACAATAAATAGACAAAGGCTGAATATTTAACATCACACGAAATTAATTAGGATAAGTAAACATCAGTGAGAAATTAACACACTCCAGGTAAATGTCTAGGCAAGCGATATTTCCTTAAATTTGAAACAACAGTTTCGTCAGAAACTTTGCAACAAGATTTTCAGCCAATGAGTGACTTTTCAGTGACCCTGAGGATAAGCGTGGAACAAATTCCTCAGTTCTGTAGGTCACATAAGGAAATAAAAAATATGTACATAAACATTAAATGAGTAAAAAGACAGAAAACTGTGAAATTTGAAGAAAGCAAGTTTTTGTCAAAATTTTCAACTCCCGCATGATCTCGTTCTTTGGACCGATTTTTGTCATTCACTTCAATCTTAGTGTAGCATAGGTATTTATTATGTTCATGTAACATCAAACTCAGATTCCTTCTGGCCGCCGAGCCATTCCAAAAAGAAAAAACGGTGACAGACAAATCCCAACAAAGCCTATAAGCAGCTCCCTTTTGGGGCTGCTTAATTACATTGCTGCTTTATGCATATTTTCCATCAGCACGGTAGAGTTTTCAAAAATGACATTGGATGCGATAAAGCTTTACCTTTAAAGCCATTTTCATCCCATAAGAATACTGAAAAGCTTATTTTTACCCATAAGGTATCATCAACTATTAAAACATAGCTAGAGCACAAAATACAAAACAAAAAGAAAAACATATTTGGTGTGCTACTTGTACACTATTACTAAACCAGATAAGTACCAAATTTAATTTTCTAAATTATCATATGAATTGGAATATCAGGATTTCGTTCACAGCTATGAAAGCATAACCTGGCACTGTCAACACATATATCTGATTTGTTTCATGAGTGTGATAATTCTCGTCACCAACCTGCTGAATCATCGGTGTACTGTAAGTTGAGGTTGGAGCGGGTGTATGGGGAGGTACAGTGGCACACCCGCCTGGCCGAGTAGTAACGACATTGGGACAGCGTCTGCATCACCTGGATCACGTGGGTGCCTGTCAGTGTTGCGGCAACGGTCTCCAGGAGGGCAGTGGTCAAGCATGCTACGATCGCCAGGACAACCTGTAAACACACAGATCAACGATTTAGTTATTTGATTTGAAGTGTTACATGATAATCAAGACTTTTTCACCTTCACAATGTCAATCAGGTTTATGGGTGGAGGAAACTACTTACATCTAGCATGTCACTGATGAACTTTCCCACATGGGAACAGATATGAACATAATATCGGTGGGTTTTTATTTTGATTTGTTCGTAATCTAACACCATACTCAAGAATTTTTTTATCACTTTCATGGCAGTCAAACTTATGGGGCAGAGGCTTACTTGAAGAACTTTCCTACATGTAACATACAGAAATGCTGGCCATATTGGTGGGAAGGAAAGTGGTGTTAAATTACGTCAGACCGCAGGAATGGCAGCATGAGCATAATTGATGCTAGCAGCATATACATTCAAATTCCACACAGGCGTTTTATACTTGTGTTTACGGTCAAACTTCATTATATATTCCAGGTTGCATATAACTAGTTTGCGACAATGCAACAGTCAGACATATGGAAATCGTGAATCTTTCAAATCTGGTAAAACTGGATAAAAAACAACTGTTCCAAATTTAATCAGGTTATATCAAATCATGGTGATTACAGATTTGTCCACCAAATTTAAATGAGCTTATCCAACAGGCTTCAACTGAGAAATCCTGCCTACAAGACTTGGCGTCTTTGATCTGTGCAAACTCACAGAGGTGCAAACTAAGATACTTCCATTACATTCAAAATGAGGTCATAAAAATAAAAGGGAATGGTAGATTTGTAAACACTGGGTGACAATAATATGCTGTGTGAGAATACTTTGCTCTGATCTTATTCTGACTTTATATCCATGCCTTGTTTAACAATTCTAGCCCTACCTTCATGATATGGCAACATAATGCCTGCAGGATTTCCTAGGAACTATCCTATACATGCAGGAGTCCTTGAAACAACTACCACTGCCCCCTGTCAAAATGTAGTCACCACATGAGCCAGGAATCCCAACAAAGCTGACCTTATACACAGACCATTCCATTGTCATTCATGGGTAATAAAGGGTACCATTCCGGGCCAGGTTCAACTAGATACTTGGCTCAAAAAACAAAGCCTATGAAAATTGTGGTTTGCAGAGGAAGGGATTTCCCAGAGAGCCTGAACTAAGGCCTCTGACCTCTAAGGTCAAATCAACAGACACAGTGTGGGAACTCTGATCCTAAGGCAAACATAAAAACATTTTTTTCTGAGGACAAGCTCTTCTTTCTCTCTGCAGAGGGTTTGTTAAATATGCAGAGAGGTATTCTCATGCCAACAGAAATCGGTGGCTAGAATCCTGGCAGCTACACAGCCTGAAATCACCTACCCGGTGATTACTTCAATGTCAACAACCATGACAAATTTAATAACATACCAGAACTCAAAATTAATGCAATATACTATGTACTGAATGCGAGCAAAACATCTCATTAGAACTTCAGAATTTTCTTTCCATATGCTGAAAACACTTTTGAAAATGTTAATATTTACCATGGTCAGTTGTACAAACTCATCCACTTTACAATGAAAATTTATGTTTTTTTCGTCTTAACTGTATTGTACATAAGTTTACAGGAGTTTACATAAATGAAACCCATACAATCAAAAATGTATAATGAACTTAAAGAGAAGAAAAAAAAAAAATTACTCAAATTTCATACACACATGTAGCATTAACATACAAGATGAATCATCTCATGTCCGTAAAATTAAATGTTATTAACAATAACTATTTAATCTGCTGTAATATTCACATATAAAACTGTGACAACTTCCCAATTATACGAACAACAATTATAATACATTATCCATTAACACACATTTATCTTTATTATCACCATACTTCATAGAGTGCTGGATGGGTGCTTATTGCCAGATGCATGTTGTCCATGCAGTTATCTCCATGTATGCTCTTGTTTTTTTTGCTGTTTTTCTCATTAAATTAGCTGTTCTATCAGTATATAGTCCTATCCTAGGTATGAAAAGGACAAGTGTCACAGAGGTGAAACATGCACATATTTGAATAAAATTTTGTCAAAGCTGAAAGTATTTGATATTGAACTCAGGTGTACAGAAACAAATTACACACACACTAATGATACTAACAAAACAAAATATCTCCTGTGTTATGCTAATGATAATTAGGATTAAAGAAAGTTGGCGTATTTACATCTCTGCACCTATTGTCCTTTCGAAGGTCAAAAATGAAATTATTACTGGAGTTTGGCCTAAGGTATCAATTTATTGATATGCATGTATTTGATTGTTGTTGTATCCCCAAAGCAACAATTTTTCTCCTGTATGACAGTGGTTAGTTTTCATGAGAGTAAACAGGAATGCACATCATCCTTTGGCAAGGTACTAACAAACTTGACCATGTGTACCATACAGATACGCACACCACATACAGTGTACCTGTCCGTGGACAACGGGCAGTCTGCAAAGATAAACTGAAAGAGGGAAGTGATGTAAAAATTCCTCGTCCAAGGCTGGGATTGATCTCCCTTCTCAAGAGCCTTGGCAACATAAAGATGAAAGGGGCCTCCGTGGCTACTGAGGTTAGTATGCTGGTGTAATGTATGACCTGGGTGCCTCTCACCAATGCCATCGCTGTGAGTTCAAGCCCAGCTCACACTAGCTTTCTGTCCAGCTGTACTTGGGAAGGTCCACCAACAACCTGCAGATGGTCACGGGTTTCCCTAATCATCTGCCAAGTTTCGCCCCACCATAATGCTGGCCGCCCACGCATATTTATAAGTGAAATATTCTTGAATACGTCGCAAAACGGCAATCAAATAAAGAAATTCAATTGAAGCAAATGACATGTTAATCTGGCACTCTTTGCACAGCGAGATGGGATAGTGTTTACATGTGAGTATGACACACAGTACATGCTACGTACAGGGTACAGATATATTCATGTACATGGAGGATATACAAGCAGTGATCCTTCCTATCACAGTTATTAAATGAGTGGTGTTTCGAGCCTTGAGCAATTACTGCATGAGTTTAATAAATTTGATAATAACGGCCAGGTCACAAATTGCACATCCTATTAATGTCAAACATGTAATTCATCTTGAATGGTTTAAGGTGGTTGAAGAGATAAGACAATGCATGTTTGATTTCACAAGTGAAAGAGATGCAAGATAAAGAGATACTGAAATCTGTTAAATGCCTAGGGTGTAACCACACTTTCCTCCTAATATGGTCTCAGAAAATATTGAGGGAATGTGTGATTTAGGTGAATGGAAAAAATAACCCCTTCCATTATTGTACAATAATAAGATTAACATTTCTTTGAAAATGTTAATCCAAACCATTCAATGACGCTCAATGCAAAAATTTTACCCAAAATCTATGTCACCATCTATGACAACTAATGTCACATATTGACTTGCTTGGTGCAAGGAGCAGTGATTTCAGTACCTACCTGAACAAAATATTTCAATCTAGCCTTTTAGCACAAAAAGTTCACAACAGAAGTTACTAGTCTTACTTATCATCAGGGAATTTGGAGGATGCAACAAAACAGTGTCATCTGCTTGTAGCTCTCTACAAACATGAGGTACGTTTGTAGATGGTTAATATCGTGACGTGAAAATCTCACACTGATGTTGTAGAGCTTGTGTTTGTGAATACATGTAGCCTGATTCATGGCAGCCCCTTCATTTTCTTTAAACAACCTTCACTGTAAGGATAAAATTTATTCCGATTGATATGCTGATTGTGTGACACAAAAAGTTACCCATATGAGTACTAAAATAGCACAGTCATGGTGAAGTTAGTGACCTCTAACCTGACTTTTCTTTCCTTTCCACAACAACAGACAATTTCTATAAAAGTAGTGTGGTGGGCAGTTGTGCCTTTTCATGGATAAGCTAACTAATGAAAATTTAGGACAAAGGTGTCAGATCATAAAATCAGATCATTTATATAACACATGTGATATCACAGTTGTTATATCACTGACGGGCACATTTGTTATATCACTGACGGGCACAGTTGTTATATCACTGACGGGCACAGTAGGAGATATACATATACATGTATTTCATTGAATCTAAAAATTCATCCAAAGAAGTGCACTTTTGGAGAGAAATAAAGAGTTAAACATAAAAAAAATTATTTCTGGTACCGGAACTAAAACATTTATGATACTAACTTCTAAACTAACATTTCAAACAGCATTTTAAGATCAATAAAACGTCCTGAATTAGGTAAAATGAGCACAACATGGTCATGAGGGTAATTCTACGTCAAATCCACAGCAGACCTGTAAGCAGTAGATATGTGTAAGCCCTCAGGCAGTGTGAGCCGCTGTGTAAAGGTTAGATTTAATAACATTGTTTTGATGAGGCTCAATTACCATCATGGCTGTGAACAAAATCAGTGTAATGGCTGATGACAGACCGTAATGGCTGATTTCCTGTTTGGAGAACAGACACAAAAACCCAACCGAAAAAAAGTACAAAGAGTGAATAAATAGATTGGAGAAAAAAAGGAAATCGTTAATTATATAAACCACTGCTGCATCATGGCATGCAGAGTAAAAACTTACTGCGTTAATAAAATGTGACCTGTCCCCTTTCAAGGCACACTTGTATGTACATGGATACAGTGTTTATTAAATTACGGACGACTCCATAGATACATGAATATGGCTAACAGATGGGAAAATATCATTATTTCAGTACAAGTGTAATGTGTATCAAATTATGCGTCTCGCATATTATGTTTCGCATGGATCATTCGCAGATCTCTGTAGTTAACCTAACAAATACACCGCACACCACTGATTGATGTTTAACTCAGAGCTAAACATTTTTTCATGCATGATGGGAGTCCAGCTTCTGGGAAACCAAAGAAAACTACCAGCTTTTGGCAGGTACCTGACAAACTTTCAGTCACAGCCAGAAGAGCATACAAAGAATGTGCTTTGTTTCAGTTTCATTTCCTAATTTTGGCAGACAGCTAACAATAATCAAATGGCTGGCCATAAAACATCTTGAACGAATCAAACCTAACTAAGGTTCTGTGCTGATTTAAATGAAACATTATGTTCTGAGATTTATTCCAAGATCGCGGCACACTTGCCAAAGAAACACCTACAAAAAGTGAGATTATTTTCAACACACAGCTAACTGCAATTATTCCACTGTGAGTTGGAGTATATGAGACCATTAAAAAAGGGGCTTTGCAGTTTGCCCTGTCACTTTACAGGTATTTGATTGGCAAAGCAGGTTTTCATCTGACAAACGAAGGTACAAGAAAGGCTATGCAGCGCAGTGGATGATAAAAATTTGGGCATATGGTGGGGCAGAATAGTGTTCTACAACAGGAAATGAAAAAAACGCAAACATATACCCGAAATGACCTGAAATTTTGTTCATGTATAAGTTGCTCATTTTTCCTCACTGGGAGTTCTATTTATTTAGAATGAGATTTATTTGGAACATGGGACAATATCCAACTGGCAAGATGTAAATTTCAGCAACAAAAGCAACATTTTATGACATTTATCTGTCCAAAATGACTTTTGTGAGAGAAATTTTAGGTCACTTTCAGTAGGTTGATTGGAGTTTCATGCTGCTCTTGAATATTTCACCCATACAACGGTGGCCATCATTATGCTGGAAGGAAACCGGCAGAGCCCAGGGGAAACCTGCAACTACATGTACATGTAAGTTGCTGGCACTAACACATATATCATTACAAATAACAAAAATTTTTGTATAAGATTCAGGTAGAGTGATGAAGACAATAAGACATTGCAAGAGAGGATATTTGTTGTAAAACTGTTATGTGCCGTCCATGTATATGCTTTACACAGTATAATAATTGGGCCAATTTATTTAGCTGTGCACCTCCCCCTCCATCATAACACACTTCATCACAAAACCTGACTCAGTACAACTCAGTCATGGAGTTTTCACACATCTCTACCTGTACATACTTTTGAAAGTTTCAGTAAAAACAAAAGTTTAGTTTCTTGCACATTCCCTCCAGTCAGGATCTTGCTTCAGGCAATTATTCAGTGAAAACTGCAATATAATGCTAATCTGGCTTACGGTTACCATCTACATGTAAACTGTACACGTAGCATCAGTGCATGTCTGTTCCTACCCATGTACACTGTACACGTGGTATCAGTGCATGTCTGTTCCTACCCATGTACACTGTACACGTGGTATCAGAGCATGTCTGTTCCTACACATGTACACTGTACACGTGGCATCAGGGCATGTCTGTTCCTGCACATGTACACTGTACACGTGGCATCAGGGCATGTCTGTTCCTACACATGTACACTGTACACGTAGCATCAGGGCATGTCTGTTCCTACACATGTACACTGTACACGTGGCATCAGAGCATGTCTGTTCCTGCACATGTGCACTGTACACGTGGCATCAGAGCATGTCTGTTCCTACACATGTACACTGTACACGTGGCATCAGAGCATGTCTGTTCCTACACATGTACACTGTACACGTGGCATCAGGGCATGTCTGTTCCTACACATGTACACTGTACACGTGGCATCAGGGCATGTCTGTTCCTACACATGTACATGTATTACAAAGAGTATATTCACACGCTGTCCACAGCTAACAATCTTCATACAACGTGCTTCACCTGTAACATGGTGAACTTGTAATGAAAAGAGTCAGAGAGGTGTACATCTCAATCCAATCAGCACACATGTACTTTCAATAGCAGCTACATGCAACAGAACTCATTTGCATCACAGTAACATGTATATGTAAATTATGAAAAAAGTTCACATGTAACTATTTGATGTAAATGTAATTCCGCATTCCTCAAAGTCAAGGATTAAGTCATGTGAAAGATAAATAACTACATGCCTGCCACTGCAAATGTATATATACTTCATTAAGGAAAACTTCCCCTCCCCCCTATTTTTTTTTATTCAGTAAGATTAGTCCTTGAACTGAAACTGAAAGCATGTATTTGAGAAGTCCTGCAGACATCCTGCCAGTTCACCTGCTCTAGGCAACAGTAAGCAGACAATGAGGTGAAAGATAACATGAGAAGTGATAGAAAAATGAAAAATACTGCATAATATCCTGAGAACTATGGCTGACAATAACCAAAAAGGACAGTATGTTTTACAACAGAGCAGTCTGCATAGCGTATGTAAATTACGAACTTTAACAAAACCTAGTTTTGGACCTATAAGGCCATGAAGCAGAGTTCTGTATATAACTTCCATATCATTTTGACAAAGCAAAGCGTGTTGGAGCGAGTAAAACTGCTAATGCCCAGATATCCGTGGTCTCGAATGACACAGTTTCTGTACAAATCATATTAACTGAATACAGAAGTTCACATGACCTTTGTTGAAATCACTACATGTACACGTATACAGTTACAAAAATTCAGACACTGATACCTGGACATTTGTGTCCTTCTGCCTTCCAATAGGGGCACTTAACAAGGAGCATGGGTGCAAAATACTGGTAATACTATATGAAGGACGTCTCAACCCATGCAAATCTACACTTGTTTTTCTTACGGTACTTTCAGCTCAAAATTTACCTACACAAATTTTAGCTTGACACTGGCCATGGAATGGTGGTTATGTGGAAGACACCCTAGGTCACTTAGCCAGCATTACAGTAGTCATGGCAGTACCAATACTGACTGAACATTTGTCAGATTCTGATTGATTAATGTATCTGATTGGTCTTTCTTGACATAAGCAAGGATAAAGTGATGGGGATTATGCTAAACTAATTGTACCAAGCAAGTTTTAAACATTCACCTGCTGAATCTGGGTACAAAGGTTGTATTCTTTAAAACAAATGCATGTATTAATATGATGAATTTTATGTGTTTGGGTACAAAAAATTTAGAGACAATTACTTTATTTGATTGGTGTTTTATGTAGTACTCAAGAATATTTCACCTATACCACAATGACCAGTATTGTGGTGGAAGGAAACCAGGCAGAGCCCGGGGGAAATCAACGTCCAAAGCTTAACCTTTGTTTTAACAGTTCACCAATTCCATTTATCTTTTATGAACAGATACATGAACGGCAATAAACATTACTTAAAAATTACATGTCTGTTCCATGTTTACATGTCTGTCCAATGTTTTCACACAACATATAGGGAATACGCCCAAGCAGTACTGCTGTGATACCTTTTCTGACACTGACAGCTTTAATTCACCTCTCAAATGTGATTGCACAGTCCTTTACCTTTGTGTACACATACCTATTTTACACCAAAATGAGGTGTCAATGAGGAGTAACCCACTCTGAAACTACAGGGTAGCAGGCATTCTGCAAGGTAGAATGTAGCCATAAAGTCTGTGCTGTTTAGTCATGTTTATTATCACATCAGTGTGGAACTGTATACACCGCCTCGAGTCAAAAAGCTCTCATGTACATTTTGTCCCCGTGCATTGCCCATGCAAACCTTTTCACATTCTAGACTCACCTGGGGGAGTGGGGGAATCTTTTCTTGCAGCCTGAGGTGAGTGTGGGAGTGGGGGTGGAGTGGAGATAGGCTCTGAAGCCTCTGTCCCACCTAACAGATGACCCTAATGCACGAATTTAGCTCATTCATGATGCTGGTGTGAATTCAATGTTATAAATCTCAGAGGGGCAACCTGTTAGAGATTTGTCCCAATAAAGACCAATCTGGCAATAGCAGCCATGGTAAGCCAGGGTGGTGGTGGTGGTGGCAGTTACGAGGGGGTGGGTCTGGTCTGGTGTCTGGGGGCGGTGAGGTTTGCTGGGCATTTCCAGTGACTGTATAATCTGTAAGACACTGCAATGAACACAGTTTATGTGTTTGCCCTAAATTATCATAGTGACCAAGTCACTCATTTTGCTCCATTTTGAGAGTTCTACTGATTTTGGAAAGGGGTTGAAGTTGGAAATTTTATGAAAAAATGTAAGTTTCAGAACAAAAAGAAATGTGTTATGACCTTTCAGTCAAATACATTAAAGTAATGACATAAGGGGGACAAAAAGAATCAATCCCTTTGGAATTCATTGGCAAGCATCAATCATCATGCAGGCACAATGTCCACAACTACATGAAAGAAAAAAATGTTCGGTCCAGCAGGCTATTGGCTGATCTGAAATAAGTGCCAATCATTATACGTGTACTATTAGCTAAACAGTTATTGAGTGAAAAGATATGGGAAATATATGGTGTCAGTAATGCTTATAACGCGCAAGGCACCTACCTTGCCTAATATAAGGGTTACTGGCACCATATGTTTCCCGTATCTCTCACTGAGTAACCATGCAACTGACTGTATCCTGCTGATGCCTCATCTAATATGAGGCTCACTCACCCCAGTGTCATTTTACTCAGTAATAGTGTAAAGAATTTACCTCTTGAAGACCCTCAAAACTAGACTGAAATTTGTTTCCTGAAAAACAAAAGAAGCCTCAACAATAATTTTCTGTTGTGTCTAGGAGCTTCGAAATTTCAAGCAGTAATCTGGCAATAATGATGTCATAACATCACTGACATCGTTGTGTCATTGTTGGTATCACTGTTGTGTCACATTGTAACTGTTATATGTTGTTCTCCCTACTGTTGGTTTATCAGACGCATGTAGCATCTGCTGCAGGATTCAGAAATACATGTGTCTCTCCTGTGACCATTCCTGTCCGATGAAAACAACATTTCATCTCACGCCAGATAAATGTATGTATGAGAGGTACACCTCCAAAGGCCTTCCTTTTTGATTTTCAGCAGGACTGTGATTATCACACCCCTTGCAGAAGACTACGTGTGTGATTCACCCTTTCCAGATTCTTCATTATTTCAGGCGTGTTTTATTAGCACACCTGGTTTTTGTTTCAGAAGTGTGCTAGATATGGGAGAGTGCCAGCACGTCTCAAATACGAAGGCATGCATTACACACTGTGTATTAATTTGATAACATCCTCCTGTAAATTACATTTGGGTTAGCTCCTGCAGATGCCATGAGCAACTCCCACTAACATTCCATGCAGCAGCTGTTATAAATACTGCAGCACTCAGCACAGTACTGCATGGCATTTCTCTTCTGGCTGCAGACCCCAGAGCGTTTGACCCTCAAGCAGTGTCAGTAATTTTCTGCAATTTATCACTTAGCTGGTAGGTAAAGCTCAGCTTGTCACAACACAAAACAAAGTGCAGTTGAGAGGTGAGTGCTTATACACTGTGCATGTGCAACCACCACAAAAAACTGGGACATCTACATCCAGCAGAGAGATGTGCTGGTCTCCACTTATGTCATTACAAGTTGAGGGCGAGATGGCATAAATGAGAATGTTGCTTTACAACTTGGTACACGTGGGACTATTTGCCCAATAGGCATTGTTTTAACAAGGCAGTACGTGTATTGTGCATGATCGAATTTGGTATTGGTACTTTTTGCTGCCTCGCTTGGCACTCAATACTGAGACTCTAGAACAAGGAAAGAGGACTGGTCAACTTGGTATGTGAGGTAGGTGGGGTGTGTGGTGTCTTGGGCAGGACGTTCAAGTGGCGGCAGCACTTTGGCAGCATGGACTCTGCCACAAGAAGATACCGTATATATACATATATTCTAAGGACTCATCACCATCATATGAATGAAAAAATTGTCCAATACAACATTAAACCCAAGCATACATACATACATACATGTATTGTGTGTACACTGCTAAAACTACCTGCAAGATATCATTATTTTTTTGTATATGATACCCAAACCCACCAAAGAACATACATGTATTTCAGAATTACGATCTAATCCTGTCTACATGGAAATACTTTTCTACATTCTACATATCAACCAGTGTTAAAATTGGCAGATCCTTAGCTACCATGCTATAAAGCGATGACACTGCATTGCGAAAGGACATCACTCCGCATGATGGCGTGAAATGATGCTGAAATGTGCACACCAGACAATTTGATACAGGTATTACAGCCATCATACAGCATCTTTAACAACAGGATTTGTACAGGTCTATGCATGTTTACTTGCACGGGTACCTTGTATATCCACAAGAGTCTCTCTACTACATGCATATCCAGAACTAAACCATTCCTAAACATGTATTTCTAACATTACAAATCAAAATATGCCCACTTATAAAAGTGCTTAGGAAGAAAAGGCTGCCTATTTCCTCCAGTTTGGACTGCAAAGTTTAACCTGTGTACATGTATATGGGAAACTTATAACAATAGGCGCACTGTCATAGGACTGTAGTGTATCCTGCGGAAAAGTCGCAAGAAATGCAGTAAGTAGTCAGTGTTTATAGGGCCTCAGTTTGTCCTGGAAGAGGGCAAAGGTACAAAATAAAATAAATAGGTTTTCAAATAATTTCCAACGCATCTCTCCAGAAAATTAAGTGAAAAACATGAGAACTAGAGACTATATTTGGACATACATGTAACAGCTTTAACTTTTTTTTTCAAATTATGACACAATTTCTTGGTTCTAACCCCTGGTTCATGTAGTGTCACACAAGAAGGCTGCTACAGCAGCTGGGGGTTACCCAAACCATGACAGTCCACAAGAAAAGGTGATAACTACCTCACCCCTATTCTGGGTGCAACAGATGCCCTCAAGGTTACCGATGACGCCCTGGAAGGGCAAGCCGAAAGGAAAAAGTCCACAGAAATACAAGTAGGCAGAAAAACAGCGTGTAGTTTCACTCCATCAGATAAATGTTTGGCTAGCTGGGACTTAACTAACCATAGTAGTGTTGTAGAGAACATGATAACTACATGTACTCTGGGGGCAACAGAAGCCCATCCTCCACTCCACGACCCCCTTGGGGCATTTGACTCCTTTAATGCCTTTGTGTGTAAAACCTCATTCAAGTTTTCACACCCACTCACAGGAAGCCCTTTAAACTTTCACAAAAGGAGTCCTCCCAGCCCTCAGGTTTGAATGTCTAAAGTGCCCTTTTCTGTTGACAAAAAGGGCTTCCTGAATGAGCTGAACACTTATTATGGGGTGCAAGAAAAAAGAACTTGAGTCAGTGGGAGGCATGGCTATAGTGCACAGAATGATCTGTTTCTTATAAAGCAGTCTGCGTTTAAAAGGTTATATTTCGTAAAAAAGATCTGCAATTTATAGCAGGTAATGAAAACCTTACTGAATCAGTTGAGATTGATACAGATTGACTCGCATAATTTGCAACATACAGCATAAAGGAGTTTTATTTATTATTTTATTTGGCAATCTTAGACTTCCAGACATTTATGCAAATGATTTCCATAACTCAGTTTTGGAATTTGAGGAATTTCTTTTAGATTTTCAAGTAAAGTTAGCTGCCAAGAAATAAAATCAACTAGTGTAAGATACAAAATCATGCATAAATTCACAATTTAAAAGTAGCCTGAGCATCCCCATACATAGCAGTTTGTATAATCTTGCACTGACCGGTTCTGCTTGAACTGAGTGGCTAAGTGTACTAAAAGATGGAAGATGTTATTTACAATCTGGGATGTGAACATTTGATAGACTGACTAACTATAAACTACGAACTAACAAAGCTGCTTTATCACAGTAAGAAAGAAACTAAGATATAACAGCCTTCAAGAGCACAATTTCAAGGCCCCTTAACTGGCAATATACAGATCTGGGTCCATTTTCACAAAGCCCTCTTAGCGTTAAGAGCATGTAATTATCACGACAACCAATGCTGTAGGTATGGTACATGTATCTACGTTCTCATAGCATCAACAGGGCTTCTGTGCATGTAGCCCTGGCTCAGTCACAGTTAAACAGAAAGCAACAAAGAAAAGCCTTTGACAGCACAAATTCTACGTCACTCATTAAGTGAGTTAAATTTTACCGATGTACTGATTGACAGACTGAAATGTCAACATACAGAGCCGCTCAGACGCAGTTAAAAAGAAAGCAATACAGAAAAGCCTTTGACAGCATGGATTCACTCCCAGACAGATTAAAGTTTCCACACCTACATGTATCAAAAGCACACATTTCCCACCTTCACACATTTAACAATAGAAATCTGAGCTCAAAAGAGGTGCATTTCTTTTACTTGTGCCAGAGTGTCTTGAATAAGCTGCATGCATATGACTATTTGTGTATTCAGTCAGTGCAAGGAATCTGGAGACTAGTGGGAAGAGTTTAAGTCATGTGACATTTCCCATATCATTGTGTACACCCCTGTGCTCAAATTCTCTCCTTGAAATGAAAAGATTAATTGACTGAATTACAATCTGATGTCATTCAGCTTAATAAAATCTTCCACAAATGCTGCATAACTCCTGCTCCAAGCACAATCCGTTTTGTAAACCATCTGGAAAGGGTTTACTCTGCATGTTTCTTTTACATGGCTCCCTAATTTGTCAACCTTTTCAACCATCACTGACAGCAATATTTCAACATTTTCTTGGAGAACTATAGGGTGTACAGAAATAATTCTATTATTTCCACAGTTTTGTGAAGTTTATTCCTGTGGTAGCACAAACAAATAATTTTTGGCTTCAATTTTACAATAACAATATGTGTACGATACCCTCTAAAAATTGTATAACCATTGAAAAGGTTGAAAATTCATTTTTTCTATATCAGTGTTGATGTGAAAACTCATAATATCACAAAAAGGGAAATAATTTTTTTTCAGTAGACTTCTGCTCTGGTCTTCAAGATAAAATGTCAACAAATTATAAAACTCTTTAAGTGGGGCAGTTCTATAGATATAGTACCAATGCCAACAATATTACAGATGATCAATGGACAATCAAATAGACAATGGTCATATTCACAATGAATGCAATATACCATACCATAAAATTACCTGTTATACAGGCACACAAAAATCAAACATGAAAAGTTAAATTTGACGTTTATTTTCAGCCCGTATGTAAAAGTTAAGGTAAAGCCTGACAATGTATAAGTCTTGTATAGATCTAAGGCTTTAAACAAAAGCGCTTTAATTTAAGAACGATTTTCAGACGTATTATAATGTGAACATACACTTGTTCTGTTACAACATATTTTTTTCATGTAAAATTTTTCATTCTCTCTTTTCATCTCATCTCTTAATTTCAGTTGTTTTTCTGACAAGTTAATTATTGTTTCACTAGTTCTAATACATAAATGGCATTTCTAAATCATGTTAAACAAACTGAGATCTTGACACCACACTCTGAATGAAACTTTTTCCCATCAAGACATGTCAAACTATTCTTCTTTTCGCCTGTTCTATTTCTAGTCTTTACAAGGAGAGTTACCCACTTAACCATGCTGTAATCCACCTACAATTCTGTATTACCTTGATCATTTCGCTGGATTCTACATTTGATTCCTTACAGAAAGGTGTTCTGGGTTTTATTTTTGGAAGGTAGGGTAATATCCTACTGGAAAAGTGCAAGTTTCAACACAGAAAGTAACATTCTATGATCTTGGTTTGTCTGTAAAGATGCATTTGTCTTGGTGACTTTTCAGGGAAGGTACAGTACCAGGGAGATATGCAAATGCCTTTGTAAAAGTCTGACAGCTAAGTTTTATCTACCTGCATACGGATTCCCACCCAAACAAGAGAATGTCTTATTTTAATGATCTACCCTTATTCTTTGACCTTTTCGAACACTGCTGAGAGCAATATTTCAATATTTTCTTGAACAACTATATGGTCTAGAGAAATAATTCTGCTAGTTTTATGAAGCTTATGCCTATGGTGACACAAACAAATCATTTTTGGCTTAATTTTTACACTAACTGTATTTATACACTACCCTTAAAAACAGCTTTAATAATTGAGAAGGTTGAAGATTTACAGTGTTAAAACCTATATCTTTAATCACTCTCAATGTCCATTCACTTGATGTAAAATATCTCAGGTAAAGAACAAGTACGAGTTTGGTAGTTCATGCATCAGTTCAATTGGAACACATTTAAAGCAATATGGTATTTAATACTGAAAAATTATTCATATACTATAATTTATTCATCCAATATAAACTTACTTTCAACAACCTGAAAACCTTTCAACAAAATTAAATTACTTCTACTTTCAACCATTTCCACAACCACTGTGATCCCTCCAAAAACAATAAAGCAAAGACAAGGTTGCTGTTAGGTAGTAGACTGGATTTGAGCTCATGACCCTATCAACCAACAGTTAGTATGTCAACTCGAACTCACTTCAAGATCATCAGACCAATGTAGTCATGTATTATAGAGTTACTGACAACATATATGCATTCATAGAGATGTATAACACTAAATTGTATGCACAATGTGTCACCAGAGAGAATCAGATCAGTGATCAGTGAAAATGTACAGTTAGATCCTGCACCATTTTGCCTTGTACAAATGTAAAATCAGCTCAAAACAAAACACAGTAGGGTCAAGGTTAAACTCTGCTACAAGCCTCATCAAGTTGTCTGTACTGGTAACAAGGGGTTGATTGTTTGAGTAGGCTCTGTGCATTACACAACTCTCTTTTTTCTCTATCAATTTCTCTGACAGGTCTGAAATAAATAAGCTAGTGTGTCACCACATTGCCAACTGACACTGTCAACATGAGATTGCTAGCTTTCATAGAGATTTAAAAGCAAATTCATCATGTTTGCTGACTAAATATTCTTGCTGCAGAATTTGCATTGAATGTAATCTGGCTAAACAAATTACACAAAAGTGACTGTAAAATGTATACATTATTTTCGTGTATGTACATGCAGACCTGAAAACAAAGTGTAACTAATGTGAACAACAAAAAGAAGTTATGTTATGATAATTTCAGTTGTTTTGTTTCACTGAATTTCCAAGCTGTTTAACAAGATTTTGGTGGTAAAATGTGGAAGCATTTTCACTTTTCTCGCTATGTGCATTTTGGCTTAGTTTCACACAGTGATATCTTGGTTATACAACATCACAAAAATGAAATGGTATGCTTTTTGAGCTTTGGAAGAGATCCATTATTGATACACAGACGTTTTATCTGGTGTTGTGTTCTCTTACACACAAAATGAATCCATCAAATACAGCATTCATCCATACTGCATGTCGCTCATCTAAATACATCTCCTACCAAGCCTTGCATGTACACCTGTATACATTCATACTTTGGATACTTTGGATGAGGCTGTACCATGTATAACATTAAGGCTGGATGACAGAGTGTCAGTTCCAAAGAACACCTGATCGCCCTGCTGGCAGTGGTTGTGTTTAAGCCAAGCCAAGCCAAGCCAAGCCAAGACTTGTAGTTCTAATCCAAGTTCACATCAAGTATCGCATGACCTAAACTAAGCAATAGCTACAAGTATTCATGTGAAACGCTTCATTCAGACATAATATTGACCCTTCCGCAGATGCTCTCCCACACAACTATGGCTGCAAAACAGACCCCACATGTTTTTCCAACTAGCATAGAAATAGAGGAATGAAAAAAATATGAATGGAAAGTGTTAGAAAAAAGCACCCTGGTACACGCCTAGAAGAGTTTTTATAAGAACTAGCTGGTAAACAAAGGAAATTCTGTGTCAGATACATGACGAACAGGTTATTGAACAAAATGCTAGTTGGTACATTCCAGTCTGACCAAATGAGGGATTAAAAAAAGACTAGGCTGTCATTAAAAATAAATTTTTCCTTGGACATACCAAGGCCCACCTTCAAAGTAAGGGATTTTGATAGAAGTTTTTTTTCTGATTTTTCTCTCAATGTTAATTGGTTTGAAATCCCTATCTATTTCTCATGCTGGAATAAAAAAGAAAACGAATTCCCTACTGGCCTATCCTCCTGACAGGGCCAAATTACACACAAAGAGAGATCTTTCTAAGGATGGTCACAGAGCCTGAATATGTACATGTAATTAGAACTACACTGTCATATGAAGAATACCCTGTGTAGCCATGGTGACAATAAGCAGTCTATGACACTTGTCTGTCCTTTTGCACAGTTTTATGTTCCTTGAAGACCACTTGTCTTTCACCAGCAGGATGCACACATCTGTATATCACATGTGGGAATGCTGGTCAGTAACTTGCCAAAGGTCAGCGGTTTATGACGGGCACTCCTATTTCCATAAAGCTCCTAAACAGACTGGCATCATATACCATTTTACAAACATGGTTCTGGACTAAATCTGCCCCTACAAGAAACATTAGGATTTCCAGCACATTTAAGACAGCAACATATGGAAAACCTACACATAAACAAAAAAAGCCATAACTCAATTCAGATTTGCTGATCAACACTCATCTCTTCGGAAAAAAAAACAACAAATGTACAAGTTGTTTACTTAAATGTAGTTAAACACAGTGAAATGTTTGGATTGTAAAGTGAACCATTCTGACCATTACATGTATATATTGTCAATGTCATCTAGACAAATTGGGGGGGGGGGGTTAAGACAGGTATTTAACGTCAGATACTGTTTTTCACACACATGTATATATTTCAGAACTACAGGTCCCAGGGTGTTTCTTCAGAACTGAAGAGGCAGGATAAAGTTGTGTGACGTCATTTCTTCTGACAGTTGGAAGATGTTTACACTTTCACTCCCTTCAAGAGGATCATCTGATTTCCCAAAAATCCTCAGTCTGAAACCTCATCTTATTACTAACCGAATGAAATTCAGCGATTAAAACCATCAACCAGCCGTCTGATTCAATGCAAATCTCAAAATGTCTGCTAAATACGGCAGAATTTTAGACGCCAATAACAATCATTTTCATTCCGTGTTACTTGCTCAGTTGTCTAATCGTAGTCTGTGGACGGAGGCTTTAACCTCATTCATGGACCTTGACTTTTTTGGGGCTTTCATTTTAAACAATTATCATGGCTCTACACGTTTTTGGCTGCTGTCAATCATGGCTACATATTTTATTCACAGCTTCATGTTATAAAATAAAAACATGAAAGCATGCTGTGAAGCTGTGACCTGAATGACATGCTTCATTGCCCATCAAAGCCATGTACTCTTAGCTTACCGATCTGTGTTTTTTTTCCTTTCATTAGATCATGAAGGTAAAACAGAAGGAGGCACAACTTGGGCCCTTCACCCTGTTCAGTGTATGACTGCGACACAGCGTCGCTTGAGCTTTGTTTTAACACTGGATTAGCAATACCTCGCTTGTGGTTAGGCAATCGCGCATGCGCTCTCGAGATTAGTAACTCTGACACGTGTACTGAAAGGTGTTCAGACCCCTGTCGTGTGTCGCTCACTCAACTCAAGGGCCCTTGTTTTAATTAGTAGGATCTGTGCGCATGTGCCCATATACTGACTGGCAGTGCTTTTTGAGAAATATATGATATGTAATGTTGACAAAAATCAAACCACTTACTATGCCCATAATTGCAGCATGTGTGAATTCAGTTAAGTATCTATATGTAAACAGTGCATCGTAAGTTGACAGGAATTGTGACTTTATAGATCTCAAACATGACCAATTTGGGATAATTTTATAGAACTACTATTCCATCAGCAACAGGTAAATGTCACTAACTAATGCTAATTGAAAAACATAATTTTATCGAAATATGTTGACCAGATAATAGTGAAAAAAAAAAGTGTCCACAATAGGTGAATATTTTATGCCTTTCATTGGAAAAAAGTTTTATCAATGTCACTTACATGTCCATATAATCTCACATATATGACCTTATTAAATATGTATTGTGCACAGAGTTTGGTGTTAACATTTTTCTGAAACTAAGAGCACATGATTGCTTCTTATATAGCCAGATCACGCTAAGGCCCGGTCGTTCATTCGCTCTGACGCACGGCCTCCAACACTGTACATCAAATGATTTCCACCCAAGGGAGGTTCCATGGGGCTGACTGGGCGAGATTGTAAAACTGTGCAGTTCTGCCCTCTGTTCTCCACTCTGTTCTCAAACCCTCACTGTCTCTGCTTCATAACAACAATGACAAAGACACTTTGTCATGTGACTTTGAAACCCATAATACTGTACTCCTCTCCAAAATCCGTGACTTTTCAGTTTTGGGTTGCCTGATGCCCAACAAACTTGTTTCTAAGAATAGTCTTGATGCACACATGTAGCTGTTAAAGCTTAAAGCAAGGAAAGAAGTTCATCAGCTTTAACAAGAAAAATGCCCGCACCGCTGCATTGTAACAAGTGATAAGAGTGATGTGATTATCCCTGCAACTTTGAGCGAATGTTATGCATACACATTTTTCGAGGCTAAATGTACACAGAAAAGATAAGAATATGATAAAACAGATTTGCCAGATTTGCAACCTTAGATTAAGTGATAGGCAAAGGTATGTGCTTACATACTACAGAATGTAGCCTTGCATATGAATGTGCGAGTGTGTTAGAACTGGGGTGCATCTTATTTTATGGTCACATTTCTTTGCGTGAACTTAAAAGGCTGAAAACAGACCAGGCCTGGCACACATGGTTAAAGTGAAAGACAGCGCATGCTCAAAGTTAAGTTTGACAAAAAGGTTAGACATCATTATTTTTATTTCCCTCAAGCATTTTTTCTAACAGCTACTATAACAGTGGAAATTGACATTTGACCGTCGGGTAGCATGAAATGCAGCCATTTTGTCTGGGCTGTGACGTAATTGTTCCAAGTGCGGAGCACTCTAGCCACCTGTGACTGTAGTAAGCTGCTACGCATTGTGGTTGAAACTTAAGTACGTGTATATTGCTAAATTTACAACTGAAATGACCAAGAAACTTTTTCCCGCCACCACACAATGGTCTGGACAAGACTTTGCAATGTTGTTCACATGTGTACATGTTATAATTAAATATATGAAGTTAAAACAGTGTCCTATCCCTATATTATTACAGGTTACAATGAGTCAACTCAGAACATTTACGTCCCAGCTTATAAACAGGTGATGTCTCCTACACCTGTAGCTCTATGATTGATCGGTCTCTCATAAACTTAAAAGCATTTGTGCCTTCAGATCCCCAGTTGGCAGCACAATACTCCATACTTCAAACTAAGATAATTCGGGAAACGAATCCATACAAATTCAAACACATTTTTGCATCCAAGGGAGAATTTTGTAATCTTTTTAATGAGCAGTGCTTCAGTCATGAGCTGCCTTTTACTTTAAAGTATATTCCTGAGGCTCACTGCTACCATCATGCCACTTTACCAATGAGGTTGTGTATTTGACTCGGTTGCTTGCTGTTTCAGCTGTGGGTTTAAGTCAAGAGGTGTGTCGGGTACCTGCCAAAGGTCAGGCACACTGGTTTCCTCCATGATAATATTCTTGAAAGTGAACTGAAGTACATGTATTCTGGAGCACAGCTTTAAACAAGAATCAGGGGCCTCCGTGGCTCACGGCGGTTTGCACGCTATCGCAGCACAATGACCCGAAGCCTCCCACCAATGCAGTAGCTGTGAGTTCAAGTCCAACTCATGCTGGCTTCCTCTCCGGCCATATGTGGGAAGGTCTGCCAGCAACCAGCGGATGGTAGTGGGTTTCCCCCGGGCTCTGCTCGGTTTCCTCCCACCATAATGCTGGGCGCCATCGTATAAGTGAAATAATCTTGAGTATGGCGTTAAACACCAATCAAATAAATAAATAAATTAAACAAGAATCAATCAAATACAATAAATGGCCTAAATTTACGTCCATGGTTAAATTGCTCATTTTTCCTGATTCTGAGATTTCTTTTGATTTTAGAAAGGTGTTTTGAGGTTTGCTTGTACTTAAGATGATTTCCTACTGGAAAAATATAACTTTCAGCACTAACAATGACATTTGACATTAATCGGTCCCTAAAATGTACTTTTTTGGTTGAAATTTTAGGTCATTTAGGGTGAATGAAGTAAATAAATACAGGATACGTGATCAAATACTTACCAGTATTTTCAACCTTTTCCAGAATAAAAGCCATACACAAAATCCAGACAGCACCATCTGAAACAAGCAGGAGAGGACTGTTAAATTCTACATGTCACAACTAAAAACAACTGTAAAGCTATCCTTAAAAAAATTGTTGTAGTGGGTAAAACAACCCTGTCACAAAAAATAGAGTTGGTCAGTAGGGAATTCTATTTTTCATCCTGGCTCTTGAAAAAGACAGGGATTTTAAAGAAATTAACATGGAGAAAAAACAAAAATAACTTTTATAAAAATAGCAATAAAAATTTTTGAGTAGGGCCCTTTTTGGGAGGGTCAGTCAGGTTACGCATGTAGAAGGATGGCACTATGAAATACATGTAAATATAACATTTGCCATAGAAGAATAGATAAAAAAATAACAAGTTCCCTATAATTCTGCCTATGACTAAGTTCCACATTTTGCTTCATTCTCAGAGTTCTACTGATCTTAGAAAGTCGTTTGGAGCTTTAGTTAGAAGTTAGGATGATCAGCTGGAAAAATGTATGTTTAAACACCAAGAGTAATATTTTATGAGATTTGTTTGCCTCTAAACACACACACTTTGAGGAAATTACTCAGATGGTATCATGTTTGATGCCCAGACGAAAATTGCGCCATCACAGTGGATGTCTTCTACAACACAGGCCTATAAGTACAAGCAAATGTATTTCTCAACAGCATTACTATCTGCTAATCCCAATGCTATCAGACCTGTGTTCATGAATGCACAGATCATGACAAATGTAGCAACTTCATGCAATTCTACATGCATGTACAATGTACATGTAAGTACCAAAAGGTTGGGTGTGTAAATGAAAGAAAGGAAAAAACAGCAGTCGGAAAGCTGCCATTTAAAGTTTGTTGCTTAAATATACTCATGTCCACAAGTGTAATGAAATGAACAGGAGAGGAGACATATATGGCTTGCTCAAAGCTCTACCATTTGTACTGCTGCGTTAAGTTATGACTTCATAGTTTGGATGTGATGCCATTGCAGCTCTCAACCAATCATCAACACTCTCTTTCGTCACCAGGAGGTATAAACAAAAAATTGCACATGTAACTCAGACAAGATAGACATTGAATATGTTTTACCATGAAAAAGTGGATATTAAAGCTTTAAAAGAAAAGAGCACATTCACATGTACACAACCTATATCTTAAAAGAAAGGGCTTTACTTATGGTTCAAAAAAAAACATTTGAGTATTTAATAGTTAAAACAGTCAAGACTGAGAAGCCTTTTTAGGCCGCCATTTTAACAGATTGCTTACGGCATCGTGCTTAGCTTTGCGAAGTAGCTCTTCTGTCTTTGAAGGTAAAAAAAAAATTATGTAGATAACGTACTGGAAGGCTTCAGTGGGGACCCCAGTTCTAGTTCTGATGATAGTGAATGTAACTTCGCCTTACAAGGTTACTAGTTTGAATTGCAGAGGAGTGAGGCTGAGAGCAGTAGTTTGACCAACCACACATCAAGCTCAAGTGAGTGGGAACTGTGATTTCTGGCTTTGACAGGCACAATCTGTGAAAGGACAGGTTGCGCTCTCTGCCTTCAGGACATCCCAATTCAGACACATTTTGGCAGCCTACAGCCACACATGTAGGCATGATATGGCCCTCTAGTACATCTCAAACTCTTCCTTTTCAGAGTTGGCTTTAACAGAACTTAAAATCCACGATTATCACCATGTTTGAACATATTTAGCTGAGACTGGAAATGCATGTTAATTAAATGGTAGGAGTAAAACCTTATGCACAGTGACATCACAATGAATATTCAAGAGGAGGATTTTCATTGGACAAGCCTAACACATGGCAGGACTTTCTATGTGCCCCAAATAGGTGGGTTTTGTAAAAAATGATGATGTTTAAAACAGTTTGTCACTTTTACGAAACCTTTAAAAAATGCGAAAAAAAACCAAAAAAACAATAGTATTCCACACAGTTTGTAGAGCTCTTTCATTTAAGGTGTAGGTTGTATAAATGTGTTCTTTTTTCTGGAAAAGCATTCAGAAAATGTCTAGCCTTCATGTGTAAGATAGCTTGAGTGCCATGTAGCACATAAAACTGGTAATCTGGACAATTCACCCATTTAGCCACATTAAATCACGTCCTTGCCAATAAGAAAAAAAACAGATGTTGGAAACTATGAATAAATATCACCATTCCAAATACAGGTTAGGAGTAAAAATATCATTTTACAGTTTTATCTGAAATACATGTACATTTTCTCTGTTTAATTAATTATACTACACAAGTGAGCTATGAATTTAACATGTCCCCCCTGTCTAGAGTTATGGACTTGTCCCAACTCTTGAGAGCCATCTGGAAAATCTTCTTAGCATCTTCTTTAAGGTGTTATTTTCCACAAGTAATTTGTTCAGGGTGGTAATATTTTTTTCAACATGGCTGACATACGACTGTTTTAACGTTCATCCATGTTAAAATACAACCATCAACAATATCCATAGCTAGCCTGTACATACATGTATGACCATCACAGCCAACAAGACTGAAGAAAAGTCTTTTTTTTTTTGGTCTGGAAATGGTCAGTACCATTATCTTTACATCACACTTCATCTTCCTCAGCATCACCATGAGTATCACCATGGTGATGGACAAGTCCACTAACTTTTCTGAGAAGCAGAGATTGGCATTGCTGCTCAGATAAGTTACATTTTTTAAAATCTGAAACTCAATATGATGTGTATGTAGCCAGTCCTTGGCTCAACTTGTAAGTGAAAGACTTTACTGTATTTCGGGGTGGGGGTGGGGGATAGTAGGAGAGAATAGAGTGTCTGGGGAATAGTTTCAGGGTTGTATTAAGGTCCAGATGGCTCTTATATGCTGCCAGTGGAACGTAGATCAGATGTACACATTTAGAAATGATGAGTCATCAGAATATACTACAATCATATGTATATATATATACGCACACACACACACATCTTCAAAGCTAAACAAAATGCAACTCATTTCCATGTACACACACATTTCATTTCTCTACTTTACTACTATGGTAGCATTTTGCCAAAAAAGAAAATTTAACCTTCCGCAAACAAATGTTTGTTTTACATATAATGGGGGAGACCATGCAATCACATTCACAGGTTTATTTTATGTACATGTACACTGTAAATGTACACTGTACATGTACTCCTAGAAATATATTCTTTCAGGCCATTGTTAAAAAAACCTTTGTTGGGGGTGTACCACCAATCCTACAAAAATACAGAATGCTGATAGGCATTTCTTTAAATTACATGTATTGCACTAAATGAAAAAAATCAACAGGGATTAAAAAATATCAATGAAAGAACAATAAAGAAAATGAATGAAAAGCCAAAAAAAAAAACCCTATTTTTAAAAGTGGTTTACTTTTGTGGAAGGTAACTTGTATTATATGTACATGTACCCAAAAACGAACATATTTTTATTGATGGCCTAATCCAGTCAAGGTTAAACTTTTTTACTATTCAAAAAATGCCCAGGAAAACAAGGAACTTGAAAAATTCTAATACTTGGTGTAAATGTACTGTGCCAGTGTTTATAAACCAGATCTTCAAGTTGTTATCACCCTCGCTGTCAACCCTGGTAAATGAGTAATGTAATTTCAATAAATTACATGTACATGTGCACACAAAATTAAATTAAAAGCAATCTTGGGCTTTTCAAATCAGGCGTAACATATCTGGGGAATGTCACGCTGTGTTTCAAGCATGGGTCCAGAAGCACATCAAGAATGTGATATATGTAATTTAAATAGCTTATAATCTTGTTAATTTGGTTAAATTAGTGAAAGTTGTCTTTCCCTTCAAGGGCTTTCATTTTGGGACTGCATCTACAGTTACCATGCACATGTGTATCTGCAGTAACCATGTGCAGATCTACAGTAACCATGTACAGATCTACAGTTACCATGAACAGATCTACAATAACTATGAACTGATCTAAAGTAACCATGAACATGTATATCTACAGTAACCATGTACAGATCTACAGTAACCATGAACAGACCTACAATAACTATGAACTGTTCTAAAATAATCATGAACAGATCTACAGTAACTATGTACAGATCTACAGTAACCATGTACATCCACGGTAACCATGCAGAGCTACAGTAACCATGAACAGATCTACAGTAACCATGTAGATCTACCATAATCATGTACAGATCTACAGTAACCATGCGCATCTACAGTAACCATGTACATGTACAGATCTACAGTAACCATGTACATGTACAGATCTACAGTAACCATGCCCATCTACAGTAACCATGCGCATCTACAGTAACCATGTACATGTACAGATCTACAGTAACCATGTACAGATCTACAGTAACCATGTACAGATCTACAGTAACCATGCCCATCTACTATAGCCATGTACAGATCTACAGCAACCATATGTACATGTAGAAATCTACAGTAACCAAGACCAGATCTACAGTAACCATGCACATGTGCACTTGACTTCATCTATCAGTATTTATGAAGGCTAAGCTGGGATGGGGTCCCAGATACATGTATGTATAATGTACCCTCATTTCTGTTGTACATGTATGTGTGTGCATGTGCATGAAGGCATACTGTATACATAATGTACACGTAGGCTGAAATTTTTAACACAGCAACTTCAATGACACTGAACACAATATTTATTTATTTGATTGGTGTTTTACGCTGTACTCAAGAATATTTCACTTATACGAATTGCGACCAGCATTATGATAGGAGGAAACCCATGACCATCCACAGGTTGCTGGCAGACACTGACACATACCGGTGGAGAGGATGCCAACATGAGCTGGGCTTGAACTCAGAGCTACTGCATTGGTGGGAGGCTTTGGTCATTGTGCTGCATTAGCACGCTAACCGACTGAGCCACAGAGGTCCCTCGAACACAATTGTGTACATGTACCATCACATGTTACAGTAACAACAAAACTTGCCGCGCAAACTGAGCCGAAAACTTAGGTCAGATAAGCTCAGCCTTTGTCAGCTCAGACATCAAACCAGTGCAATATCAGGGCACACATTAATATGGAAAGACAGTGCTCATTAAGAAAACTGTAAACAAAGACAACATTAACGAGGCCCCATATTAACATAACTTGACACAGACCAGAAAATGCCCTGATACATGTTAAAAACACAAAGGAGTGTATATATTACACGTAACAGGTACACATGATGTACATGTACACACATATAATGTGAAGGCCTCAAATACATGCACATATATTGTCTACATGTACTGTATGTTGTCATCTAAAAGTTTTATTTCAAATGAAGCGGAATGCTATTAACTCATGACTTGTATATTTGTTTTATAAAGAAATTTCAAAATTTTTTCCTATATTTACAACTTTACCTTGGTGATGTTAGTTACAGTTTGCACTCCTCCCCACTTGACCTCACTTGTTATTTGACACATGATGGGATTGACAATGGCATACTAGTATTGGTTCAAAGTTACTGTAAAATTAACAACATTGATTTAAAGTTTTTTTAAATCTAAACATATTTATTGCACTGGCCACAAAAGGCATGATCTGAGTACAGATTTACACTACATGTACATGTATTTCCATAATTATAATGATCAGCTGTTAAGTGACCACACGATGTTACTAACATACATGTATTGAGTGATTTGCAGTCCAGTTTCAAACAGGTCATGGCATATTTATTTATTTATTTGCTTGGTGTTTTATGCTATACTCAAGAATATTTCATTTATTCTACGGTGGTCAGCATCAAGGCAGGGTAAAACCACCAGAGCCTGGGTTAAACCCATGACCATCCCATGAATTGCCAGAGAGGAAGCCAGCATGAGTTGGGCTTGAACTTATAGGAATGGCATTGGTGAAAAGCATCTGGTACCTTCTACATCTAACAAAATACACTGTATACTATGTTTAAAAGATTCATGAAGCCTGAGCCTAATGGTTTTTTTTAACCTAAATCTAGTTCATGGCATAACTGAACATGTGTTGATGAGTAAATAATTACACATAAGTAAACATTTTGGTCTACATCTTGGTGAGTACAACATGGATTTACTGTCGTTATAATCCTACCCTCACAACACATACTTATGACAATGCTCAGAGAAGATAAAATTCATGATTTTCTCCAAAATTTTAAAAATTCCTAACTTTTTAAATGAAAATTCATGACTGGGATATTTGACTATGAATTCATGCCTTCTTCCTGTGTGCACTGTAGGCCACTAAATGTCCTCCTTAGATGAAAAGCAGCTTGTATCTGGCTGCTGAATTATTCTGCCTTGAGGGCCCTTTGAATATAAATTACCAAACAGTTGGTATGTGTGTACAGCCAGCCGATGCATTTCCCACCTGAAGCCTACTCTACTCAATCTAATAACACCTTAACTAGGGCTCACTTATAGATCCATTCAATGCCCTATCAGCGGGTGGTCACCTTATGCACTGCCCTGCCACTCTTAGCTCCTGCTAAACTGAAAGGCAACATACCCAAATTGCACAATAAATTCCACCAGTGAAGTACAACTTCAGATTTAATTTGGAAACATAATCCATATCATTTTGAAGACTAAAACATTTAATTTCATGTGAACTTAGGGAAAGTTATCAAATATGCCATAAAAATCAGATAAGGCTTCTCCAGTATGCCTAATCAGGGATGAATTGTTAAAAGGGAGTATGTAATGTACAGCAGGACAGAACTCCTGATGCTATACATCGGTGCAGTATTTCCATCATAGCTTTTTCTAACCACTTTCTCATCATGGTAATCACTATGAGACATATCGGAAAATTGAGTTTTACATAAATTTTCTATTGAGTTTTCATGAAATAAATTGAGTTTTCCATACATTTTGACATAAAAATATCAAGTTTTCTGATTTGTTCAAATTTATTTAGAGAAATTGGAGAGAATCTGACTTACAATTTCATCCATACATGTAACAAATTTTGCGCAATTTGAGACTTCTTTTGATCTTAGAGAAATGCTCTAAGGTTACTTAGCAGGTGGAATGTCAGTTGTACCCTACTGGAATGTCAGGTTCAGTGTCAAAACTAATACTAATATTCTCTGACTATATTTGCCCCTAAAAATTAATGTACTTTTGTGGACTAATTTGCACATCAACGTCAGTGGTTTTGCTGTTTAAATGCAACTTTCTTTTCCAGAACCACGACACTGTAGAAGCATTTTGAATATAAGTGAAGTCGTCTAAGCAATTTAATACAAAGAATAAAGTTTACAAGAGGGCAAGCTTGAAACCCGCTCTGAATAACAGCAAAAACATACAGCCATAAATGTGGTCGACAACAATGGAGGAGGGGTTGGGGCAGAGAACAGTGCTGTACTAAACCATATCCCCTGTCGGTACCCTGGGGAGGTGGGACGGGGGGGGGGGGGGGGCTTGGGGGCGGGGGGGGGGGAGGTCACTGCAATGGTCAGTCCATTCAGACCAGATCAAACAGAAATGCAGCCCAAAAATCTTCAGCTGTTTGCCTTGAGAGGACAAGGGTTTAACCCTGGTATTGAAATAGAGGGGAGTTTTAGAAATGGCTGGAAATCTTGCATTTCTCAGCAGGTACCCCCTAATTTGGGACGAAAACAGACATGGGAACATTGGAAATATCAGTCCTGGAAGCACACTAGGCTTTCCCATGCATGAAGAATCAATTCAAAAGGCACATGTAGCTTAACCTATTAGTTAATAGGTATTTCTGTGGCCTTGAATTCTGAAGAAATCAACATGGGACCATCAGTAAAAATATCTTTGGGGGGCATAGTCCCATCTCATCAGAATAAATTGGGTTGGTACTTTGAAAACTGTTAAAATATAAAAAGATAGGGATTTCAAAGAAATTAATGTTGACAGGAAAAAATATAAAACTTCTATCAAATTCCCATCAAAACAAATCCTCATAACCTGGTGGGTTTGGTTATGCCTACAACCATACATATACATTTATTTAATGGTGGCCTGGAAAATGTCTTAATACTGAGGAAAATACATGTATATGCAGGGGAAAAAAAAATAAATGAGACAAACTGATTTTAAAATCTGGCTAAATTTCAGTGTATGGTTGAGAGTGTAACGTACAATTATGTATGTCAACATATAGATATTTATTTACTTACTTGATTTATGTTTAAAACCATAATCATACTCAAGAACTTTCCACAATAGAGAATGGTGGCCAGTTTTATGGGTGAAAGAAACTGGAGTGCCACCAACCTTTGACAAATTATTTATGAACTTTGCCATTATGCAAACAATAGTGCTCGAGAGCAAGTGGTCTTCAACAAATGTAAGTTTGCGCATAGTGAGAGGGGTGGAATCCACAAATTCCCCTATCCCAGGCTGATTTTAACAAGCACCTGGTGATTGAAAGGTAAGTGTTAGGATGGTGTACATACATGGCGTACATGTACATATGTATTACATACACATGCCCTATGATCTGTTTTACACATCAGAAGGTACAGAGGTCATCTGCCGAGCAGATAAAACCAATAATGTTTGTTATCAATTTATAAAGTTTTGAATTTCAAATCTGGTCCTCTGTAGTTGATTCATTAGAATTGATGTGCACAGCACACAAATGTGCAGTAAAGAAATCCATGCACACATGCACAGTGTATGTATAAATCTCACATGTACATATATAAGTGTATTTCAGGGAAAGACACAATAATTAATGATGATTGTTTTTTGTTCCTGTAATTTGAGGTTTGTACAGGCACAGCAGGACATGGGTCCACAGGGTTTTTTTGGTCACCTAATTAACATTGCGTGTATGTACAGTATAGACAGCAAGAATAAAAGCACCTCTGCTTTGCTTTTTTAGGAAAAGTCCCAATGTGTACACTACCAGTATAGCTTTTGTATGATTTCACTCAGTGAATGAAACATTTAATGAACAAATGAATGATTCTGATTAATATCTAACATACATCTGACATTTGTATGTACATAAATGTGTGCATATGTCACATATACCTATACATATACATGAACATAAACATGAACATAAACAAAACTGTTTTCATGTGATTTCAGCTTTTCTCACATCAATCTTTGTAACTGTTCTAGTTTGTAAGTTTCATTTTTCTTTACCATCAATGAAGGGCCATAGATGTACATGCAACTGTATTTCAGAGACAATTAATGCCACACACTGTATCATTATAAAGATGCAATGTTTTCACTTTACATGTATTATACATGTACATGATGTTAATTCTGTAATTTAAATCTGATATTCACATGTGAAGTCTAGGTGTTACTTAAGTCAGGAGCAGGAAAAGATAAGATAGACATGAACTCACTAGGGCCATCAGCCACAAGAGATGACGGTTCAATAGTGGTTGTGGGCAGGGCTTTCTTCAATCAGCACATGCACTGTTTGTGGGATCTCACAGACTGTCAGTAAGTGTAATACACACGTGCATTATGTTATATGTAAGTTGTGAATGAAAGGCCAAGTTGACCACATTGCATTCATAGCATCCAGTCTGCGGTCGTGATCTTCGCAAGAAACAGCAGGCGATAATACACGTAGCCTGGGACTATAGGGTCCAGCTGTATGTATACTGCTACAGATTTGTAGATTTGTCAAGTTTTATGCAAAACAGTGTTCTATATATACCTCATACCTGTACACAAATCCCACATATATTCCTATTACTTTTCCAGAATGCACTAAGAGCTGGAACTTTGTTTTTTTTTTTTTTTCCAGGTAAAATCTTATTTAAGGCCTGTAGATCATCTGACTCAAGTTATATCAGCATTATTCACATCTCCAGTAGTCTTATCAAGTGACAAACTAGAATGAAGATGATTGGCTCAGAGAAACTATGACATCATGTCAGAACTATAAATCTTCTTTTCCAAATTACGACAGACAATGACATGTATTTAAAATATTACCCAATAGACCACAGGTAAGATTTACATAATATATACACAAGACAATTACCAAACATGTTGATCCACACTTGTTCCTCACCCATATTATAATGTATATTTTATATATGCCCCACCCCTTAATCTGCCCAGTTTCAAAAGCCTCACCCTCTCCATCTACTCCACTCCTACATGAACTTAGTATAATGTCATTGTTTAAATCTATCCCTACGGAAACCCACAACCATCCACAGACCTTCCCACGTATGGTCGTAGAGGAAGTCAGCATGAACTGGACTTGAACTCACAGCGATCACATTGGTGGGAGGCTTCTGGGTCATTGCACTGCATTAGCATGCTAACCGACTGAGCCATGGAGGCCCCAAGTACTAGCTGAGAACAGCTTTTGATGTTTATTAGCCTCATGAATTAGACGTTGTATGCTACTGACACAAACTCTAACAGAGGTCGATTTCCAAAATGATGGGTATTTTCCGATCCATATTTAGGCCCTAACACAAGTGTGATAAAACCACTGCAACATGCGTTCCCCTCAGCTGATCATTGCTGATTTAGGAACACACAGACTTTTTAGGCTAGGCACCGTCTAAATATCCATGAGAAAATACCCCTGGTTTTTCAAATGGACCTCTGTTAGACGTTGTGTCTATGGATACAACATCTGATTCATTAGGCTAAATGTTTATAATAACAAAAAGCCAATAACCTGCAGCATTTATCCAAAGGCAAAATTAAAGTTCTATTTTTTTACATCAGGAAGAACACTTATTTCCTGCACACAGAGTAACTTTCCATACTTCAAGTGCCCTAAAGCAAAGTGGCATCATAGCATACAAGACTGAGCCATGAATTCTGAATAACTCACTCACATGACATACATGTACTTCCTAGTATATGTACATACAAGTAACAGTACAAACTGCAAAGCTAAGTTCTAAACAGGGGAGTTGTAAAGAAAAGGTCCCAGACCCACACACTTCTCCGATGTTCATTGTGAAAAGGGCATTCTTTGATGGCTCAACATCACTTTAGCATGTGACCGTCAGGAGTTTTTCTAGCCAATTTCTTTTCAGAAACTCAATGTGAATAAATCAGGTAATTCAATACATTTTCTCAAAATATATCAAAAACTCAATACAAAGTTTGTCTTAAACTCAATATTCCAATATTTCTCATAGTGGTTACCACAATCAGAAAGTGGCTAGAAAACCTCCCTGGTCCAGCATCCTAGTCTTTACAACAGCCCCAAACAGGGATCTTGATATACTTACGGCAGCTGCGGGGACATAGGTGGGTAGAACCTCAGCATACTCTAAAGTCGTTGTTAATTCACGTATATTAAAATATAATCCTGTGATAACAACGCCTATGATGAACTGGACAGAACCAAGCACAAAAAAAATCCACAGTCGTCCTGAGCACAGCATCCTCCTGGATTTCAAATCCCGCGGACTTGAATTGGAGCCAAGACTTTTACTTTTGTGTTTGCACAATGCAGACAGAGGACGGGAAGTTCCGGTTATGTTTTGGGCCAGAACTGTTCTGGGAATGTGCCCGTTTTCCATTGCATAGAAACAATAGATGGATAAGTAGTTAAAGTAGGTGTAGGAAGAGGCTTAGAACTGGTCGATGGCGTTAGTATTACTACTGCAATTCTCTAGTCGCATCCCCAAACGTTTTTTCCCCCATTCTGGTATGGGTAGTCCTATAAGACTGCCTTCGCATGCAGCAACAAGCACCCTAAAACTGGACCCTGTGCAAATCCCCTGGGCCTGCCCTGCTAGGCCCCGCTGAGGCGAAAATCCGATAGGCGTGGGAACACGGACCTGAGTGAGAGCATCCCTCGATAACATCACCGCCTGTATATGGCCAACACATGTCTATGGCATCGCTTTTTTACACACATTTCACCTTCGTCGCCACAAATTAATCCAGCTCGTAAACACACGTCGGTCGAATTAAATCTTGTCATCTGTCTACACGTAACCAAGCCATCTAGTCATACATCCGAACACTCCGAGGCACTTGATGAACAAAACAAATTACAAGCCCTCAAACAGAAATCACATGGTTGTAGTCTTGTACTATTTGTCCCACACAAGATTTCGACCCGATCGAAGCTACGACGGCTAAGGCAGAGAAGTTTTGTAAACTTTTCCTACGCGCTGAAATGCGCTCAAACTTCGCCAGTCTTTTCCCAAGGCACTCTCGACACGGCCTCCATCCCAGTTTACGTGCAAGGATTGGAGAAAGTGGTTCCAATTCTCGATTTGGGTGCAATCGTTCAACCCTTCGTCCTCTCACGCTCCTTTCTTCTCACAGCGCCACGGACTGCCCTGCCTACTACTCTCCGCGATTCGGCTGCGTCGGCAAATAACGGCATTTTCCGTTAAGGCGAAAATCACCGCATCATGAAGCTACTTCCCTTAACGAGGGGCTCCGAGTCGAGGCTTCTGGTGCGTGATTGGGCTCCTCTCCCTTATTGAGTCCCTGTCACTGTCTGGGCCCCTCAGCTAAGAGTGACGTCAACATATATAAGCTATTCTCGGTCGCGTATACGGAGATGAACTTGACTCAACGTGATATAGCTTTCTATTTTTACCAACAAGCTGTGTTTTAGGCTCAAACAGGGAATGGTTGGTGACTCCCTTGCTTGGTGTGTGTGTACAAATGTTGGTACGTGTGCTTGCACAGACCATTACAGCAACGGTTTATACTGCTTGTAAACTGTTAATTGTAAGCAAGTAACACCATTGCTACCGCTGTACATTGTTCATATTGCTAATACCTGCAACGGCCTAGTCATGCAGTTATCACTATATCTTCTGTCTATAACTAATACATGTCGGGGCCCAGAGAATGACTCCTGTACATTGTCCGTACGTATAGGTAATACCCGTGAGGGCCCAGTTAGTGACCGCTGTATATTGTCCCTATAAGTAACAGGCAGAGTACATGCTGACAATAGTGTAGAGTAACACTGTTTAGTTAGTGAAGTGTTCACATGACCATATTACAGTGACGTGCGGTAAAAATGTGTGTATTGATTTTATGTGTTACTTATATTATATATACGTTTATTCCCGTTTACCTTATTCCGAAACAGTGGCTACAAAAACTGACTCTAGCTTAAAAGGACCAGACAGTGACAGGGGCCCAACCAGGGTCAGGACCCTAATGGCAGACCTGCCGCTGGTAGCCACCTTAGGGGGCTCCATGGTGTCTGGGGTCACTGTAACTTACCGGTACTTAAACCAGTTAAATAACCAGTTGTTCTTAACCACAGTTTTTTCGACACAATGAAACGGCAATGAGCATATATCGCAATAAATGAAAGCAACACAGACAAACGATACATAAATGATTAACTTAATTATTAACTGCAAAATACCCAATAAGCCTTTTTGCAAGTTATATATACAAGTATTGTTTACAATGCCCTGCTGTACCAAAAAGGGTTTTTGATTGACCGCGTCATTTCTAATGCAAATCCCAACGTCAGAATAATCTCGAAGTAGAAAAGAGCTGGGGACGTGCACAGTAGTGTTGGCAGTTAAATGTAGGAAATTATTGAAAACAGATGTTATCGTTTGATTTAGTTGAACGAATGTACATATATATGTACATGTATAGGCCAGCGTTTGACAACCAACCATGTGATAAAAAGTTGCCCCCATGCAGAGTAGGCCTCATACCCGCAATTGCTTCATGCATAAAGCACATATATCGTCATGTCTACATAGACCCATTTCTGTTAAAAGAAAAACTACTGAACAGGCTAAACCATTATCGCAAAATATTTTAAAAGTGATTTAAAAATTCACACTTCCATACAAACTGTTTCATATGCAATGCGACGCCTTGGGAATTAGCCATTGTCTGTTGTCATTGTGCTTTCTATTCAACAACCTGCAAAGTATATTTATTCTACCGAGAAATGTACTGTTTTAAAATCGTTATTTTTAGATTCTATTTTTTTTTTTTCACCATACAACAACAGGGCGTTGTTCGCATAGATCTGCCCATGATATGAGTCTCATTAGTCCGTTTAAAAGATGACAAAATGGCTGCAAAGTGGGAAAGTGTTTGAGAAACTGTAATGATGTTCATCCGTTCGTAGTGTCTGTGTCCCACAGTTTATAGCCAAGTTGGGACTACATGGAAATGCATGAAAGAACTACCAGAAGTGTATGTAATAGAAAGGGACTTGGACAATTTTGTTGTCAAGACAAATCATTAAGACAATTTTTTATTCATTTCCCATGCATGTGGAAATGTTTTAATTTTACTATTTAGAATTTAAAATTCCATTATTTTGCATCCTTGGAAAAATACACGCTATGCATATTAATGTTCTTTTCATATAAGACTCTGTAGTCCTTGAATACTGTACAAGCTGAAAATGCATATATACTTAAAGTAAAATACATTATATAACCGGTAAGTGGATAGAGCGTCCGCTTAGGTGTTGGAAGATCAGGGATCGATCCCAGGTCGCGTTACACCAAAAATGGTACTTGTCGCTGCGTCGCTTGTCGATCAGCACTCAGATATTAGAGCAAGGAAACAGGATATGTCGGCCCGTTGTCAATATAAGGTGAGTGGTGAGTGGATGGGGTGTCATGTCTTGTGTCTTCTACATGATGTTCCATTGGAGGCAGCACTCCAGTGGACTCCTTGCCATCATATAACTGTAACTTGTTGAGTACGATACATACATACATAACCTGTATTCAGTGCCCTACTGATGTAAGTATGTCGATCCCAGTCCCAGTACTATGGATCATAAAGACTGATTTTAATATAAATGACAATTCGGGTATCCACGTGAGACATTAGTTATTGACCTAATCTCTAAAAACTAAACATTATTGTGGCAAAAATGCACATGCACATAAGTATTGTGTACCAGTAAATCTGAATTTGTGTAATTTGTGTAATACATCCACAATGACGTGTACCACTGATACACATGCATTGTGGATGTGCAAATTTCTTCAGAGTTATTTTACTGAGTATTCCTTCAAAGAGTGACTGGTCTATAGTTAACCAAATGACTCGGTGTGCAAATGAATAAATGCCAGTGCAACGCACGAAATACGATCGAGCTCAATGTGACTGGCACAATGATCTTTATAGTCCATCCGTCCAAGGCTCCTGATGCATGGTGGCATTTGAGGGTGATTTCATACTCAGCTATATAAGGTACATGCATGGTAAAAAAGAAAACTGAAAACAAAAACAACAACAAAAAACAAAATAATAAGAAACAAACAGAAAAAAAGATATAGAACAACAAAAGCCAAGAGAGAGAAATTAACATGCATGTGTACTAAACTAAAGGGAGCTCAAGGTACGTTACATGGAGGGCGCTACTTAAAGTCGTATCCCCTTACATATGTTTTTCGGAAGAGTTGTCCCCTTGAATAGATAATATCTCGACAGTGTTATGTATTCCCTGAAAAGTAAACATTCATGTCACCTTAAATAGTTTTACAGTCATTCAATACTGCGACAACTTCAAAACACTGTATATTATATCAACAACAGTGTTATCGCTTCGTTTTACGCGTTTTGATGATATGAATTTTGCAAAACATTTGACAACTTGTCTTCATGTGAAGTGTGTGTTTTGGTCAATCAAGTGGTTAGCGGCTCACGCAATCTTCCTAACACAAGGTTTAAACCCACCTTGACTAGACAGCGAAATTGCAGATTGTCCCACTGTCGTAAGAAGGGGCCGTTTGTCCACTCTATAACGTTCGCTTACGACCACACATCTCAAAGTATTGCATTATGATGTTCACATCTGTTTATTAGAGAAAGGAGGAAAAATTGGACAGTAACTTGCAAAAGATAGGTGCGCTTTACGGCGGAAATCGCCGTCTCCGTCATCGGTAAAATGTTTGAGAATGGTGATAGACCACAGCCTAATTTCCAGGCACTCACCAGGACAGTGTCAGCGCATCATGAAAGTGCCCTTCAACCCATCATTGATCATAGGATTAAGAGAACAGAAGTTAATGTTGGTGCGCAATGTTCAAGAGATTCTTTACAGGCTATAAAGTTTCCACGAAAAATTCATGTCACCACATGACTCTCAGACTCTCAGGCTAAACAGAGTAATAAGAACAGACAGATTTGCAAACTGGGAATAAATGTACCATGACCATCAGTTAAAAATAACATTGTCACACGTCCATTATCAGCTGGCGAAAGTTCCGTCAAAAGTATGCAGTTGGAAACATGCAACTGAGTGACCACAATTTCTCCTGAGGACATACATACATGCAAACAGACAGTGCGTAAATCTTTCCTGTCACAGTGCACACTCAGGTTGTTCAATAACAGTGGCGATGACCCCACGTTGGGAGAGAACTTCAGCCTCACTTTGTGCTCAACCAGCTGGCAGAGTATGTCATGACACGGAAACGGGAAGTCAACTGGGAAGGGAGGGGGGGGGGGATGTGCAAAAGGCTGTGAAGTCCACTCCCCCTCAGCAACAACCGATCAGATTGGTAGACCCTGTCCACCTCAGCACATCACACTTCAAGAAGACGGGGTGACACTGCAGCCTTTCACAACCACAAGCTTAATTCCACAACTAGAAAACACAGCAAACAAGAAAAACAATGTTAAATATTTACATTCATGCATGAAGCAGTCTAACATTTAGTCAGCTGCTAAGATATCCCACAATAAAGACAACCACATCATAAAAAACCACATGGATCATTTTCAGATGGCACACAGTTGGACATACTTCCTACTTTAAAAAAACCTTCCTTTTCACCACAGATTCAGTAGAAATGCATGCCCATACTTCTCTGGTGAACACACACCACCAGCAACTGACTACCAGTCAATGTTCATGCCACAAAGTAAATTTGATACAACCTGTAACTTTTACTCATTCTCAAACATAAAAATGGTCAAAATTCATATTTTTCTTCAAACAATGACGACATATATACATAAGCATTTTGAACATCTCAAACTGTACTTACTCACCAAATATCTCCACTACACTCGCCAAAACTAAGCACTGAGTGCCTAAAACGTATTTTGACAGCATGTGGCTAGCAGGCCACACACCACAATTAATTTCCCACCAGCTTACCTGTTAACGTTTGGCCTCACGGCACTTTCCCTAAATGCAAACCCTAAACCCTCCTTGCCTCGTAGTTCTTTTCAACTGAAAAAACTACAGTCAAATTCCTCATTGGGCATCACCTCTGAAATTTTTCGCAAATTTGACGAACAGCTGACAGGGTTCAAGGCCACCCAGTGACTGTCCAGTGAGCCCTCATTTTGCACTACTTTTGCCTTGTGTGCATCCACCTCCATTTCCGGAAAAACACACAAATTTATACCTGGAATGAAACTTTGAAGACTGTCCTACAAAATAATACCACACAACAAGCAGATAAAATGAAAAGGGGCAGTCCAGAGAAGCAAAGGAAAACATCTCTAAAAATAGAAAGGAACTAGCTTCCTCCCTCCCGACCCAGAACCATTAATTGTGGTGTGTACCCTAACAGAACCCCTCATCTTGTCTCATTTTAAAATCCTTTCCTCAAAAATTACCTTAACATGTTTCAAACACTTCTGAAAAATGACACACAAATCCAATCAAAAATACAGAGTCAATGACAAATTTCCCAACGGTACCGCCATCCTTATTACCTCCCCTTTTCACACTTACAATTTCCTCTGAAATTCACAACTCCACACCTTCATAACTTGAGAACCAGTGAACATGTCTTTCATTCTGTCAAAACTTCCTTCAACAGCTCACTATGGCCTACAACAACAAACAAAACTAATGCATAAATACCAATTCAAAGTCACTGTTCATACAATGTTATCCAAAAACACACACCTTAAACGACATTTCAACTTTTAGCTATGATTTTCATAAGAATTTAACCTACAATGGTCACACGGTTAGTGCAACGGGGAAGGCACTACTCAGGACTCCGATGGGCTGAAAAATGCAAATAATATATGGAAAAGTCCATATGGTAGACGCCGATTATTGTCTGCATGCAAAAATGCAAACCAATTGGTATCCACAAATCTGTACATTGCCTGTTTCTGTTCGGTCACCAATGGTGACATATAGGCCACAAGTTAACAAAACAACAAAAGCCATGTTCACAGTCAACCATACACCCAAAAAGACATCACATGTGACAATCTACAGCCGAAGGGACATGCTCAGTTACCCCACCTCCTAAACCATCCATCCTAGCCTCAATAAGCCCGCCACCCAGTTACAGCCACTCACCAGGACAGTGACAGTGCATCAGGAAATGTGCCCTTCAACCCATCACTAATCACAGGATTAAGGGAATAGCACTTAATGTTGGTGCACAATGTTCAAGACATTCTACACTGGCTATAAAATTTCCAAGAAAAATTCATGTCACCACATCGCATTCAGACACTCAGGCTAAACAGAGTAATATGAGCAGACAGATTTGCAAATTGGGAATAAATGTACCATGGCCATCAGTTAAAAATAACATTGTCACATGTCCATTATCAGCTCCTGAAAGTTCCATCAAAAGTATGCAGTTGGAAACATGCAATTAAGTGGCCACAATTACTCCTGAGGACATGGGGTCTTACAGTAACTAACACTCACAGCTCTCCAGTGGGAAGCAGTGACACTGCCTTTGAGAAGACAGATCGACACAGAGAAACACAGGCATACATACAAACAGACAGATATACACAAGGACAGACATACATACGCGCATACAGACAGTGCATGAATCTTTCCTGTTGCAGTGCACACTCAGGTTGTTCAATAACAGTGGCCATGACCCCACGTTGGGAGAGAACTTCTGCAAACACCTCACCTTGTTCTCAACAAGCTAGCAGAGTATGTCATGACACAGGCAAACAGGAAGTCAACTGGGAAGGGAGGGGGTGGGGGGTTGTGCAAAAGGCTGTGAAGTCCACTCCCCCTCAGCAACAACCGATCAGATTGGTAGACCCCGTCCACCTCAGCACATCACACTTCAAGAAGACAGGGTGACAATGCACCCTTTCACAACCACAAAGCTTAATTCCACAACTAGAAAACACAGCAAACAAGAAAAACAATGTTAAATATTTACATTCATGCATGAAGCAGTCTAATGTTTAGTCAGCTGCTAAGATATCCCACAATAAAGACACCCACATCATAAAAAACCACATGGATCATTTTCAGATGGCACACAGTTGGACATCCTTCCTACTTTATATTCTGGAGAGAAAAAAGCATCCTTTTCACCACAGATTGAATACAAATGCATATCCATACTCCTCTGGTGAACACATACCACCAGCAACTGACTACCAGTCAATGTTCATGCCACAAAGTAAATTTGATACAACCTGTAACTTTTACTCATTCTCAAACATAAAAATGGTCAAAATTCATATTTTTCTTCAGACAATGATGCCATTTATACACACATGATGAGCATCCCAAACCGTCCTTACTCACTAAATATCTTGACTACACTCACCAAAACTCAGCACTAAGTGCACAAAACATATTTTGACAGCATGTGGCTAGCAGGCCACACACCACAATTAATTTCCCACCAGCTTACTTGTTAACGTTTGGCCTCACAGCACTTTCCCTAAATGCAAACCCTAAACCCTCCTCGCCTCAGTTCTTTTCAACTGAAAAAACTACAGTCAAATTCCTCATTGGGCATCACCTCTGAAATTTTTCGCAAATTTCACAAACAGCTGACAGAGTTCAAGGCCACCCAGTGACTGTCCAGTGAGCCCTCATTTTGCACTACTTTTGCCTTGTGTGCATCCACCTCCATTTCCGGAAAAACACACAAATTTATACCTGGAATGAAACTTTGAAGACTGTCCTACAAAATAATACCACACAACAAGCAGAGAAAATGAAAAGGGGCAGTTCAGAGAAGCAAAGGAAAATATCTCTAAAAATAGAAAGGAACTAGCTTCCTCCCTCCCGACCCAGAACCATTAATTGTGGTGTGTACCCTAACAGGACCCCTCATCTTGTCTCATTTTAAAATCCTTTCCTCAAAAATTACCTTAACATGTTTCAAACACTTCTGAAAAATGACACACAAATCCAATCAAAAATACAGAGTCAATGACAAATTTCCCAACGGTACCGCCATCCTTATTACCTCCCCTTTTCACACTTACAATTTCCTCTGAAATTCACAACTCCACACCTTCATAACTTGAGAACCAGTGAACATGTCTTTCATTCTGTCAAAACTTCCTTCAACAGCTCACTCTGGCCTACAACAACAAACAAAACTAATGCATAAATACCAATTCAAAGTCACTGTTCATACAATGTTATCCAAAAACACACACCTTAAACGACATTTCAACTTTTAGCTATGATTTTCATAAGAATTTAACCTACAATGGTCACACGGTTAGTGCAACGGGGAAGGCACTACTCAGGACTCCGATGGGCTGAAAAATGCAAATAATATATGGAAAAGTCCATATGGTAGATGCCGATTATTGTCTGCATGCAAAAATGCAAACCAATTGGTATCCACAAATCTGTACATTGCCTGTTTCTGTTCGGTCACCAATGGTGACATATAGGCCACAAGTTAACAAAACAACAAAAGCCATGTTCACAGTCAACCATACACCCAAAAAGACATCACATGTGACAATCTACAGCCGAAGGGACATGCTCAGTTACCTCACCTCCTAAACCACTCACCCTAACCTCAATAAGCCCGCCACCCAGTTACAGCCACTCACCAGGACAGAGTCAGCGCATCAGGAAATGTGCCCTTCAACCCATCACTAATCACAGGATTAAGGGAATAGCACTTAATGTTGGTGCACAATGTTCAAGACATTCTACACAGGCTATAAAATTTCCACGAAAAATTCATGTCACCACATCGCATTCAGACACTCAGGCTAAACAGAGTAATATGAGCAGACAGATTTGCAAATTGGGAATAAATGTACCATGGCCATCAGTTAAAAATAACATTGTCACATGTCCATTATCAGCTCCTGAAAGTTCCATCAAAAGTATGCAGTTGGAAACATGCAATTAAGTGGCCACAATTACTCCTGAGGACATGGGGTCTTACAGTAACTAACACTCACAGCTCTCCAGTGGGAAGCAGTGACACTGCCTTTGAGAAGACAGATCGACACAGAGAAACACAGGCATACATACAAACAGACAGATATACACAAGGACAGACATACATACGCGCATACAGACAGTGCGTGAATCTTTCCTGTTGCAGTGCACACTCAGGATGTTCAATAACAGTGGCCATGACCCCACGTTGGGAGAGAACTTCTGCAAACACCTCACCTTGTTCTCAACAAGCTGGCAGAGTATGTCATGACACAGGCAAACAGGAAGTCAACTGGGAAGGGAGGGGGTAGGGGTGGGTTGTGCAAGAAGGCTGTGAAGTTCACCGACCCTCAGCAACAGCTGATCAGATTGGTAGACCCCGTCCACCTCAGCACATCACACTTCAAGAAGACAGGGTGACACTGCAGAATTTCACAAGGACAAGCTGAATTCCACAACTAGAAAACACAGCAAACAAGAAAAACAATGTTAAATATGTACATTCACGCATGAAGCAGTCTAATGTTTAGTCAGCTGCTAAGATATTCCACAACAAAGACACCCACATCATAAAAAACCACATGGATCATTTTGAGACGGTACACAGTTGGACATACTTTCTACTTTATATTCTGGAGAAAAAAAGCTTCCTTTTCACCACAGATTTAGTGGAAATGCATACCCACAATTCTCTCGTCAACACATACCACGAGCAACTAACTAGCAGTCAATGTTCGTGCCACAAATCGAATTTGATACAACCTGTAACTTTTACTCATTCTCAAACATAAAAATGGTCAAAATTCATATTTTTCTTCAGACAATGATGCCATTTATACACACATGATGAGCATCCCAAACCGTCCTTACTCACTAAATATCTTGACTACACTCACCAAAACTCAGCACTAAGTGCACAAAACATATTTTGACAGCATGTGGCTAGCAGGCCACACACCACAATTAATTTCCCACCAGCTTACTTGTTAACGTTTGGCCTCACAGCACTTTCCCTAAATGCAAACCCTAAACCCTCCTCGCCTCAGTTCTTTTCAACTGAAAAAACTACAGTCAAATTCCTCATTGGGCATCACCTCTGAAATTTTTCGCAAATTTCACAAACAGCTGACAGAGTTCAAGGCCACCCAGTGACTGTCCAGTGAGCCCTCATTTTGCACTACTTTTGCCTTGTGTGCATCCACCTCCATTTCCGGAAAAACACACAAATTTATACCTGGAATGAAACTTTGAAGACTGTCCTACAAAATAATACCACACAACAAGCAGAGAAAATGAAAAGGGGCAGTTCAGAGAAGCAAAGGAAAATATCTCTAAAAATAGAAAGGAACTAGCTTCCTCCCTCCCGACCCAGAACCATTAATTGTGGTGTGTACCCTAACAGGACCCCTCATCTTGTCTCATTTTAAAATCCTTTCCTCACAAATTACCTTAACATGTTTCAAACTTTTCTGAAAAATGACAGACAAATCCAATCAAAAATACAGAGTCAATGACAAATTTCCCAACGGTACCGCCATCCTTATTACCTCCCCTTTTCACACTTACAATTTCCTCTGAAATTCACAACTCCACACCTTCATAACTTGAGAACCAGTGAACATGTCTTTCATTCTGTCAAAACTTCCTTCAACAGCTCACTATGGCCTACAACAACAAACAAAACTAATGCATAAATACCAATTCAAAGTCACTGTTCATACAATGTTATCCAAAAACACACACCTTAAACGACATTTCAACTTTTAGCTATGATTTTCATAAGAATTTAACCTACAATGGTCACACGGTTAGTGCAACGGGGAAGGCACTACTCAGGACTCCGATGGGCTGAAAAATGCAAATAATATATGGAAAAGTCCACATGGTAGACGCCGATTATTGTCTGCATGCAAAAATGCAAACCAATTGGTATCCACAAATCTGTACATTGCCTGTTTCTGTTCGGTCACCAATGGTGACATATAGGCCACAAGTTAACAAAACAACAAAAGCCATGTTCACAGTCAACCATACACCCAAAAAGACATCACATGTGACAATCTACAGCCGAAGGGACATGCTCAGTTACCTCACCTCCTAAACCACTCACCCTAACCTCAATAAGCCCGCCACCCAGTTACAGCCACTCACCAGGACAGAGTCAGCGCATCAGGAAATGTGCCCTTCAACCCATCACTAATCACAGGATTAAGGGAAGTCCACTCCCCCTCAGCAACAACCGATCAGATTGGTAGACCCCGTCCACCTCAGCACATCACACTTCAAGAAGACAGGGTGACAATGCACCCTTTCACAACCACAAAGCTTAATTCCACAACTAGAAAACACAGCAAACAAGAAAAACAATGTTAAATATTTACATTCATGCATGAAGCAGTCTAATGTTTAGTCAGCTGCTAAGATATCCCACAATAAAGACACCCACATCATAAAAAACCACATGGATCATTTTCAGATGGCACACAGTTGGACATCCTTCCTACTTTATATTCTGGAGAGAAAAAAGCATCCTTTTCACCACAGATTGAATACAAATGCATATCCATACTCCTCTGGTGAACACATACCACCAGCAACTGACTACCAGTCAATGTTCATGCCACAAAGTAAATTTGATACAACCTGTAACTTTTACTCATTCTCAAACATAAAAATGGTCAAAATTCATATTTTTCTTCAGACAATGATGCCATTTATACACACATGATGAGCATCCCAAACCGTCCTTACTCACTAAATATCTTGACTACACTCACCAAAACTCAGCACTAAGTGCACAAAACATATTTTGACAGCATGTGGCTAGCAGGCCACACACCACAATTAATTTCCCACCAGCTTACTTGTTAACGTTTGGCCTCACAGCACTTTCCCTAAATGCAAACCCTAAACCCTCCTCGCCTCAGTTCTTTTCAACTGAAAAAACTACAGTCAAATTCCTCATTGGGCATCACCTCTGAAATTTTTCGCAAATTTCACAAACAGCTGACAGAGTTCAAGGCCACCCAGTGACTGTCCAGTGAGCCCTCATTTTGCACTACTTTTGCCTTGTGTGCATCCACCTCCATTTCCGGAAAAACACACAAATTTATACCTGGAATGAAACTTTGAAGACTGTCCTACAAAATAATACCACACAACAAGCAGAGAAAATGAAAAGGGGCAGTTCAGAGAAGCAAAGGAAAATATCTCTAAAAATAGAAAGGAACTAGCTTCCTCCCTCCCGACCCAGAACCATTAATTGTGGTGTGTACCCTAACAGGACCCCTCATCTTGTCTCATTTTAAAATCCTTTCCTCACAAATTACCTTAACATGTTTCAAACTTTTCTGAAAAATGACAGACAAATCCAATCAAAAATACAGAGTCAATGACAAATTTCCCAACGGTACCGCCATCCTTATTACCTCCCCTTTTCACACTTACAATTTCCTCTGAAATTCACAACTCCACACCTTCATAACTTGAGAACCAGTGAACAGGTCTTTCATTCTGTCAAAACTTCCTTCAACAGCTCACTCTGGACTACAACAACAAACAAAACTAATGCATAAATACCATTTAAAAGTCACTGTTCATACAATGTTATCCAAAAACACACACCTTCAACGACGCTTCAACTTTCACCTTTGATTTTCATAAGAATTTAACCTAGAATGCTCACACGGTTAGTGCAACAGGGAAGGCTTTACTCAGGGCTGCTAGAGGGCTGTAAAATGTAAATAAAATATGGAAAAGACCACGCGGTAAACGCTGATTATTGTATGCATGCAAAACTGCAAATCTATTGGTATTTTGACAGTCTGTGGACAGCAGGCCACACACCACAATTATTTTCCCATTTACTTGCAAGGTGCCGCTTGGCCTCACAGCACTGTCCCTAAAGCAAGCCCTAAACCTTAGAGACCGCATAGTCCTTGTCCCCTGAGAAAATCTTGTCTCATTTTAAAATCCTTACCTTAGTCACAAGTAACTCACAACTTACCTTAACATGTTTCAAACACTTCTCACAAAATGACACACAAATCCAACCAAAGACACACAGTCAATGAGAAATTTCCCAAGAGTATCCCCATCTTTATTACCTCCCCTTGTTAGACTTACAATTTCCTCTGAAATTCGCAGCGCCACCAATTCATAGCTTGAGAACCAGTGAAGATATCTTTCATTCTGTCAAAACTTCCTTCAACAGCTCACTCTGGCCTACAACAACAAACAAAACTAATGCATAAATACCATTCAGAAGTCACTGTTCGTACTATGTTATATAAAAACACACACCTTCAACGACATTTCAACGTTCAGCTGTGATTTTCAGAAGAATTTAACCTACAATGCTCACACAGTTAGTGCAACAGGGAAGGCACTACTCAGGACTCCTATGGGCTGAAAAATGGAAATAAAACACGGAAAAGTCCACGTCGTAGACGCCCATTATTGTCTGCGTGTAAAAATGCAAACCTATTGGTATCCACAAGTCTGTACATTGCCTGTTTCTGTCCAGTCAGCAATGGCCATATATCAGCCCCAAGTTCAAAAAGCGACAAGAGCCATGTTCACAGTCAAATATACACACCCCACAAGTATTCACACGTGACAATCTACAGACACAGGGACACGCTCACTTATCCCACCTAATAAACCACTCATCCTAACCTCAATAAGCGCGCCACCCAGTTACAGCCACTCACCGGGACAGTGACAGCGCATCACGAAGGATTAAGAGAATAGCAGTTAATCTTGGTGCGCAATGTTCAAGAGATTCTATACAGGCTATAGAATTTCCAAGAAAAACTCATGTCAGCACATGGGATTCAGACTCTCAGACCAAACAGAGTAATAAGAACAGACAGATTTGCAAACTGGGAATAAATGTACCATGACCATCAGTTAAAAATAACATTGTCACACGTCCATTATCAGCTGGCGAAAGTTCCATCAAAAGTATGCACTTGGAAACATGCAATTAAGTGACCACAATTACAGCTGAGCACATGGGGTCTTACGGTAACTAACACTCACAGCTCTTCAGTGGGGAGCAGTGACACTGCCTTTGAGAAGACAGATGGACAGAGAGAAACACAGGCATACAGACAGACAGATATACACAATGACAGACATACGTACAGACAGAGCATAAATCTTACCTGTCGCAGTGCACACTCCGGTTGTTCAATAACAGTGGCCACGACCCCAGGCAGCCCAGAGAAGCAAAGGAAAATATCTCTGAAAATAGAAAGGAACTAGCTTCCTCCCTCCCGACCCAGAACCATTAATTGTGGTGTGTACCCTAACAGGACCCCTCATCTTGTCTCATTTTAAAATCCTTTCCTCACAAATTACCTTAACATGTTTCAAACTTTTCTGAAAAATGACAGACAAATCCAATCAAAAATACAGAGTCAATGACAAATTTCCCAACGGTACCTTCGTCCTTATTACCTCCCCTTTTCACACTTACAATTTCCTCTGAAATTCACAACTCCACACCTTCATAACTTGAGAACCAGTGAACAGGTCTTTCATTCTGTCAAAACTTCCTTCAACAGCTCACTCTGGACTACAACAACAAACAAAACTAATGCATAAATACCATTTAAAAGTCACTGTTCATACAATGTTATCCAAAAACACACACCTTCAACGACGCTTCAACTTTCACCTTTGATTTTCATAAGAATTTAACCTAGAATGCTCACACGGTTAGTGCAACAGGGAAGGCTTTACTCAGGGCTGCTAGAGGGCTGTAAAATGTAAATAAAATATGGAAAAGACCACGCGGTAAACGCTGATTATTGTATGCATGCAAAACTGCAAATCTATTGGTATTTTGACAGTCTGTGGACAGCAGGCCACACACCACAATTATTTTCCCATTTACTTGCAAGGTGCCGCTTGGCCTCACAGCACTGTCCCTAAAGCAAGCCCTAAACCTTAGAGACCGCATAGTCCTTGTCCCCTGAGAAAATCTTGTCTCATTTTAAAATCCTTACCTTAGTCACAAGTAACTCACAACTTACCTTAACATGTTTCAAACACTTCTCACAAAATGACACACAAATCCAACCAAAGACACACAGTCAATGAGAAATTTCTCAAGAGTATCCCCATCTTTATTACCTCCCCTTGTTAGACTTACAATTTCCTCTGAAATTCGTAGCGTCACCAATTCATAGCTTGAGAACCAGTGAAGATATCTTTCATTCTGTCAAAACTTCCTTCAACAGCTCACTCTGGCCTACAACAACAAACAAAACTAATGCATGAATACCATTCAGAAGTCACTGTTCGTACTATGTTATATCAAAACACACACCTTCAACGACATTTCAACGTTTAGCTATGATTTTCATAAGAATTTAACCTACAATGGTCACACGGTTAGTGCAACGGGGAAGGCACTACTCAGGACTCCGATGGGCTGAAAAATGCAAATAATATATGGAAAAGTCCACATGGTAGACGCCGATTATTGTCTGCATGCAAAAATGCAAACCAATTGGTATCCACAAATCTGTACATTGCCTGTTTCTGTTCGGTCACCAATGGTGACATATAGGCCACAAGTTAACAAAACAACAAAAGCCATGTTCACAGTCAACCATACACCCAAAAAGACATCACATGTGACAATCTACAGCCGAAGGGACATGCTCAGTTACCTCACCTCCTAAACCACTCACCCTAACCTCAATAAGCCCGCCACCCAGTTACAGCCACTCACCAGGACAGAGTCAGCGCATCAGGAAATGTGCCCTTCAACCCATCACTAATCACAGGATTAAGGGAATAGCACTTAATGTTGGTGCACAATGTTCAAGACATTCTACACAGGCTATAAAATTTCCACGAAAAATTCATGTCACCACATCGCATTCAGACACTCAGGCTAAACAGAGTAATATGAGCAGACAGATTTGCAAATTGGGAATAAATGTACCATGGCCATCAGTTAAAAATAACATTGTCACATGTCCATTATCAGCTCCTGAAAGTTCCATCAAAAGTATGCAGTTGGAAACATGCAATTAAGTGGCCACAATTACTCCTGAGGACATGGGGTCTTACAGTAACTAACACTCACAGCTCTCCAGTGGGAAGCAGTGACACTGCCTTTGAGAAGACAGATCGACACAGAGAAACACAGGCATACATACAAACAGACAGATATACACAAGGACAGACATACATACGCGCATACAGACAGTGCATGAATCTTTCCTGTTGCAGTGCACACTCAGGTTGTTCAATAACAGTGGCCATGACCCCACGTTGGGAGAGAACTTCTGCAAACACCTCACCTTGTTCTCAACAAGCTAGCAGAGTATGTCATGACACAGGCAAACAGGAAGTCAACTGGGAAGGGAGGGGGTGGGGGGTTGTGCAAAAGGCTGTGAAGTCCACTCCCCCTCAGCAACAACCGATCAGATTGGTAGACCCCGTCCACCTCAGCACATCACACTTCAAGAAGACAGGGTGACAATGCACCCTTTCACAACCACAAAGCTTAATTCCACAACTAGAAAACACAGCAAACAAGAAAAACAATGTTAAATATTTACATTCATGCATGAAGCAGTCTAATGTTTAGTCAGCTGCTAAGATATCCCACAATAAAGACACCCACATCATAAAAAACCACATGGATCATTTTCAGATGGCACACAGTTGGACATCCTTCCTACTTTATATTCTGGAGAGAAAAAAGCATCCTTTTCACCACAGATTGAATACAAATGCATATCCATACTCCTCTGGTGAACACATACCACCAGCAACTGACTACCAGTCAATGTTCATGCCACAAAGTAAATTTGATACAACCTGTAACTTTTACTCATTCTCAAACATAAAAATGGTCAAAATTCATATTTTTCTTCAGACAATGATGCCATTTATACACACATGATGAGCATCCCAAACCGTCCTTACTCACTAAATATCTTGACTACACTCACCAAAACTCAGCACTAAGTGCACAAAACATATTTTGACAGCATGTGGCTAGCAGGCCACACACCACAATTAATTTCCCACCAGCTTACTTGTTAACGTTTGGCCTCACAGCACTTTCCCTAAATGCAAACCCTAAACCCTCCTCGGCTCATAGTTCTTTTCAACTGAAAAAACTACAGTCAAATTCCTCATTGGGCATCACCTCTGAAATTTTTCGCAAATTTGACAAACAGCTGACAGAGTTCAAGGCCACCCAGTGACTGTCCAGTGAGCCCTCATTTTGCACTACTTTTGCCTTGTGTGCATCCACCTCCATTTCCGGAAAAACACACAAATTTATACCTGGAATGAAACTTTGAAGACTGTCCTACAAAATAATACCACACAACAAGCAGAGAAAATGAAAAGGGGCAGTTCAGAGAAGCAAAGGAAAATATCTCTAAAAATAGAAAGGAACTAGCTTCCTCCCTCCCGACCCAGAACCATTAATTGTGGTGTGTACCCTAACAGGACCCCTCATCTTGTCTCATTTTAAAATCCTTTCCTCAAAAATTACCTTAACATGTTTCAAACACTTCTGAAAAATGACACACAAATCCAATCAAAAATACAGAGTCAATGACAAATTTCCCAACGGTACCGCCATCCTTATTACCTCCCCTTTTCACACTTACAATTTCCTCTGAAATTCACAACTCCACACCTTCATAACTTGAGAACCAGTGAACATGTCTTTCATTCTGTCAAAACTTCCTTCAACAGCTCACTCTGGCCTACAACAACAAACAAAACTAATGCATAAATACCAATTCAAAGTCACTGTTCATACAATGTTATCCAAAAACACACACCTTAAACGACATTTCAACTTTTAGCTATGATTTTCATAAGAATTTAACCTACAATGGTCACACGGTTAGTGCAACCGGGAAGGCACTACTCAGGACTCCGATGGGCTGAAAAATGCAAATAATATATGGAAAAGTCCACATGGTAGACGCCGATTATTGTCTGCATGCAAAAATGCAAACCAATTGGTATCCACAAATCTGTACATTGCCTGTTTCTGTTCGGTCACCAATGGTGACATATAGGCCACAAGTTAACAAAACAACAAAAGCCATGTTCACAGTCAACCATACACCCAAAAAGACATCACATGTGACAATCTACAGCCGAAGGGACATGCTCAGTTACCTCACCTCCTAAACCACTCACCCTAACCTCAATAAGCCCGCCACCCAGTTACAGCCACTCACCAGGACAGAGTCAGCGCATCAGGAAATGTGCCCTTCAACCCATCACTAATCACAGGATTAAGGGAATAGCACTTAATGTTGGTGCACAATGTTCAAGACATTCTACACAGGCTATAAAATTTCCACGAAAAATTCATGTCACCACATCGCATTCAGACACTCAGGCTAAACAGAGTAATATGAGCAGACAGATTTGCAAATTGGGAATAAATGTACCATGGCCATCAGTTAAAAATAACATTGTCACATGTCCATTATCAGCTCCTGAAAGTTCCATCAAAAGTATGCAGTTGGAAACATGCAATTAAGTGGCCACAATTACTCCTGAGGACATGGGGTCTTACAGTAACTAACACTCACAGCTCTCCAGTGGGTAGCAGTGACACTGTCTTTGAGAAGACAGATCGACACAGAGAAACACAGGCATACATACAGACAGACAGATATAAAGAAGACAGACATACATACATGCGAACAGAGAGTGCGTGAGTCTTACCTGTCACACTGCACACTCAGGATGTTCAATAACAGTGGCTATGACACCACATTGGGAGAGGACTGTGACAAAAACCTCACTTTGTCCTCAACATGCTGGCTGAGTATGTCAAGACACAGGCAAACAGGAAGTCAGCCAGGAAAGGCGGTGGGATGGGTTGTGCAAAAGGCTGTGAAGTCCACTCCCCCTCAGCAACAACCGATCAGATTGGTAGACCCCGTCCACCTCAGCACATCACACTTCAAGAAGACAGGGTGACAATGCACCCTTTCACAACCACAAAGCTTAATTCCACAACTAGAAAACACAGCAAACAAGAAAAACAATGTTAAATATTTACATTCATGCATGAAGCAGTCTAATGTTTAGTCAGCTGCTAAGATATCCCACAATAAAGACACCCACATCATAAAAAACCACATGGATCATTTTCAGATGGCACACAGTTGGACATACTTCCTGCTTTATATTCTGGAGAGAAAAAAGCATCCTTTTCACCACAGATTGAATACAAATGCATATCCATACTCCTCTGGTGAACACATACCACCAGCAACTGACTACCAGTCAATGTTCATGCCACAAAGTAAATTTGATACAACCTGTAACTTTTACTCATTCTCAAACATAAAAATGGTCAAAATTCATATTTTTCTTCAGACAATGATGCCATTTACACACACATGATGAGCATCCCAAACCGTCCTTACTCACTAAATATCTTGACTACACTCACCAAAACTCAGCACTAAGCGCACAAAACGTATTTTGACAGCATGTGGCTAGCAGCCCAGACACCACAATTAATTTCCCACCAGCTTACCTGTTAACGTTTGGCCTCACAGCACTTTCCCTAAATGCAAACCCTAAACCCTCCTCGCCTCATAGTTCTTTTCAACTGAAAAAACTACAGTCAAATTCCTCATTGGGCATCACCCCTGAAATTTTTCGCAAATTTCACAAACAGCTGACAGGGTTCAAGGCCACCCAGTGACTGTTCAGTCAGCCCAGATTTATCCCTACTTTTGCCCTGCATACATCTACCTTCATTTCCGGAAAAACACACAAATTTATACCTGGAATGAAACTTTGAAGACTGTCCTACAAAATAACACCACACAACAAGCAGAGAAAATGAAAAGGGGCAGTCCAGAGAAGCAAAGGAAAATATCTCTAAAAATAGAAAGGAACTAGCTTCCTCCCTCCCGACCCAGAACCATTAATTGTGGTGTGTACCCTAACAGGACCCCTCATCTTGTCTCATTTTAAAATCCTTTCCTCACAAATTACCTTAACATGTTTCAAACACTTCTGAAAAATGACACACAAATCCAATCAAAGACACAGAGTCAGTGACAAATTTCCCAACGGTACCGCCATCCTTATTACCTCCCCTTTTCACACTTACAATTTCCTCTGAAATTCACAACTCCACACCTTCATAACTTGAGAACCAGTGAACATGTCTTTCATTCTGTCAAAACTTCCTTCAACAGCTCATTCTGGCCTACAACAACAAACAAAACTAATGCATAAATACCAATTCAAAGTCACTGTTCATACAATGTTATCCAAAAACACACACCTTAAATGACATTTCAAATTTCAGCTATGATTTTCATAAGAATTTAACCTACAATGGTCACACGGTTAGTGCAACAGGGAAGGCACTACTCAGGACTCCGATGGGCTGAAAAATGCAAATAAAACATGGAAAAGTCCACATGGTAGACGCCGATTATTGTCTGCATGCAAAAATGCAAACCAATTGGTATCCACAAATCTGTACATTGCCTGTTTCTGTTCGGTCACCAATGGTGACATATAGGCCACAAGTTAACAAAACAACAAAAGCCATGTTCACAGTCAACCATACACCCAAAAAGACATCACATGTGACAATCTACAGCCGAAGGGACATGCTCAGTTACCCCACCTCCTAAACCATCCATTATAACCTCAATAAGCCCACCACCCAGTTACAGCCACTCACCAGGACAGTGACAGTGCATCAGGAAATGTGCCCTTCAACCCATCACTAATCACAGGATTAAGGGAATAGCACTTAATGTTGGTGCACAATGTTCAAGACATTCTACACAGGCTATAAAATTTCCACGAAAAATTCATGTCACCACATCGCATTCAGACACTCAGGCTAAACAGAGTAATATGAGCAGACAGATTTGCAAATTGGGAATAAATGTACCATGGCCATCAGTTAAAAATAACATTGTCACATGTCCATTATCAGCTCCTGAAAGTTCCATCAAAAGTATGCAGTTGGAAACATGCAATTAAGTGGCCACAATTACTCCTGAGGACATGGGGTCTTACAGTAACTAACACTCACAGCTCTCCAGTGGGAAGCAGTGACACTGCCTTTGAGAAGACAGATCGACACAGAGAAACACAGGCATACATACAAACAGACAGATATATACAAGGACAGACATACATACACGCATACAGACAGTGCGTGAATCTTTCCTGTTGCAGTGCACACTCAGGATGTTCAATAACAGTGGCCATGACCCCACGTTGGGAGAGAACTTCAGCAAACACCTCATCTTGTTCTCAACAAGCTGGCAGAGTATGTCATGACACGGGCAAACAGGAAGTCAACTGGGAAGGGAGGGGGTGGGGGGTTGTGCAAAAGGCTGTGAAGTCCACTCCCCCTCAGCAACAACCGATCAGATTGGTAGACCCCGTCCACCTCAGCACATCACACTTCAAGACAGGGTGACAATGCACCCTTTCACAACCACAAAGCTTAATTCCACAACTAGAAAACACAGCAAACAAGAAAAACAATGTTAAATATTTACATTCATGCATGAAGCAGTCTAATGTTTAGTCAGCTGCTAAGATATCCCACAATAAAGACACCCACATCATAAAAAAACACATGGATCATTTTCAGATGGCACACAGTTGGACATACTTCCTACTTTATATTCTGGAGAGAAAAAAGCATCCTTTTCACCACAGATTGAATACAAATGCATATCCATACTCCTCTGGTGAACACATACCACCAGCAACTGACTACCAGTCAATGTTCATGCCACAAAGTAAATTTGATACAACCTGTAACTTTTACTCATTCTCAAACATAAAAATGGTCAAAATTCATATTTTTCTTCAGACAATGATGCCATTTACACACACATGATGAGCATCCCAAACCGTCCTTACTCACTAAATATCTTGACTATACTCACCAAAACTCAGCACTAAGTGCACAAAACGTATTTTGACAGCATGTGGCTAGCAGGCCACACACCACAATTAATTTCCCACCAGCTTACCTGTTAACGTTTGGCCTCACAGCACTTTCCCTAAATGCAAACCCTAAACCCTCCTCGGCTCATAGTTCTTTTCAACTGAAAAAACTACAGTCAAATTCCTCATTGGGCATCACCTCTGAAATTTTTCGCAAATTTGACAAACAGCTGACAGAGTTCAAGGCCACCCAGTGACTGTCCAGTGAGCCCTCATTTTGCACTACTTTTGCCTTGTGTGCATCCACCTCCATTTCCGGAAAAACACACAAATTTATACCTGGAATGAAACTTTGAAGACTGTCCTACAAAATAATACCACACAACAAGCAGAGAAAATGAAAAGGCCACGACCCCAGGCAGCCCAGAGAAGCAAAGGAAAATATCTCTAAAAATAGAAAGGAACTAGCTTCCTCCCTCCCGACCCAGAACCATTAATTGTGGTGTGTACCCTAACAGGACCCCTCATCTTGTCTCATTTTAAAATCCTTTCCTCACAAATTACCTTAACATGTTTCAAACTTTTCTGAAAAATGACAGACAAATCCAATCAAAAATACAGAGTCAATGACAAATTTCCCAACGGTACCTTCGTCCTTATTACCTCCCCTTTTCACACTTACAATTTCCTCTGAAATTCACAACTCCACACCTTCATAACTTGAGAACCAGTGAACAGGTCTTTCATTCTGTCAAAACTTCCTTCAACAGCTCACTCTGGACTACAACAACAAACAAAACTAATGCATAAATACCATTTAAAAGTCACTGTTCATACAATGTTATCCAAAAACACACACCTTCAACGACGCTTCAACTTTCACCTTTGATTTTCATAAGAATTTAACCTAGAATGCTCACACGGTTAGTGCAACAGGGAAGGCTTTACTCAGGGCTGCTAGAGGGCTGTAAAATGTAAATAAAATATGGAAAAGACCACGCGGTAAACGCTGATTATTGTATGCATGCAAAACTGCAAATCTATTGGTATTTTGACAGTCTGTGGACAGCAGGCCACACACCACAATTATTTTCCCATTTACTTGCAAGGTGCCGCTTGGCCTCACAGCACTGTCCCTAAAGCAAGCCCTAAACCTTAGAGACCGCATAGTCCTTGTCCCCTGAGAAAATCTTGTCTCATTTTAAAATCCTTACCTTAGTCACAAGTAACTCACAACTTACCTTAACATGTTTCAAACACTTCTCACAAAATGACACACAAATCCAACCAAAGACACACAGTCAATGAGAAATTTCCCAAGAGTATCCCCATCTTTATTACCTCCCCTTGTTAGACTTACAATTTCCTCTGAAATTCGCAGCGCCACCAATTCATAGCTTGAGAACCAGTGAAGATATCTTTCATTCTGTCAAAACTTCCTTCAACAGCTCACTCTGGCCTACAACAACAAACAAAACTAATGCATAAATACCATTCAGAAGTCACTGTTCGTACTATGTTATATAAAAACACACACCTTAAACGACATTTCAACTTTTAGCTATGATTTTCATAAGAATTTAACCTACAATGGTCACACGGTTAGTGCAACGGGGAAGGCACTACTCAGGACTCCGATGGGCTGAAAAATGCAAATAATATATGGAAAAGTCCACATGGTAGACGCCGATTATTGTCTGCATGCAAAAATGCAAACCAATTGGTATCCACAAATCTGTACATTGCCTGTTTCTGTTCGGTCACCAATGGTGACATATAGGCCACAAGTTAACAAAACAACAAAAGCCATGTTCACAGTCAACCATACACCCAAAAAGACATCACATGTGACAATCTACAGCCGAAGGGACATGCTCAGTTACCTCACCTCCTAAACCACTCACCCTAACCTCAATAAGCCCGCCACCCAGTTACAGCCACTCACCAGGACAGAGTCAGCGCATCAGGAAATGTGCCCTTCAACCCATCACTAATCACAGGATTAAGGGAATAGCACTTAATGTTGGTGCACAATGTTCAAGACATTCTACACAGGCTATAAAATTTCCACGAAAAATTCATGTCACCACATCGCATTCAGACACTCAGGCTAAACAGAGTAATATGAGCAGACAGATTTGCAAATTGGGAATAAATGTACCATGGCCATCAGTTAAAAATAACATTGTCACATGTCCATTATCAGCTCCTGAAAGTTCCATCAAAAGTATGCAGTTGGAAACATGCAATTAAGTGGCCACAATTACTCCTGAGGACATGGGGTCTTACAGTAACTAACACTCACAGCTCTCCAGTGGGTAGCAGTGACACTGTCTTTGAGAAGACAGATCGACACAGAGAAACACAGGCATACATACAGACAGACAGATATAAAGAAGACAGACATACATACATGCGAACAGAGAGTGCGTGAGTCTTACCTGTCACACTGCACACTCAGGATGTTCAATAACAGTGGCTATGACACCACATTGGGAGAGGACTGTGACAAAAACCTCACTTTGTCCTCAACATGCTGGCTGAGTATGTCAAGACACAGGCAAACAGGAAGTCAGCCAGGAAAGGCGGTGGGATGGGTTGTGCAAAAGGCTGTGAAGTCCACTCCCCCTCAGCAACAACCGATCAGATTGGTAGACCCCGTCCACCTCAGCACATCACACTTCAAGAAGACAGGGTGACAATGCACCCTTTCACAACCACAAAGCTTAATTCCACAACTAGAAAACACAGCAAACAAGAAAAACAATGTTAAATATTTACATTCATGCATGAAGCAGTCTAATGTTTAGTCAGCTGCTAAGATATCCCACAATAAAGACACCCACATCATAAAAAACCACATGGATCATTTTCAGATGGCACACAGTTGGACATCCTTCCTACTTTATATTCTGGAGAGAAAAAAGCATCCTTTTCACCACAGATTGAATACAAATGCATATCCATACTCCTCTGGTGAACACATACCACCAGCAACTGACTACCAGTCAATGTTCATGCCACAAAGTAAATTTGATACAACCTGTAACTTTTACTCATTCTCAAACATAAAAATGGTCAAAATTCATATTTTTCTTCAGACAATGATGCCATTTACACACACATGATGAGCATCCCAAACCGTCCTTACTCACTAAATATCTTGACTACACTCACCAAAACTCAGCACTAAGCGCACAAAACGTATTTTGACAGCATGTGGCTAGCAGCCCAGACACCACAATTAATTTCCCACCAGCTTACCTGTTAACGTTTGGCCTCACAGCACTTTCCCTAAATGCAAACCCTAAACCCTCCTCGCCTCATAGTTCTTTTCAACTGAAAAAACTACAGTCAAATTCCTCATTGGGCATCACCCCTGAAATTTTTCGCAAATTTCACAAACAGCTGACAGGGTTCAAGGCCACCCAGTGACTGTTCAGTCAGCCCAGATTTATCCCTACTTTTGCCCTGCATACATCTACCTTCATTTCCGGAAAAACACACAAATTTATACCTGGAATGAAACTTTGAAGACTGTCCTACAAAATAACACCACACAACAAGCAGAGAAAATGAAAAGGGGCAGTTCAGAGAAGCAAAGGAAAATATCTCTAAAAATAGAAAGGAACTAGCTTCCTCCCTCCCGACCCAGAACCATTAATTGTGGTGTGTACCCTAACAGGACCCCTCATCTTGTCTCATTTTAAAATCCTTTCCTCACAAATTACCTTAACATGTTTCAAACACTTCTGAAAAATGACACACAAATCCAATCAAAGACACAGAGTCAGTGACAAATTTCCCAACGGTACCGCCATCCTTATTACCTCCCCTTTTCACACTTACAATTTCCTCTGAAATTCACAACTCCACACCTTCATAACTTGAGAACCAGTGAACATGTCTTTCATTCTGTCAAAACTTCCTTCAACAGCTCATTCTGGCCTATAACAACAAACAAAACTAATGCATAAATACCAATTCAAAGTCACTGTTCATACAATGTTATCCAAAAACACACACCTTAAATGACATTTCAACTTTCAGCTATGATTTTCATAAGAATTTAACCTACAATGGTCACACGGTTAGTGCAACGGGGAAGGCACTACTCAGGACTCCGATGGGCTGAAAAATGCAAATAATATATGGAAAAGTCCACATGGTAGACGCCGATTATTGTCTGCATGCAAAAATGCAAACCAATTGGTATCCACAAATCTGTACATTGCCTGTTTCTGTTCGGTCACCAATGGTGACATATAGGCCACAAGTTAACAAAACAACAAAAGCCATGTTCACAGTCAACCATACACCCAAAAAGACATCACATGTGACAATCTACAGCCGAAGGGACATGCTCAGTTACCCCACCTCCTAAACCATCCATTATAACCTCAATAAGCCCACCACCCAGTTACAGCCACTCACCAGGACAGTGACAGTGCATCAGGAAATGTGCCCTTCAACCCATCACTAATCACAGGATTAAGGGAATAGCACTTAATGTTGGTGCACAATGTTCAAGACATTCTACACAGGCTATAAAATTTCCACGAAAAATTCATGTCACCACATCGCATTCAGACACTCAGGCTAAACAGAGTAATATGAGCAGACAGATTTGCAAATTGGGAATAAATGTACCATGGCCATCAGTTAAAAATAACATTGTCACATGTCCATTATCAGCTCCTGAAAGTTCCATCAAAAGTATGCAGTTGGAAACATGCAATTAAGTGGCCACAATTACTCCTGAGGACATGGGGTCTTACAGTAACTAACACTCACAGCTCTCCAGTGGGAAGCAGTGACACTGCCTTTGAGAAGACAGATCGACACAGAGAAACACAGGCATACATACAAACAGACAGATATATACAAGGACAGACATACATACACGCATACAGACAGTGCGTGAATCTTTCCTGTTGCAGTGCACACTCAGGATGTTCAATAACAGTGGCCATGACCCCACGTTGGGAGAGAACTTCAGCAAACACCTCATCTTGTTCTCAACAAGCTGGCAGAGTATGTCATGACACGGGCAAACAGGAAGTCAACTGGGAAGGGAGGGGGTGGGGGGTTGTGCAAAAGGCTGTGAAGTCCACTCCCCCTCAGCAACAACCGATCAGATTGGTAGACCCCGTCCACCTCAGCACATCACACTTCAAGACAGGGTGACAATGCACCCTTTCACAACCACAAAGCTTAATTCCACAACTAGAAAACACAGCAAACAAGAAAAACAATGTTAAATATTTACATTCATGCATGAAGCAGTCTAATGTTTAGTCAGCTGCTAAGATATCCCACAATAAAGACACCCACATCATAAAAAAACACATGGATCATTTTCAGATGGCACACAGTTGGACATCCTTCCTACTTTATATTCTGGAGAGAAAAAAGCATCCTTTTCACCACAGATTGAATACAAATGCATATCCATACTCCTCTGGTGAACACATACCACCAGCAACTGACTACCAGTCAATGTTCATGCCACAAAGTAAATTTGATACAACCTGTAACTTTTACTCATTCTCAAACATAAAAATGGTCAAAATTCATATTTTTCTTCAGACAATGATGCCATTTACACACACATGATGAGCATCCCAAACCGTCCTTACTCACTAAATATCTTGACTATACTCACCAAAACTCAGCACTAAGTGCACAAAACGTATTTTGACAGCATGTGGCTAGCAGGCCACACACCACAATTAATTTCCCACCAGCTTACCTGTTAACGTTTGGCCTCACAGCACTTTCCCTAAATGCAAACCCTAAACCCTCCTCGGCTCATAGTTCTTTTCAACTGAAAAAACTACAGTCAAATTCCTCATTGGGCATCACCTCTGAAATTTTTCGCAAATTTGACAAACAGCTGACAGAGTTCAAGGCCACCCAGTGACTGTCCAGTGAGCCCTCATTTTGCACTACTTTTGCCTTGTGTGCATCCACCTCCATTTCCGGAAAAACACACAAATTTATACCTGGAATGAAACTTTGAAGACTGTCCTACAAAATAATACCACACAACAAGCAGAGAAAATGAAAAGGGGCAGTCCAGAGAAGCAAAGGAAAACATCTCTAAAAATAGAAAGGAACTAGCTTCCTCCCTCCCGACCCAGAACCATTAATTGTGGTGTGTACCCTAACAGGACCCCTCATCTTGTCTCATTTTAAAATCCTTTCCTCACAAATTACCTTATCATGTTTCAAACACTTCTGAAAAATGACACACAAATCCAATCAAAAATACAGAGTCAATGACAAATTTCCCAACGGTACCGCCATCCTTATTACCTCCCCTTTTCACACTTACAATTTCCTCTGAAATTCACAACTCCACACCTTCATAACTTGAGAACCAGTGAACATATCTTTCATTCTGTCAAAACTTCCTTCAACAGCTCACTCTGGCCTACAACAACAAACAAAACTAATGCATAAATACCATTTAGAAGTCACTGTTCATACAATGTTATCCAAAAACACACACCTTCAACGACATTTCAACTTTCAGCTATGATTTTCATAAGAATTTAACCTAGAATGCTCACACAGTTAGTGCAACAGGGAAGGCACTACTCAGGACTCCTATGGGCTGAAAAATGGAAATAAAACATGGAAAAGTCCACGTAGTAGACGCCGATTATTGTCTGCATGCAAAAATGCAAACCTATTGGTATCGACAAATCTGTACATTGCCTGTTCCTGTTCGGTCAGCAATGGCCACATATAGGCCGCAAGTTCAAAAAACAACAAAAGCCATGTTCACAGTCAAGTATACACACCCCACAAGACATCACATGTGACAATCTACAGCCGAAGGGACATGCTCAGTTACCCCACCTCCTAAACCATCCATTATAACCTCAATAAGCCCACCACCCAGTTACAGCCACTCACCAGGACAGTGACAGTGCATCAGGAAATGTGCCCTTCAACCCATCACTAATCACAGGATTAAGGGAATAGCACTTAATGTTGGTGCACAATGTTCAAGACATTCTACACAGGCTATAAAATTTCCACGAAAAATTCATGTCACCACATCGCATTCAGACACTCAGGCTAAACAGAGTAATATGAGCAGACAGATTTGCAAATTGGGAATAAATGTACCATGGCCATCAGTTAAAAATAACATTGTCACATGTCCATTATCAGCTCCTGAAAGTTCCATCAAAAGTATGCAGTTGGAAACATGCAATTAAGTGGCCACAATTACTCCTGAGGACATGGGGTCTTACAGTAACTAACACTCACAGCCCTCCAGTGGGAAGCAGTGACACTGCCTTTGAGAAGACAGATCGACACAGAGAAACACAGGCATACATACAAACAGACAGATATATACAAGGACAGACATACATACACGCATACAGACAGTGCGTGAATCTTTCCTGTTGCAGTGCACACTCAGGATGTTCAATAACAGTGGCCATGACCCCACGTTGGGAGAGAACTTCAGCAAACACCTCATCTTGTTCTCAACAAGCTGGCAGAGTATGTCATGACACGGGCAAACAGGAAGTCAACTGGGAAGGGAGGGGGTGGGGGGTTGTGCAAAAGGCTGTGAAGTCCACTCCCCCTCAGCAACAACCGATCAGATTGGTAGACCCCGTCCACCTCAGCACATCACACTTCAAGACAGGGTGACAATGCACCCTTTCACAACCACAAAGCTTAATTCCACAACTAGAAAACACAGCAAACAAGAAAAACAATGTTAAATATTTACATTCATGCATGAAGCAGTCTAATGTTTAGTCAGCTGCTAAGATATCCCACAATAAAGACACCCACATCATAAAAAAACACATGGATCATTTTCAGATGGCACACAGTTGGACATCCTTCCTACTTTATATTCTGGAGAGAAAAAAGCATCCTTTTCACCACAGATTGAATACAAATGCATATCCATACTCCTCTGGTGAACACATACCACCAGCAACTGACTACCAGTCAATGTTCATGCCACAAAGTAAATTTGATACAACCTGTAACTTTTACTCATTCTCAAACATAAAAATGGTCAAAATTCATATTTTTCTTCAGACAATGATGCCATTTACACACACATGATGAGCATCCCAAACCGTCCTTACTCACTAAATATCTTGACTATACTCACCAAAACTCAGCACTAAGTGCACAAAACGTATTTTGACAGCATGTGGCTAGCAGGCCACACACCACAATTAATTTCCCACCAGCTTACCTGTTAACGTTTGGCCTCACAGCACTTTCCCTAAATGCAAACCCTAAACCCTCCTCGGCTCATAGTTCTTTTCAACTGAAAAAACTACAGTCAAATTCCTCATTGGGCATCACCTCTGAAATTTTTCGCAAATTTGACAAACAGCTGACAGAGTTCAAGGCCACCCAGTGACTGTCCAGTGAGCCCTCATTTTGCACTACTTTTGCCTTGTGTGCATCCACCTCCATTTCCGGAAAAACACACAAATTTATACCTGGAATGAAACTTTGAAGACTGTCCTACAAAATAATACCACACAACAAGCAGAGAAAATGAAAAGGGGCAGTCCAGAGAAGCAAAGGAAAACATCTCTAAAAATAGAAAGGAACTAGCTTCCTCCCTCCCGACCCAGAACCATTAATTGTGGTGTGTACCCTAACAGGACCCCTCATCTTGTCTCATTTTAAAATCCTTTCCTCACAAATTACCTTATCATGTTTCAAACACTTCTGAAAAATGACACACAAATCCAATCAAAAATACAGAGTCAATGACAAATTTCCCAACGGTACCGCCATCCTTATTACCTCCCCTTTTCACACTTACAATTTCCTCTGAAATTCACAACTCCACACCTTCATAACTTGAGAACCAGTGAACATGTCTTTCATTCTGTCAAAACTTCCTTCAACAGCTCATTCTGGCCTACAACAACAAACAAAACTAATGCATAAATACCAATTCAAAGTCACTGTTCATACAATGTTATCCAAAAACACACACCTTAAATGACATTTCAACTTTCAGCTATGATTTTCATAAGAATTTAACCTACAATGGTCACACGGTTAGTGCAACGGGGAAGGCACTACTCAGGACTCCGATGGGCTGAAAAATGCAAATAATATATGGAAAAGTCCACATGGTAGACGCCGATTATTGTCTGCATGCAAAAATGCAAACCAATTGGTATCCACAAATCTGTACATTGCCTGTTTCTGTTCGGTCACCAATGGTGACATATAGGCCACAAGTTAACAAAACAACAAAAGCCATGTTCACAGTCAACCATACACCCAAAAAGACATCACATGTGACAATCTACAGCCGAAGGGACATGCTCAGTTACCCCACCTCCTAAACCATCCATTATAACCTCAATAAGCCCACCACCCAGTTACAGCCACTCACCAGGACAGTGACAGTGCATCAGGAAATGTGCCCTTCAACCCATCACTAATCACAGGATTAAGGGAATAGCACTTAATGTTGGTGCACAATGTTCAAGACATTCTACACAGGCTATAAAATTTCCACGAAAAATTCATGTCACCACATCGCATTCAGACACTCAGGCTAAACAGAGTAATATGAGCAGACAGATTTGCAAATTGGGAATAAATGTACCATGGCCATCAGTTAAAAATAACATTGTCACATGTCCATTATCAGCTCCTGAAAGTTCCATCAAAAGTATGCAGTTGGAAACATGCAATTAAGTGGCCACAATTACTCCTGAGGACATGGGGTCTTACAGTAACTAACACTCACAGCTCTCCAGTGGGAAGCAGTGACACTGCCTTTGAGAAGACAGATCGACACAGAGAAACACAGGCATACATACAAACAGACAGATATATACAAGGACAGACATACATACACGCATACAGACAGTGCGTGAATCTTTCCTGTTGCAGTGCACACTCAGGATGTTCAATAACAGTGGCCATGACCCCACGTTGGGAGAGAACTTCAGCAAACACCTCATCTTGTTCTCAACAAGCTGGCAGAGTATGTCATGACACGGGCAAACAGGAAGTCAACTGGGAAGGGAGGGGGTGGGGGGTTGTGCAAAAGGCTGTGAAGTCCACTCCCCCTCAGCAACAACCGATCAGATTGGTAGACCCCGTCCACCTCAGCACATCACACTTCAAGAAGACAGGGTGACAATGCACCCTTTCACAACCACAAAGCTTAATTCCACAACTAGAAAACACAGCAAACAAGAAAAACAATGTTAAATATTTACATTCATGCATGAAGCAGTCTAATGTTTAGTCAGCTGCTAAGATATCCCACAATAAAGACACCCACATCATAAAAAAACACATGGATCATTTTCAGATGGCACACAGTTGGACATCCTTCCTACTTTATATTCTGGAGAGAAAAAAGCATCCTTTTCACCACAGATTGAATACAAATGCATATCCATACTCCTCTGGTGAACACATACCACCAGCAACTGACTACCAGTCAATGTTCATGCCACAAAGTAAATTTGATACAACCTGTAACTTTTACTCATTCTCAAACATAAAAATGGTCAAAATTCATATTTTTCTTCAGACAATGATGCCATTTATACACACATGATGAGCATCCCAAACCGTCCTTACTCACTAAATATCTCGACTATACTCACCAAAACTCAGCACTAAGTGCACAAAACATATTTTGACAGCATGTGGCTAGCAGGCCACACACCACAATTAATTTCCCACCAGCTTACTTGTTAACGTTTGGCCTCACAGCACTTTCCCTAAATGCAAACCCTAAACCCTCCTCACCTCATAGTTCTTTTCAACTGCAAAAACTACAGTCAAATTCCTCATTGGGCATCACCCCTGAAATTTTTCGCAAATTTGACAAACAGCTGACAGGGTTCAAGGCCACCCAGTGACTGTTCAGTCAGCCCAGATTTATCCCTACTTTTGCCCTGCATACATCTACCTTCATTTCTGGAAAAACACACAAATTTATACCTGGAATGAAACTTTGAAGACTGTCCTACAAAATAACACCACACAACAAGCAGAGAAAATGAAAAGGGGCAGTTCAGAGAAGCAAAGGAAAATATCTCTAAAAATAGAAAGGAACTAGCTTCCTCCCTCCCGATCCAGAACCATTAATTGTGGTGTGTACCCTAACAGGACCCCTCATCTTGTCTCATTTTAAAATCCTTTCCTCACAAATTACCTTAACATGTTTCAAACACTTCTGAAAAATGACACACAAATCCAATCAAAGACACAGAGTCAGTGACAAATTTCCCAACGGTACCTCCATCCTTATTACCTCCCCTTTTCACACTTACAATTTCCTCTGAAATTCACAACTCCACACCTTCAAAACTTGAGAACCAGTGAAAATATCTTTCATTCTCTAAAAACTTTCTTCAACAACTCACTATGGCCTACAACAACAAACAAAACTAATGCATAAATACCAATTCAAAGTCACTGTTCATACAATGTTATCCAAAAACACACACCTTAAACGACATTTCAACTTTTAGCTATGATTTTCATAAGAATTTAACCTACAATGGTCACACGGTTAGTGCAACCGGAAAGGCACTACTCAGGGCTATGGGCTGAAAAATGGAAATAAAACATGGAAAAGTCCACGTGGTAGACGCCGATTATTGTCTGCATGCAAAAATGCAAACCAATTGGTATCCACAAATCCGTACATTGCCTGTTTCTCTCTGGTAAGCAATGGTGACATATAGGCCACAAGTTAACAAAACAATAAAAGCCATGTTCACAGTCAACCATACACCCAAAAAGACATCACATGTGACAATCTACAGCCGAAGGGACATGCTCAGTTACCTCACCTCCTAAACCACTCACCCTAACCTCAATAAGCCCGCCACCCAGTTACAGCCACTCACCAGGACAGTGTCAGCGCATCAGGAAATGTGCCCTTCAACCCATCACTAATCACAGGATTAAGGGAATAGCACTTAATGTTGGTGCACAATGTTCAAGACATTCTACACAGGCTATAAAATTTCCACGAAAAATTCATGTCACCACATCGCATTCAGACACTCAGGCTAAACAGAGTAATATGAGCAGACAGATTTGCAAATTGGGAATAAATGTACCATGGATATCAGTTAAAAATAACATTGTCACATGTCCATTATCAGCTCCTGAAAGTTCCATCAAAAGTATGCAGTTGGAAACATGCAATTACGTGGTCACAATTACTCCTGAGGACATGGGGTCTTACAGTAAGTAACACTCACAGCTCTCCAGTGGGTAGCAGTGACACTGCCTTTGAGAAGACAGATCGACACAGAGAAACATAGGCATACATACAAACAGACAGATATACATACACGCATACAGACAGTACATGAATCTTTCCTGTTGCAGTGCACACTCAGGTTGTTCAATAACGGTGGCCATGAACCCACGTTGGGAGAGAACTTCAGCGAACACCTCACCCTGTCCTCAACAAGCTGGCAGAGTATGTCATGACACGGGCAGACAGGAAGTCAACTGGGAAGGGAGGGGGTGGGGGGTTCTTCAAAAGGCTGTGAAGTCCACTCGCCCTCAGCAACAACCGATCAGATTGGTAGACCCCGTCTACCTCAGCACATCACACTTCAAGAAGACAGGGTGACAATGCACCCTTTCACAACCACAAAGCTTAATTCCACAACTAGAAATCACAGCAAACAAGAAAAACAATGTTAAATATTTACATTCATGCATGAAGTAGTCTAACATTTAGTCAGCTGCTAAGACATCCCACAATAAAGACACTCACATCATAAAAAAACACATAGATCATTTTGAGATGGCACACAGTTGGACATACTTCCTACTTTATATTCTGGAGAGAAAAGCTTGCCTTTCACCACAGATTTAATAGAAATGCAACCCATACACCTCCGGTGAACACTTACCACATTACCCCTTTAAGAATTTCAGTTCACGAACAGAACCTGTGATGAACAACAATTTCTTCACGTGGGTTTATATGTATTGTGTTGATGATATTTTTTTCAGTAGTTGAGAAAGGCCGAGTTACGGTACCTTCCTGGAGTAGAAAGCACGAGGCGCGAAGCGGGGAGGACTTTGTTATCCAGAAATGTACAGTTAAGAGGTCTTTCTTTCTTTCACTTAAACGGTTGCATTAGTATTACATAATAAACTATTTCTGTCTTTAGCCGGGGGGGATGGAGTGTAGATACAAAGTGCACATAGAGGACAAGGGCTACGTGTTAGTTCTGATGCTTTATGTATGGTGACATGGCCAATATATGCTTGACTCGATAATTCAGATGCAGGTGATCAAAACTTTTCCTTGACTGCTAGGCCTATAGAAGAGACCTGATCGATCATGTGTCAGAGCACGAAAAGAGGCTGTCTCTACTCCCGAGGCAGCAGTTCCTAACCTGACTATTAATATGAATATCAACAGATAATGCTCGCCTTTCACAAGTCACTAGCGTAAGAAAGCCTACATGATCTCTGATCACAAGACTTTATATGCATTTAAACAGACATACGATCTGTTTATTGTAAGATAATGTCATAAGTCTTATTTAATTTTCACGGTAATTAGAAATATAAGTAAAATGCAGTGCATACTGTGCAGTTGGTTGTTGTAACAAGAGCATTGGAAGTGACTAAACAGATATTTTAAGCCAGATTGAATTGTTATGCATCAATAGAGTTGCTTTTATTTTCCCCCAGTTTTTCGAAGCGACAAATGTTAGATTCCCGTAAGATATTTCTCACAGTGGACTTCCTTCCTGACTTCTTTTTTCATCACAATGGCCTTCCGTTTGGGTGATTAGCCATTAGTGACCTTTAAACTGACTATATATGTAACACAGCGAGGCCTAGGTGGCCAAAGTGGTTAGCGTGCTAGAGCAGAGTAATGACACGACAGCCTCTCTGCAGTTCCCGTTGCTTTAAGTCCAGCTTATTCTAGTTTCCACTCCGGCCCTACGTGGGAAGGTGTGCCAACTGCCTACGAGTGGTCGTAGGTTTCCCCCAGATACTACCCGTTTTCCTCGCACCATAATGCTAGCAACCGTCGTATAAGTGAGACATTCCTGAGTACGGCATAAAACACCAATCAAGTAAACACATATCTGATACACTAGGGTACTCGAACCACCACACGTAACATTACATAAACTCGCACACTGAAAACAGTGGTCTGTCTATCCAGGTTAAATATGGGACAGTGATTGATTCGCCTTACACGAAGAATGTATTACCAGGGGTGCACATAAAATTTTTGGTCTTGTTCTCAGGGGAGAACCTGGGGTTGTTGCTTGGTCCTCACATTTTTGGTCTTGTTCTCAGGGGAAAACCTGGGGTTGTTGCTTGGTCCTCACATTTTTGGTCTTGTTCTCAGAGGAGAAGCTGGGGTTGTTGCTTGGTCCTCACATTTTTGGTCTTGTTCTCAGAGGAGAAGCTGGGGTTGTTGCTTGGTCCTCACATTTTTAAATGCATTTTTTCCTGAACCCACCTCACAGGAGGAACAAAATAAAGGGATGCATGGATAATGTGACATGAACTTTAATTTCAACTGAAAATTAAGAGAAGCAGTGCAACAGAATGTCTGATCTTTAAAGCCTTGTAACTTTCAAGTAACATGACTGTGTTTCAAGCTCTGAAAACTAAATGTGCAAATATCTATTTTTCTAACACTGAAAACCAAAGAAATGACAGCTTTTAAGCGCTTACAAGAGTTACTATTTTAAAGCACTGAAGGTTCTGTTATCCTACGAAATGTCATCATCATCATCATCTTCATTATCACCTTCAGTCTCGTTCTTACTGTCTTCCTCTATTTCACAAACAACAGAGGATGTGGATGTACCAGACCTACTCCTTTCTCCCTGGTTCAGCCTGCGACTAGCTGTTTGCATCCACAAGTCAACAGCTGGATTTGGGTCGAAGGTCTCCGTGGTGAACTTAGAGAACAGAATGTGCATTAGAGATGAGAGGCGGGAGTCCGATTGGCGGGATCTGTACTTGTTTTTTATGATATTCAAATGTGAAAATCCCCTTTCACATGCTGCACTGCTCAAAGGCAGTGTAAGAGACAAGAAAAGGACCTTCTAAATGTTGGAATAACTATCAGGATTGCTTGTCTTCACTACATTCACCAGGTCATGCACCGAAGAGGCTGCCAAACATTTTGCAGCTTGCTTTAAACGAATCCACTCTCTTAAAGTGGAGTCTCTGTCAACAGACATGTTGGCCTCATATTTCTCAAGGATGTTACTGAGATTTGTGTTGCCAAAACTGTGGAGATCTTTCATTTCACGAGGCCAAGTTGGAGGATCAAAAATCAAAAACTGATCACATGATTTTAGGGATTCATATCTGCACTCAAACTCATGAATAAGAGCTCTCAATACATTGATCTTGTCCCTGTCAGCGTCAACATGTGATCCAGTCTCTTTCCGGTACTTGCCTTTACTCTCCATTAGTAGAGTGAACTGTCCAACAGCAACCATGAGCTCATCTTTGCATTCACCAATAGTTAGTTTTTCTTGCTGAAACCTGAGGGAGGTGAGCTGTAAAATGTTTCCAATATCCAGAATGTTAGCTAGGAAACAACAAAAACGCTCTGTACAGATATGTTTTAGGCTCATGTCATCACTTGTTGCAACTTGAATCTGGATGGCTAGTAACATTCTCCATATTTTCAACAGAGTCTCCTGTCTCCACGCATGAGATATTGTGAAACTTTCCTAATTTGGCAAAAGCTATGCCTTTCTCTTCACATATCATCTTTAGTTGTACAATTCGTTTTGCACACCCTTTCTTTAAGTAAAATCTAAGCAACTTGACAATGGATTGATCAAATGACTCACAGTATGGAACTGCACGATCAGTTGACTTAGCGCAGTTCTCCAGGGTGTAGGCGGTGCACATAATATGCACAAGGGAATCCCCGATGTCGACCATCTGACGTAATTTTGGAACGCCCCCTTTGTACATTCCAACGTTGACGGCGGCTCCGTCCGTGCACACCGAGACCAGCTTCGTCTTCCTCTCCGTTAAACAACACGCGTGGAACAGTTGCACAAGTCCCTCCACTATGTCCTGTGCTATTCGATTGGCCCCCACATTAATTAATCCAAAGAAATCTGAGCTGAAATGTCCGTTGCTGGACGCAGAAACAATGTACACGATTTCCTGTTCCGTTTTTGTAATATCTTCTGATCCATCGAAGAGTACACCCCAAAATTCAGCTGCTTGCAGTTTTTCTCTCAAATCTGAAGTTATTGTCTGTGCGATGCACTGGATGATACGGCTTCCCCCTTCTCGAGAATGATACGCGTTCCCGACGTTAACTCCAAGCCTCTTCAGAGGCGGAATATCTTCCTCATATGAACGCATAGGACGTCCATGTTGTGCTTCGTGAAAGGCGAAAAGGAAAACATTACTCAGTGCTTGATGCTGTTCTTCGTTCAGTTTGTCTTTCCATTTGTCGAGTGGACCAATGGGCCTCTGGTCCTGGCTGCGTGTTTTCATTATCAATTACTTGAACTACTTTTTGGTGCTCTCAGCTATTGGTATGTTTATCAAACGCTGGGTGACTGAAGGTTTTAGTACCTGTATAAAAAGCGCAATTTTGGTCCGCCAGAGTAGGATTTTCACGGCATATTTTGCACCACATCTCTGTGCATTCAACATTCGTTTCAAGCCAACTGACCTCCTATAGCCACTTTTTTGAGAACACGCGCTTCTTTTGCGGTTCAGACTCAGTCTGGCATTTCTTTGGAGGTGGAGGAACACCAAAGTAATTGCTTAATGGAGCTTGCTTCTTCGATATTTTGATGACGTTCTAAAACAACGGCTCATATGACTCATAGGTTTATTCAACACCTACAGATTGCGCACCGATCTATCTCCAAATCTTAGGTACGCAAATGAGGGTTGCAACATTTCATCTGGCGCGCATTATTTATTTGGGTAGAGCATGCGCACCTGCGCACCACTTATGTGCATCCCTGACGTATTATCTAATCTGCGAGGCGAATATAGGAATGTACGAATGCCGTAGTTCCTTAACGGATAAGGTACGGTTTTCTGAATAGAGTGACGTCACAACCGGCGCTTAATCTTTTAGCATATCGTTCTGACTAACTGTTATTTTTGGTCAGCTACAATATCTTCCTGAGGGTATATATGTGATGTGTTGATGGTATGCTTTCTTCTGCAGCTAAAACTATTGGCGACAGAGCAGTGCGGTTTGTACCATTCCATTTGTCGTAAACCAACTGCGTAAGAATGGTGATAAACGGGGAAAATTTGGAAAACTTTACACCTTGAGAAACGTTACACTAAACTTTTGTGTTGTGTGCGATGTACCCCAGTAGTAACCACCCTAGATTGTGGTCAGCTTGAGGACTAAGGAGGCTGTGATTCAAATATGTGAGTGAGCCATAAGTGGCTTGTGAGGGGTGACAGCGTGCTTCTCTCACTTTCTGGCCCTTTATAGTCAGTGGTGTGCCGCACCCCTCGGTGTCCTTAGCTAGACGGGTTGGTGGACTGGTCCAGAGCTAGCCAGGTGCTTGCAGGGTATTGTCAGTGTCCTTGTGCGCTTGCCTTGAAGAGGATATTGTCTGGCATGGTAAAAAGATCGGGCATTGTTGGAGTGCGGGAGCAGTTGCATCTGAGCAAGGTTGTTTGTTTTGTGCTGACTTCAGCAATTGTGGATGCATTTCTATGGGAGTGCTGTACAGTATTGTTGAACATAGCATATGCACTACGTAACGGCTTGTATTCTCGTGTATAAATGGAGTTGTGGTAAACAGTTACAACTAGTTTCTACTCGCTCATCCCTATAGAAAGCATCATGTCTAGACGTGGCAAAGGAGGTCAAGGTCACCGTAACCCCTTTCTATTACAGACACTTATTGAGATTGGTTTCAATAGGGTTGTGTAGTGGATAGTTTTTTGGCGATATTTTCTAATATATCTGCGTCGTCTAAATTCTAAAAAAAAAAATCGATCAGTTTTGTGGCTTGTTTAATCGGATTGTTGTTGTCGTTTTTTTCTCTTTTTTTATTTATTTATTTATTTATTTATTTATTTACTTATTTATTTCTTTATTTCTTTTCTCCAGGTTTAGGCCTGCCGTTGTGATTGGTTTAATACCAAACATACTTATTAGAAATATACTTATTATAAGTCATAAGATAATATAAGGCTTATATCCAGGAATTAGTAGGGAAATATCATTCGTATTGCAAAGTAGCAGAGGGCCATAACTGGCCTGTAGACACAGGAAGTCCTTGCCCTAGCGACCACTTACTTATTCTAATCACTTGTAATATTAATCATCATATGAACCCTGTGAGTCAACCTCCCTCATGGTGTGTTAAAAGGGCGAACTGGGATGTTTTATAAAGGTGAATGTGTAAAGGCGTTTTCTGAGGATATATTTAATGAAGATGTTGATCTTTTTGCAGATAATGTGTTAAATGCAATAGAGTCTGCAGCCAAAAAATCTATACCTAAATCCTCAGTTAAAGTGACGAATAAAATGCCTTTTCCGTGGTGGAATGATGACTGTACTGAGGCTATTCGAAATCGTAAATGTTTAAAAAAATTGTGCAAGGCATACTCGTTTATATGATGATATTTTACTTTTTAAAAGAGCAAAGGCTGTTACAAAGCGAGTCATCAAAACGGCTCAGAGAGATTACTGGTGGCAGTACTGCTCCAGCATAACAAAAAATATGAACATAAAGGAAGTTTGGAATAGAGTAAATTCAATTACAGGTAAACAGAAGTCGAATACTATACCAACTGTTGTTTATAATAATGTTATCTATGTCACTGATGTTGACAAATCCAATGGCAGATAGTTTTTCTTTTGTGTCCAGTTCTAGTAATTATGCTTCTGAGTTTATTTTCCACAAGAAGAACATAGAGGAAATCCATTCATTCGATAACATTGTTTTTAATGATATGCCAAGTAAGGATGACTTTTCCTCATTTGAGTTGAAACAGGCCTTGTCTTTATTTTCCGATTCGTCACTGGGTGAGGATGCAGTTACTTATTCCATGTTGTATAATTTACCTCACCATTGTCTTACTATATTATTATTGTTATATAATACTATTTGGTATAGTATGAGACTTCCTGCCAAATGGAAACAGGCTGTAGTTGTGCCTGTCCCCAAGCCAGGCAAGGACCCAACAGTTCCATCGTCCTACAGGCCTGTAGCCCTGACGTCTTGCCTGTGTAAGATTATGGAGTGCATGATAAATTCTCGATTAATGTGGTTTTTAAAAAAACATAATATCCTCAGTTCGGCCCAGAGTGGTTTTCGTAGCAAAGGATGTACAACTGATCATGTGGTGAATTTAGACTATTTACTCGCTGTCTTCCTCAATACTGAAAAAGCGTATGATATGGTATGGAGAACTGGAGTATTAATTAAATTACATAACATGGGTATTGGTGGGAAAATGTTGGGATAGCTGAAAAACTTCCTTTCAGGGCGCTGTATTAAAGTCCGGGTGGGTCATGGATGTTCTCGTCTGGCCCCTGTGGAGAACGGGGTCCCTCAAGGGAGTGTATTATCTCCCACATTACTCAACATCACCATAAATGACCTACCTAATGCTATTTCACCCAAATTAAACTGTACCTTATTTGCAGATGACAAATCTATGTGGTTTAGGTCAAGACCTCTCGCCTGTTACATTAAATACATTCAGCAAGGCCTGAATGATATCATGAAGTGGAGTCTCCAGTGGGGTTTTAAGTTTTCTTCGCTAAAAACAGAAGCCATGGTATTTTCAAGGCGTCCTATTAGTAAAGTGTCACTTACCCTAAATAATTCATTAGTGAAAATTTCCCCTTCTTTTAAGTATCGTGGTGTTGTATTTGATAGCTGACTTACTTGGACTAAACATATTGAATATTTAATAAACAGGTGTGATAAAGTCCTAAATGTAATGAGGTGTGTTTTCGGGGAAGTCTTGAGGAGCTGATAGAAAATCGTTATTATATCGTTCTCTTATCCATTCGAAATTGGATTATTGTTGTGAAGCATATGATTCTGCTTGTGTTACCCTAAAAGCAAAATTAGAATCTGTTCAGTGCGCAGCGCTGCGGATATGTACTGGAGCCATGCGCACCACACCACTCAAAGTAATGCAATTATTCTGTAATGAGTGGCCATTCCACATCCGTCGGTGTCTGCGCACCCTCAAGTTTTCTCTCAGACTTAAATGTGCTATTAATAATCCTTCGTCTCATTTACTTGACCCCAACTTTTATGATAGTCTTTATGATTTACAAGATAATTCTGGCCTACCATTTGGTTTGAGATCAAATAAGGCCTCTGCAGATGCAGAATGTGGGAATTTGATTTGCAGCCTTCACGTGTCCCTTCTTTCCCTCCTTGGAATATACACTTCCCTGCTGTATCTACTGCCTGACATGAGAGTATGAGCAGATCTAATAATGTACATGTTTCTTTAGAATTTACGAAAGAATATTTAAACTCACACCTATCTCAGTACCTGCATGTTTATACCGATGCTTCCAAGTGCCCTGACAGCCAAAGAGTGGGTGCTGCTTTTTGTGTACCAGAAATGAAGTATGCCAAATCTTTAGGTTATCTAATTTTGTTTCTGTTTTCACGGCAGAACTTACAGCTATTATTTGTGCTCTTCATTTTCTCCTGGAACTGAAACCTTGCAGGGCCGTTAATCTCACAGATTCATCTTAATCCCTTGTTTTTCAAATTTTACATTTATGTACTACTCTCAGTTACCAGGGTGTTTCTGTTTGTTTCAACTGGGTTCCAGCTCATGTTGGTATAGCAGGGAATGAGTGGGCAGACTCCCTGGCAAAGAAAGCTTTATCCTTTGTAGACATATCCTTTCATATACCACTAAATATTCACGAAGTTATGAATTACGCTAAGCCTAATTTTGTTGATATTTGGCAATGGGTCACTGCAACACCCTTTCTATTACAGACACTTATTGAGATTGGTTTCAATAGAGTTGTGCAGTGGATAGTTTTTTGGGAATATTTTCTAATATATCTGCATCATAAATTGATCAGTTTTGTGGCTTGTTTATTGGGCTTGTTGTTGTTTTTTTTTTCTCATCCAGTCTTAGGCCTGGTTTAATACCAAACACACTTACTAGAAACATAGTTAAATCATAAGATAAGGGTTATATCCAGGAATTTGTAGGCAAATATGATTCGTTTTACATAGTAGCATAGGGCCATAAGTTACTATACTTTAGGTGTAGTATAGAATTGTGGGATAGGAAATCCTGTATTTGCATTGTTTCTTCTGCAACTAACAGAGCGCCTTTCGTGTCTTATCCCTGGCTCGGAGCAGCTCCCGAGCAACCCCTTCTATTCTAACTGTTGTGTAATAACTCCCTTGTGTATGCACCTAATTAGTCGATAACTAGTGGCTAGTTACAACCACGGATGATACCGAAGGGGAGACATGGAAATTGTAGAAACAAGAGGCACCACCAAGCATATGAACGATTTTTCAGCTGAATGGAAGGAAAAAAAGTGAAGCAGGTAAATCAGAGATAAGGCATTACTAATAATAACGTTTTGATTTCATCTATGGGGGGGTTTGCCTGTAACTGGGTGGAATCCCATTAAATGTGGACAAAGCCTACAGCAGGCAATAGGGAATGTAAAACAAGTAAAAAAGATTAATGGTAGAGATTTGTTAGTGGTATGCAGCAGTGCTACCCAAGTTAAAAAAGCTGTCTCGTTAACGTCTCTTATGGGGCGGGATATCGTATGCAAATTACATTCAAATTCGTTCTTCTCATCCACTCAGAAAATTTCCTTTGCAGAAGCTTTAAAATCCATTCATAGTGACACCCACCCTGTGTTTCCCGAGGGCTCTAATGAGCGGGCCTTGCTGTCTGACTCAGCTAACCAGACCCCCCTCCCCCCCGCAGGATGAACCTTACCCTGTTTACAAACCGATAAGGCCTGTTCCCAGGCCTATGACCACCCAGGCACCTTCGTCTAGGTGTACGCAGACTGAGGACGAATCATTCTCTACTGTAACAAAGCTGATCGCTATTTTTTGCGAGATACTAATTAAAGTCTTTGAAATTGATGACCCCAAGGGATTAGTTCAAGTTGTTGTTGGCATAGCCCAGAACCGCCTTGATTCTGAGGTGATTTAAACTCTTTAAGGGGCTAACTAATATTTTATCATCTGTGTCCTCAGACGATCAACGTTGATAATGTATCCTTTATATAATGCAAAACCTTATCGCTATCGTATTTTACTCCTTTTACCAATGGCTTTTCACTTACTACATCAGAATATACGTGGGCTTAGTTCTCACGGGGAAGAATTTAAATTTTATTTGAACAATGTAAAGCCTACTCCCCATGTAATATGTCTCCAGGAAACATTTTTAAAGCCACATATAGATTTTGCCTACCCTGGGTATTTTATAGTCAGAGTAGATAGGGAAACAGGCGAGAAGGGTGGTCTAGCCATGTTTTTGAAAGACGGTCTATCATACACCAAATTAAAGTTACCACCCTTTAACAGTATAGAGGCAGAGTGTTTTAATATTGCTACCAGTAATGGTACATCTACAAGTGTTGTTAATATATATAACCCTTCTAGTCATCTTGACAGAAAGGATTTCGATTCTCTTGTGTCTTGTCTTAATACCTCTTATATATTATATGGAGATTTGAATGCTCATGGACAGTTATGAGGAAGTTCCAATATGAATTCTGATGGAAGGGTAATGACAGCTTTTATTAATGATTATGAAATGTGCATATTAAATGATGGGACAGGTACACGTATAGACCCTCGTTCGGGTAATTTTTTCGCACTTGGACCTTACTCTTTGTTCTGCAGATATTGCAGAGTAAGCCCTTGCCCTAGCGACCACTTACCTATCCTAGTCACTTGTCCTCTTTTTCTTGTGTCATCTATATGTATGTTCTTCAGCTGTACTCAATACAATCTCTGTCCATACATGTTGTAACATCCTGACATTCTAACGCCCTCTTTTCCTGACGATCTGCTCTAACACATATATAGGCCTTACACCTTCCTCTTCTGTTTGAATATATTGGTGGTAATATCCAGTTATGATCACATATATGGTGGGGTTTTTTTGGTTTTTTTTTTACACTGATTGACTTGTGGAGGGATAGAAAAATGAACGGATTGATTCATGGAGGGATTAACTGATGAATTAACTAGTGGATGGACAGAGGGATGCAATGTCTGATTGATTCGTGGATAGATGGAGGTATGCATGGATTGACTGATTCATAAAGGAATGGTTGGCTGACTGGATGGATTGACTGATTGATGGATGGTTGGATGAATTGACTGACTGATTGATTGATTCATGGATGGTTGAAGGAACTGATTTATTGAAGGATGAATAGATGGATGGGTCAATGTATAAATGGATGGAGGGATGGATGGACGGATGCATTCATTGATTCATGGATGGATGGATTGAGGGAGGAATGGAGGAATGGATTCATTCATTAATTCATGGATTGAATAATTAATGGCTGGATGGATGGATAGGGTGAGGTGGAGGGGTGGGTAGATGGATGGACGGATTCCCGGATTCACCGATGGATAGATTCACCGATGGATTCACGGATTCACTGATCGATGGATTCACGGATTCACCAATGGATTCAGGGATTCACCGATGGATTCACGGATTCACCAATGGATTCACGATTCACCAATGGATTCACGGATTCACCCATGGATGGATTCACGGATTCACTGATGGATTCACGGATTCACCGATGGATGGATTCACGGATTCACCGATGGATTCACGGATTCGCTGGTTGAAACACGGATTCACCAATTAATGGACGGATGGAATGAGAGTGAATGAGGGATGGCTGGACGGATGGAATGAGAGTGAATGAGGGATGGCTGGATGGATGGAATGAGAGTGAATGAGAGATGGATGGACGGATCAAGTGAATGAAGGATGGATGGACGGATGAAATGAGTGAGTGACGGAGTGATTGAGTGAGTGAAGGATGGACGGATGGAGTGAGTGAGTGACGAATGGATGGATGGAGTGAGTGAGTGAAGGAGTGAATGAGTGAGTGAAGGACGGATGGAATGAGTGGTAAATGGACGGAATGAGTGAGAGAAAGTGAGCGAATGAGTGAGGGATGGACGGATGGAATGAGAGCGAATGAATGAGTGATGGACAGAAGGAATGAGTGAGTCAATGAGTGAGGGATGGAATGAGTGAGAGAATGAATGATTGATGGACGGATCGAATGAGTGAGTCAATGAGAGTCAATGAGTAAGGGATGAACGGATTGAATGAGTGATTGAATGAGTGATGGACAGATGGAATAAGTGATCTAGTGATGGATGCATGGAATGAGCCAATACAAATCAATCCCCAATCAAGATAGAAAGCATGTCTGGACATAGCAGGTCACAGCAACACCCTTTCCATTACTGACACTTATTGAGATTGGTTTCAATAAGGTTGTGTAGTGGATAGTTTTTTGGCAATATTTTCTAATGTGTCTGCGTCATAAATTGATCAGTTTTGTGGCTTGATTATTGGGCTTGTTGTCGTTTTTTTTTTTTGTTCTTTTTTTTTTCTCATCCAGTCTTAGGCCTGGTTTAATACCAAACACACTTACTAGAAACATAGTTAAGTCATAAGGTAAGGGTTATATCCAGGAATTAGTAGGCAAATATGATTCGTTTTACATAGTAGCATAGGGCCATAAGTTACTATACTTCAGGTGTAGTATAGAATTGTGGGATAGGAAATCCTGTATTTGCACTGTTTCTTCTGCAACTAACAGAGCGCCTTTCGTGTTTTATCCCTGGCTCGGAGCAGCTCCCGAGCAACCTCTTCTGTTCTAACTGTTGTGTAATAACTCCCTTGTGTATGCACCTAATTAATCGATAATTAGTAGCTAGTTACAACCATGGATGATACAGAAGGGGAGACATGGAAATTGTAAAAACAAGAGGCACCACCAAGCATATGCACGATTTTTCAGCTGAAAGGAACTCCCAAGAAGGAAGAAAAGTGAAGCAGGTAAATCAGAGACAAGGCATTACTAATAATAATGTTTTGATTTCATCTATTGGGGGGGTTTGCCCGTAACTAGGTGGAATCCCATTAAATGTGGACAAAGCCTATAGCAGGCAGTAGGGAATGTGAAACAAGTGAAAAAGATTAATGGTAGAGATTTGTGAGTGGTATGCAGCAGTGCTACCCAAGTTAAAAAAGCTGTCTCGTTAACGTCTCTTATGGGGCGGGTTATCGTATGCAAATTACATTCAAATTCGTTCTTGTCATCCACTCGGAAAATTTCCTTTGCAGAAGCTTTAAAATCCGTTCATAGTGACACCCACCCTGTGTTTCCTGAGGGCTCTAATGAGCGGCCCTTACTGTCTGACCCATCTAACCAGCCCCCCCCCCCCCCCCCCCAGGATGAACCCTACCCTGTTTACAAACCGATAAGGCCTGTTCCCAGGTCTATGACCACCCAGACACCTTCGTCTAGGTGTACGCAGACTGAGGACGAATCATTCTCTACTGTAACAAAGCTGATCGCTATTTTTTGCGAGATACTAATTAAAGTCTTTGAAATTGATGACCCCAAGGGATTAGTTCAAGTTGTTGTTGGCATAGCCCAGAACCACCTTGGTTCTGAGGTGATTTAAACTCTTTAAGGGGCTAACTAATATTTTATCATCTGTGTCGTCAGATGATCAAAGTTGATAATGTATCCTTTATATAATGCAAAACCTTACCTTTTGTTTGTTGTTGTAGGCCAGAGTGAGCTGTTGAAGGAAGTTTTTAGAGAATGAAAGTATCTTGACTGGTTCCCAAGTTTTGAAGGTGTGGAGTTGTGAAATTCAGAGGAAATTGTAAGTGTGAAAAGGGGAGGTAATAAAGATGGGGGTACTCTTGGGAAATTTCTTATTGACTGTGTGTTTGGTTGGAGTTGTCTGTCATTTGTGAGAAGTGTTTGAAACATGTTAAGGTAATTTGTGATTAGAGGATTTTAAAATGAGACAAGATAAGGGGTCGCGTTTGGCTACACACCATAATTAATGGTTCTGGGTTGGGTGGGGCGAAGCTAGTTCCTTTCTATTTTTAGAGATATTTTCCTTTGCTTCTCTGGGCCACTTGTTTTCATTTTTTCCTGCTTGTTGTGCGGTATCATTTTGCAGGACAGGCTTCAAAGTTTCATTCCAGGTATAAATTTGTGTGTTTTGGGGGAAATGTAGGTGGATGCGTGCAAGGGAAATGTAGTGATTGAGAAATCAGGGCTGACTGACCTGTCAGTGGGTGGCCTTGACCCCTGTCAGCTGTTTGTCAAGTTTCCAAAAAATTTCAGACGTTCTGTCCCATGAGGAATTTGACTGGAGTTTTCTCAGGGGAGAAGGACGACCAGGAGAGTAGGGTTTAGGGTTTGCATTTAGGGACAGTGGTGTGAGGCCAAATGTTAACATGTGAGTAAATGGGAAATTAATTGTGGTGTGTGGCCTGCTAGCCACATGCTGTCAACATACGTTTAGGGCACTCAGTGTTGAGTTTTTGGGAGTATAGTAGAGATATTTGGTGAGTAAGGACGGTTTGGGATGCTCAACATGTGTATGCATAAATGTTGTGATTGTCTGAAGAAAAATATGAATTTTGACTATTTTCATGTTTGAGAGTGAGTAAAAGATACAGGATTTATGAAATTAAATTTGTGGCATGAACATTGACTGGTAGTCAGCTGGTGGCGGTATGTGTTCACCGGAGAAGTATGGGTGTGCATTTCTACTAAATGTGTGGTGAAAAGGAAGCTTTTTTTGTCCACAATATAAAGTAGGAAGTATTTCCAACTGTGTGCCATCTGAAAATGATTCATGTGGTTTTTTATGATGTTTGTGTGTTTATTGTGGGTTATCTTAGCAGCTGACTAAACATTAGACTGCTTCATGCATGAATGTATATATTTAACATTGTTTTTCTTGTTTGCTGTGTTTTCTAGTTGTGGAATTAAGCTTGTGGTTGTGAAAGGGTGCAGTGTCACCCGGTCTTCTTGAAGTATGATGTGCTGAGGTGGACGGGGTCTACCAATCTGATGAGCTGTTGCTGAGGGGGAGTGGACTTCACAGCCTTTTTGCACAACCCATTGCCACCCTGTTCCTGGCTGACTTCCCGTTTGCCCGTGTCATCACATACTCTACCGGCATGTTGAGGACAAAGTGAGGTTTTTGTCAAAGTCCTCTCCCAACATGGGGTGATGGCCACTGTTATTGAACATCCTGAGTGTGCAGTGTGACAGGTAAGATTTATGCTCTGTCTGTATGCATGTATGTATGCCAGTCTTTGTGTATATCTGTCTGTCTGTATGGCTGTGTTTCTCTGTGTCCATCTATCTTCTCAGAGGCAGTGTCACTGCTTCCCACTGGAGAGCTGTGAGTGTTAGTTACTGCAAGACCCCATGTGCTCAGCAGTAATTGTGGTCACTGAATTGCATGTTTCCAACTGCATACTTTTGATGGAACTTTTGCCAGCTGATAATGGACTTGTGACAATGTGATTTTTAACTGATGGCCGTGGTACATTTCTTCCCAGTTTGCAAATCTGTCTGTTCTTATTACTCTCTTTAGCCTGAGAGTCTGAATGCGATGTGGTGACATGAATTTTTCTTGGAAATTTTAAAGCCTGTATAGAATGTCTTGAACATTATGGACCTAGATTAACTGCTATTCTTTTAATCCTGTGATTTGTGAGGGGTTGAAGGGCACATTTCCTGATGCACTGACACTGTCCTGGTGAGTGGCTGTAAGTGGGTGGCGCACTTATTGAGGTTAGGGTGGGTGGTTTATTAAGTGACATAACTGACCATTTCCCTTTGGCTGTAGATTGTCACATGCGAGGACTTGTGGGGTGTGTATACTTGACTGTGAACATGGCTTTTGTTGTTTTTTTAAATTGCGTGCTATATGTTGCCATTGCGGACCAGAGAGAAACAGGCAATGTACAGACTTTTTGATACCAATAGGTTTACATTTTTGCACGCAGACAATAATCGGCGTCTACTATGTGGACTTTTCCATGTTTTACGTCCATTTTTCAACCCATATTAGTCCTGAGTAGTGCCTTCCCTGTTGCACTATCTGTGTGACCATTGCAGGTTAAATTCTTATGAAAATCATAGCTGAAAGTTGAAATGTTGATTAAGGTGTGTGTTTTTGGATAACATTGTATGAACAGTGAGTTCTAAATGGTATTTACGCATTAGTTTTGTTTGTTGTTGTAGGCCAGAGTGAGTTGTTGAAGGAAGTTTTTAGAGAATGAAAGATATCTTGACTGGTTCTCAAGTTGTGAAGGTGTGGAGATGTAAATTTCAGAGGAAATTGTAAGTGTGAAAAGTGGAGGTACTAAAGATGGGGGTACTCTTGGGAAATTTCTCATTGACTCTGTGTCATTCACTCAGCTGTACTCAATACAATCTATGTCCATTTATGTTGTAACATCCTGACATTCTAACGCCCTCTTTTTCGGACAATCTGCTCTAACAAATATAAAGGCCTTACACCTTCCTCTTCTGTTTGAATATATTGGTGATAATATCCAGTTATGATCACATATATGGTGGGGTTTTTTTTGTTTTTTTTTACTCTGCCAAGCCCAAAATTCAAGCTGCTAAATAGATCGTCTGTTCACCATGTATTCACGTGTGTGCTGTATTTTAGTCATGTGGTGGCATACAGCACACAGATGTATACAATAATCACAATATCAACATCTAATTCGCTTCAAATCAATAACTGTTTTCTATGTTATCTGCCAACAGAAATCTCGATTTTGTACAGAGATGTATGAAGTAATGGAAGGATGGAGGGGTTTGATTGATTTATTGATGGATTGATTGATTGAATGACTTATTTATGAACGGATGGATGGGTGATATGGATGGATTATTTGAATGAAGGATACATTAAAGGATGTATGGTGGGATATATGGAAGGAGGGCTGATTGTTTGATTCGTAGATTGATGGACTGATTGATTGATTTGTGGATGGTTGGAGGGATGGATGGATTGATTGACTGATTGATGGATGATTGATGGATGGTTGGATGAATTGACTGATTGATTGATTCATTTATGGTTGGAGGAACTGATTTATTGAAGGATGAATGGATGGATGGATCAATGTATAAATGGATGGAGGGGTGGATGGATGGATTGAGGGAGGAATGGATTCATTCATTAATTCATGGATTGAATAATTGATGGATGGATAGGATGAGGTGGAGGGGTGGGTAGATGGATGGATAGATTCACGCCTTCACCGATGGATAGATTCACACATTCACCGATGGATAGATTCAGGGATTTGTTCACGGATGGATGGATTCACCGATTTATTCACGGATTCACCGATGGATGGATACATGAATTCACGGATTCACCGATGGATGGATACATGAATTCACCGATGGATGGATACACGGATTCACCGATGGATTCACGGATGCACCGATTGATGGATTCACCAATGAATGGATTTATGGATTCACCCATCGATGGATTCACCTATGGATTCACGGATTCATCGATGGATTCACCGATGGATGGATTCACGGATTCACCGATGGATGGCTTCACCGATGGATTCACGGATTCGCTGGTTGAGAAATGGATTCACCAATTAATGGACGAAAGGAATTAGAGTGAATGACGGACGGATGGAATGAGAGTAAATGAGGGATGGATGGACGGAAGAAGTGAATGAGTGACGGATTAAGTGAGTGAGGGACGGATGAAGTGAGTGACGGATGAAGTGACAGATGGACTAATGAAGTGAGTGAGTGACGGATGGACTAATGAAGTGAGTGAGTGACGGATGGAATGAGTGAGTGAAAGAGTGTCGGAAAGATGGAATGAGTGAGTGAAAGAGTGTCGGACGGATGGAATGAGAGTGAATGAGTGACGGATGGAATAAGTGATGGACAGATGGGGTGAGTGATGGACAGGCAGATGGAATGAGTGAGTGAAGGATGGATGGAATGAGTGGTAAATGGACAGAATGAGTGGGAGAAAGTGAGTGAATGAGTGAGCGATGGACAAATGGAATGAGAGTGAATGAATGAGTGATAGATGGACGAATGGAATGAGTGAGTCAATGAGTGAGGGATGGAATGAGTGAAAGAATGAATGATTGATGGACGGATGGAAATGAGTGAGTCAGTGAGAGTGAATGAGTAAGGGATGGACGGATTGAATGAGTGATGGACACATGGAATGAGTGATGGAATGACTGATGGACGAATGGACAGATGAAGTGAGTGATAGATGGATGGAATGAGCCAATACAAATCAACCCCCAATCAAGATAGAAAGCATCATGTCTGGACATGGCAGGTCACTGTAACACCCTTTCTATTACAGACACTTATTGAGATTGGTTTCAGTAGGGTTGTGTAGTGGATAGTTTTTTGGCAATATTTTCTAATATATCTGCGTCATAAAATGATCAGTTTTTGTGGCTTGTTTATTGGGCTTGTTGTTGTCGTGTTCTTTTTTTTTTCTCATCCAGTCTTAGGCCTGGTTTAATACCAAACACACTTACTAGAAACATAGTTAAGTCATAAGATAAGGGTTATATCCAGGAATTTGTAGGCAAATATGGTTCGTTTCACATAGTAGCATAGGGCCATAAGTTACTATACTTCAGGTGTAGTATAGAATTGTAGGATAGGAAATCCTGTATTTGCACTGTTTCTTCTGCAACTAACAGAGCGCCTTTCGTGTCTTATCCCTGGCTCGGAGCAGCTCCCGAGCAACCTCTTCTATTCTAACTGTTGTGTAATAACTGCCTTGTGTATGCACCTAATTAGTTAATAATTAGTAGCTAGTTACAACCACGGATGATACCGAAGGGGAGACATGGAAATTGTAGAAACAAGAGGCACCACCAAGCACATGAGCGCTTTTTCAGCTGAATGGAACTGCCAAGAAGGAAAGAAAGTGAAGCAGGTAAATCAGAGATAAGGCATTACTAATAATAACGTTTTGATTTCATCTATGGGGGGGTTTGCCTGTAACTGGGTGGAATCCCATTAAATATGGACAAAGCCTACAGCAGGCAATAGGGAATGTAAAACAAGTAAACAAGATTAATGGTAGAGATTTGTTAGTGGTATGCAGCAGTGCTACCCAAGTTAAAAAAGCTGTCTCGTTAATGTGTCTTATGGGGCGGGATATTGTATGGAAATTACATTCAAATTCGTTCTTGTCTCAACTCAGAAAATTTCCTTTGCAGAAGCTTTAAAATCCGTTCATAGTGACACCCACCCTGTGTTTCCCGAGGGCTCTGCTGTCTGACTCAGCTAACCAGAGACCTCCCTCCCGCAGGAGGAACCCTAGCCTGCTGTTTACAAGCCGATAAGGCCTGTTCCCAGGTCTGTGACCACCCAGACACCTTCGTCTGGGTGTACGCAGACTGAGGATGTATCATTCTCTACTGTAACAAAGCTGATCGCTATTTTTTGCGAGATACTAATTAAAGTCCTTGAAATTGATGACCCCAAGGGATTAGTTCAAGTTGTTGTTGGCATAGCCCAGAACCACCTTGATTCTGAGGTGATTTAAATTCTTTTAAGGGGCTAACTAATATTTTATCATCTGTGTCCTCAGAAGATCAACGTTGATAATGTATCCTTTATATAATGCAAAACCTTACCCCTATCTTATTTTACTCTTTTTACCAATGACTTTTCACTTACTACATCAGAATATACGTGGGCTTAGTTCTCACGGGGAAGAATTTAAATTTTATTTGAACAATGTAATGCCTACTCCCCACGTAATATGTCTCCAGGAAACATTTTTAAAGCCACATATAGATTTTGCCTACCCTGGGTATTTTATAGGCAGAGTAGATAGGGAAACAGGCGAGAAGGGTGGTCTGGCCATGTTTTTGAAAGACGGTCTATCATACTCCAAATTAAAGTTACCTCCCTTTAACAGTATAGAGGCAGAGTGTTTTAATATTGCTACCAGTAATGGTACACCTACAAGTGTTGTTAATATATATATAACCCTTCTAGTCATCTTGACAGAAAGGATTTCGATTCTCTTGTGTCTTGTAATACCTCTTATATATTATATGGAGATTTGAATGCTCATGGACAGTTATGTGGAAGTTCCGATATGAATTCTGATGGAAGGGTTATGAGAGCTTTTATTAATGATTATGAAATGTGCATATTAAATGATGGGACAGGTACACGTATAGACCCTCGTTCGGGTAATTTTTTCGCACTTGGACCTTACTCTTTGTTCTGCAGATATTGGTCTGTTTTTTAACTGGTCTGTAGACACAGTAAGTCCTTGCCTTAGCGACCACTTACCTATCCTAGTCACTTGTAATATTAATCACCACATGAACCCAGTAAGTCAACCTCCCAGATGGTGTGTTAAAAGGGCGAACTGGGATGTCTATAAAGCTGAATGTGTAAAGGCGTTTTCTGAGGATATATTTAATGAAGATGTTGATCTTTTTGCAGATAATGTGTTAAATGCACTACAGGCTGCAGCCAAAAAATCTATACCTAAATCCTCAAGTAAAGTGACGAATAAAATGCCTTTTCTGTGGTGAAATGATGACTGTACTGAGGCTGTTCGAAATCGCAAACGTTTAAAATATCGTGCCAAACAATCCCTTGTTTTTGAAATCTTACATTTATGTACTACTCTCAGTTACCAGGGTGTTTCTGTTTGTTTCAATTGGGTTCCAGCTCATGTTGGTATAGCAGGGAATGAGTGGGCAGACTCCCTGGCAAAGAAAGCTTTATCCTTTGTAGACATATCCTTTCGTATACCACTATATATTAACAAAGTTATGAATTACGCTTCGCCTCATTTTGTAGATATTTGGAAGTGGGAATGGGAGCAGTGATAAAGGGAAATTTTTTTTATAGATGTAAGAGGTCTGTCTCGTCTAATTTGTCCTTTTCCCTAGGTTCTCGGCGAGACGAGTTGCTGATTTTCCGACTTATCTCTGGACACATACCTTTAAATACCTATTTACATAGAATTAATTTGCACCCATCTGGTTTATGTGACGTATGTTTAGTTACTGATGATGTTGCCCACCTCCTGTTTACATGTACTGGACACTCCGTCCCTGGACGGCTGTTGCACCGAGACTTATATTCCATTGGCTTACGGCATTTTGCCCTCTTCTCTATTTTACAGCCGCCAACTAATCGCAACAAAACCTTTCAGACTGTGGCCAATTTTCTTAAAAGATGTCAACACTTTTAATCTACCTAGCCAGAAGTAACATGAATGCATCTTCAACATGTGTGGAAACATTAATGATTGCATGTAATTATAAAAATCTCTAGACTAGTCAACCCGTTTTTATGGTGGTGGTTGTGTTTTATGCGGAAAGGAACGTATCTGAGCTGATGTATGTTATCCTCTTTTTCTTGTGTCATCTATATGTATGTTCTTCAGCTGTACTCAATACAATCTCTGTCCATACATGTTGTAACATCCTGACATTCTAACGCCCTCTTTTCCTGACAATCTGCTCTAACACATATATAGGCCTTACACCTTCCTCTTCTGTTTGAATATATTGGTGGTAATATCCAGTTATGATCACATACATGGTGGTTTTTGTTCTTTTTTTTTTCTTTTTATTTTCTTTTTTTTTTTTTTTACACTGCCAAGCCCAAAATTCAAGCTGCTAAATAAATCGTCTGTTCACCATGTATTCAGCTGTGCTGTATTGTAGTCATGTGGTGGCATACAGCACATAGATGTATACAATAAATTAAAATATCAACGTATAGTTCATTTCAAATCAATAACTGGTTGTTTTCCATGATATCTTCCAACAGAAATCTCAATATTGTACAGATATGGCGCACATCAGCCCCTTGAGCCTGAAAAGCGCCAATACAAATCAACCCCCAATCAAAATAGAAAGCATCATGTCTGGACATGGCAGGTCACTGCAACACCCTTTCTATTACAGACACTTATTGAGATTGGTTTCAATAGGGTTGTGTAGTGGATAGTTTTTTGGCAATATTTTCTAATATATTTGCGTCATAAATTGATCAGTTTTGTGGCTTGTTTATTGGGCTTGTTGTTGTTTTTTTTTTCTCATCCAGTCTTAGGCCTGGTTTAATACCAAACACACTTACTAGAAACATAGTTAAATCATAATATAAGGGTTATATCCAGGAATTAGTAGGCAAATATGATTCGTTTTACATAGTAGCATAGGGCCATAAGTTACTATACTTTAGGTGTAGTATAGAATTGTGGGATAGGAAACCCTGTATTTGCACTGTTTCTTCTGCAACTAACAGAGCGCCTTTCGTGTCTTATCCCTGGCTCGGAGCAGCTCCCGAGCAACCTCTTCTATTCTAACTGTTGTGTAATAACTCCCTTGTGTATGCATCTAATTAGTTAGTAATTAGTAGCTAGTTACAACCACGGATGATACCGAAGGGGAGACATGGAAATTGTAGAAACAAGAGGCACCACCAAGCTTATGAACGATTTTTCAGCTGAATGGAACTCCCAAGAAGGAAGAAAAGTGAAGCAGGTAAATCAGAGATAAGGCATTACTAATAATAACGTTTTGATTTCATCTATGGGGGGTTTGCCTGTAACTAGGTGGAATCCCATTAAATATGGACAAAGCCTACAGCAGGCAATAGGGAATGTAAAACAAGTAAAAAAGATTAATGGTAGAGATTTGTTAGTGGTATGCAGCAGTGCTACCCAAGTTAGAAAAGCTGTCTCGTTAACGTGTCTTATGGGGCGGGATATCGTATGCAAATTACATTCAAATTCGTTCTTGTCATCCACTCAGAAAATTTCCTTTGCAGAAGCTTTAAAATCCGTTCATAGTGACACCCACCCTGTGTTTCCCGAGGGCTCTAATGAGCGGGCCTTGCTGTCTGACTCAGCTAACCAGACCCCCCTCCCCCCCGCAGGATGAACCTTACCCTGTTTACAAACCGATAAGGCCTGTTCCCAGGCCTATGACCACCCAGGCACCTTCGTCTAGGTGTACGCAGACTGAGGACGAATCATTCTCTACTGTAACAAAGCTGATTGCTATTTTTTGCGAGATACTAATTAAAGTCTTTGAAATTGATGACCCCAAGGGATTAGTTCAAGGGGTTGTTGGCATAGCCCAGAACCACCTTGGTTCTGAGGTGATTTAAACTCTTTAAGGGGCTAACTAATATTTTATCATCTGTGTCGTCAGATGATCACCGTTGATAATGTATCCTTTATATAATGCAAAACCTTACCTTTTGTTTGTTGTTGTAGGCCAGAGTGAGCTGTTGAAGGAAGGTTTTTAGAGAATGAAAGTATCTTGACTGGTTCTCAAGTTAAGGGGTGGAGCTGTGACTTTCAGAGGAAATTGTAAGTGTGAAAAGGGGAGGTAATAAAGATGGGGGTACTCTTGGGAAATTTCTTATTGACTGTGTGTTTGGTTGGAGTTGTCTGTCATTTGTGAGAAGTGTTTGAAACATGTTAAGGTAATTTGTGAGGATTTTAAAATCAGACAAGATAAGGGGTCTTGTTAGGCTACACACCACAATTAATGGTTCTGGGTTTGGTGGCGTGAAGCTAGTTCCTTTCTATTTTTAGAGATATTTTCCTTTGCTCCTCTGGGCCACCTGTTTTCATTTTTTCCTGCTTGTTGTACGGTATCATTTTGCAGGACAGGCTTCAAAGTTTCATTCCAGGTATAAATTTGTGTGTTTTTGAGGAAATGTAGACAGATGCATGCAAGGCAAATGTAGTGATTGATAAATCAGGGCTGACTGACCTGTCAGTGGGTGGCCTTGACCCCTGTCAGCTGTTTTTCAAATTTTCAAAAATATTTCAGAAGTCCTGTGCCGTGAGGAATTTGACCGGAGTTTTCTCAGGGGACAAGAACAACGAGGAGAGTAGGGTTTAGGGTTTGCATTTAGGGACAGTGGTGTGAGGCCAAATGTTAACATGTGAGTAAATGGGAAATTAATTGTGGTGTGTGGCCTGCTAGCCACAGGCTGTCAACATACGTTTAGGGCACTCAGTGCTGAGTTTTTGGGAGTATAGTGGAGATATTTGGTGAGTAAGGACGGTTTGGGATGCTCAACATGTGTATGCATAAATGTTGTGATTGTCTGAAGAAAAATATGAATTTTGACTATTTTCATGTTTGAGAGTGAGTAAAAGATACAGGTTGTATGAAATTAAATTTGTGGCATGAACATTGACTGGTAGTCAGTTGGTGGTATGTGTTCACCAGAGAAGTATGGGTATGCATTTCTACTAAATGTGTGGTGAAAAGGAAGCTTTTTTTGTCCAGAATATAAAGTAGGAAGTATGTCCAACTGTGTGCCATCTGAAAATGATCCATGTGGTTTTTTATGATGTGTGTGTGTTTATTGTGGGTTATCTTAGCAGCTGACTAAACGTTAGACTACTTCATGCATGAATGTAAATATTTAACATTGTTTCTCTTGTTTGCTGTGTTTTCTAGTTGTGGAATTAAGCTTGTCCGCGTCAAAGGCTGCAGTGTCACCCGGTCTTCTTGAAGTGTGATGTGCTGAGGTGGATGGGGTCTACCAGTCTGATGAGCTGTTGCTGAGGGGGAGTGGACTTCACAGCCTTTTTGCACAACCCATTGCCACCCTGTTCCTGGCTGACTTCCCGTTTGCCCGTGTCATCACATACTCTGCCAGCTTGTTGAAGACAAAGTGAGGTGTTTGCTGAAGTTCTCTCCCAACGTGGGGTCATGGCCACTGTTTTTGAACAACATGAGTGTGCAGTGTGACAGGTAAAACTCACGCACTCTCTGTTGGCATGTACGTATGTCTGTCTTTGTGTATATCTGCCTGTCTGTCTGGATGCCTGTGTTTCTCTGTGTCCATCTGTCTTTCCAAAGGCAGTGTCACTGCTTCCCACTGGAGAGCTGTGGGTGTTAGTTACTGAAACACCCCATGTCCTCAGGAGTGATTGTGGCCACTGAATTGCATGTTTCCAACTGCATACTTTTGATTGAACTTTCACCAGCTGATAATGGACTTGTGACAATGTGATTTTTAACTGATGGCCATGGTACATTTATTCCCAGTTTGCAAATCAGTCTGTTCTTATTACTCTGTTTAGCCTGAGAGCCTGAATGTGATGTGGTGACATGAATTTTTCTTGGAAATTTTATAGCCTGTATAGAATCTTTTGAACTTTGTGCACCAACATTAACTGCTGTTCCCTTAATCCTGTGATTAGTGATGGGTTGAAGGGCACATTTCCTGATGCACTGACACTGTCCTGGTGAGTGGCTGTAACTGGGTGGCGCACTTATTGAGGTTAGGGTGGGTGGTTTATTAAGTGACATAACTGACCATTTCCCTTTGGCTGTAGATTGTCACATGGGAGGACTTGTGGGGTGTGTATACTTGACTGTGAACATGGCTTTTGTTGTTTTTTTAAATTGCGTGCTATATGTTGCCATTGCTGACCAGAGAGAAACAGGCAATGTACAGACTTGTTGATACCAATAGGTTTACATTTTTGCACGCAGACAATAATCGGCGTCTACTATGTGGACTTTTCCATGTTTTACGTCCATTTTTCAACCCATATTAGTCCTGAGTAGTGCCTTCCCTGTTGCACTATCTGTGTGACCATTCCAGGTTAAATTCTTATGAAAATCATAGCTGAAAGTTGAAATGTTGTTTAAGGTGTGTGTTTTTGGATAACATTGTATGAACAGTGACTTCTAAATGGTATTTACGCATTAGTTTTGTTTGTTGTTGTAGGCCAGAGTGAGTTGTTGAAGGAAGTTTTTAGAGAATGAAAGATATCTTGACTGGTTCTCAAGTTGTGAAGGTGTGGAGATGTAAATTTCAGAGGAAATTGTAAGTGTGAAAAGGGGAGTTACTAAAGATGGGGGTACTCTTGGGAAATTTCTCATTGACTCTGTGTCATTCACTCAGCTGTACTCAATACAATCTATGTCCATTTATGTTGTAACATCCTGACATTCTAACGCCCTCTTTTTCGGACAGTCTGCTCTAACACATATAAAGGCCTTACACCTTCCTCTTCTGTTTGAATATAATGGTGATAATATCCAGTTATGATCACATATATGGTGGGGTTTTTTTTTGTTCTTTTTTTACTCTGCCAAGCCCAAAATTCAAGCTGCTAAATAGATCGTCTGTTCACCATGTATTTATGTGTGTGCTGTATTTTAGTCATGTGGTGGCATACAGCACGCAGATGTATACAATAATCACAATATCAACATCTAATTCGCTTCAAATCAATAACTGTTTTCTATGTTATCTGCCAACAGAAATCTCGATTTTGTACAGAGATGTATGAAGTAATGGAAGGATGGAGGGGTTTGATTGATTTATTGATGGATTGATTGATTGAACGACTTATTTATGAACGGATGGATGGGTGATATGGATGGATTATTTGAATGAAGGATACATTAAAGGATGTATGGTGGGATATATGGAAGGAGGGCTGATTGTTTGATTCGTAGATTGATGGACTGATTGATTGATTTGTGGATGGTTGGAGGGATGGATGGATTGATTGACTGATTGATGGATGATTGATGGATGGTTGGATGAATTGACTGATTGATTGATTCATGTATGGTTGGAGGAACTGATTTATTGAAGGATGAATGGATGGATGGATCAATGTATAAATGGATGGAGGGGTGGATGGATGGATTGAGGGAGGGATGGAGGAATGGATTCATTCATTAATTCATGGATTGAATAATTGATGGTTGGATGAATGGATGGGATGAGGTGGAGGGGTGGGTAGATGGATGGATAGATTCACGCCTTCACCGATGGATAGATTCACGCCTTCACCGATGGATAGATTCACGCATTCACCGATGGATAGATTCAGGGATTTGTTCACGGATGGATGGATTCACCGATTTATTCACGGATTCACCGATGGATGGATACATGAATTCACCGATGGATGGATACACGGATTCACCGATGGATTCACGGATGCACCGATCGATGGATTCACCAATGAATGGATTTATGGATTCACCCATCGATGGATTCACCAATGGATTCACGGATTCATCGATGGATTCACCAATGGATTCATGGATTCACCGATGGATGGATTCACGGATTCACTAATGGATGGCTTCACCGATGGATTCACGGATTCGCTGGTTGAGAAACGGATTCACCAATTAATGGACGGAAGGAATTAGAGTGAATGACGGACGGATGGAATGAGAGTGAATGAGGGATGGATGGACGGAAGAAGTGAATGAGTGACGGATTAAGTGAGTGAGGGACGGATGAAGTGAGTGACGGATGAGTGAGGGACGGATGAAGTGAGAGACGGATGAAGTGAGTGAGTGACAGATGGACTAATGAAGTGAGTGAGTGACAGATGGAGTAATGAAGTGAGTGAGTGACGGATGGACTAATGAAGTGAGTGAGTGACGGATGGAACGAGTGAGTGAAAGAGTGTCAGACAGATGGAATGAGTGAGTGAAAGAGTGTCGGACGGATGGAATGAGCGTGAATGAGGGATGGATGGACGGAAGAAGTGAATGAGTGACGGATTGACGGATTAAGTGAGTGAGGGACGGATGAAGTGAGTGGCGGATGAAGTGAGTGAGGGACGGATGAAGTGAGTGGCGGATGAAGTGAGTGAGTGACAGATGGACTAATGAAGTGAGTGAGTGACGGATGGAATGTGTGAGTGAAAGAGTGTCGGACAGATGGAATGAGTGAGTGAAAGAGTGTCGGACGGATGGAATGAGAGTGAATGAGTGACGGATGGAATAAGTGATGGACAGATGGGGTGAGTGATGGACGGGCAGATGGAATGAGTGAGTGAAGGATGGATGGAATGAGTGGTAAATGGACAGAATGAGTGGGAGAAAGTGAGTGAATGAGTGAGCGATGGACAGATGGAATGAGAGTGAATGAATGAGTGATAGATGGACGAATGGAATGAGTGAGTCAATGAGTGAGGGATGGAATGAGTGAGAGAATGAATGATTGATGGACGGATGGAAATGAGTGAGTCAGTGAGAGTGAATGAGTAAGGGATGGACGGATTAAATGAGTGATGGACACATGGAATGAGTGATGGAATGACTGATGGACGGATGAAGTGAGTGATGGATGGATGGAATGACCCAATACAAATCAACCCCCAATCAAGATAGAAAGCATCATGTCTGGACATGGCAGGTCACTGTAACACCCTTTCTATTACAGACACTTATTGAGATTGGTTTCAATAGGGTTGTGTAGTGGATAGTTTTTTGGCAATATTTTCTAATATATCTGCGCCTGCATCATAAATTGATCAGTTTTTGTGGCTTGTTTATTGGGCTTGTTGTTGTTGTGTTGTTTTTTTTTGTTCTTTTTTTTTTCTCATCCAGTCTTAGGCGTGGTTTAATACCAAACACACTTACTAGAAACATAGTTAAGTCATAAGATAAGGGTTATATCCAGGAATTAGTAGGCAAATATGATTCGTTTGACATAGTAGCATAGGGCCATAAGTTACTATACTTTAGTTGTAGTATAGAATTGTAGGATAGGAAATCCTGTATTTGCACCGTTTCTTCTGCAACTAACAGAGCGCCTTTCGTGTCTTATCCCTGGCTCGGAGCAGCTCCCGAGCAACCTCTTCTATTCTAACTGTTGTGTAATAACTCCCTTGTGTATGCACCTAATTAGTCGATAACTAGTGGCTAGTTACAACCACGGATGATACCGAAGGGGAGACATGGAAATTGTAGAAACAAGAGGCACCACCAAGCATATGAGTGCTTTTTCAGCTGAATGGAACTGCCAAGAAGGAAGAAAAGTGAAGCAGGTAAATCAGAGACAAAGCATTAGTAATAATAACGTTTTGATTTCATCTATTGGGGGGGTTTGCCTGTAACTGGGTGGAATCCCATTAAGTGTGGACAAAGCCTACAGCAGACAATAGGGAATGTAAAACAAGTAAACAAGATTAATGGTAGAGATTTGTTAGTGGTATGCAGCAGTGCTACCCAAGTTAAAAAAGCTGTCTCGTTAATGTGTCTTATGGGGCGGGATATTGTATGGAAATTACATTCAAATTCGTTCTTGTCTCAACTCAGAAAATTTCCTTTGCAGAAGCTTTAAAATCCGTTCATAGTGACACCCACCCTGTTTTTCCCGAGGGCTCTAATGAGCGGGCCTTGCTGTCTGACTCAGCTAACCAGAGACCCCCCTCCCCCCCGCAGGATGAACCTTACCCTGTTTACAAACCGATAAGGCCTGTTCCCAGGCCTATGACCACCCAGGCACCTTCGTCTGGGTATACGCAGACTGAGGATGTATCATTCTCTACTGTAACAAAGCTGATCGCTATTTTTTGCGAGATACTAATTAAAGTCTTTGAAATTGATGACCCCAAGGCATTAGTTCAAGTTGTTGTTGGCATAGCCCAGAACCACCTTGGTTCTGAGGTGATTTAAACTCTTTAAGGGGCTAACTAATATTTTATCATCTGTGTCCTCAGATGATCAACGTTGATAATGTATCCTTTATATAATGCAAAACCTTACCTTTTGTTTGTTGTTGTAGGCCAGAGTGAGCTGTTGAAGGAAGGTTTTTAGAGAATGAAAGTATCTTGACTGGTTCTCAAGTTAAGGGGTGGAGCTGTGACTTTCAGAGGAAATTGTAAGTGTGAAAAGGGGAGGTAATAAAGATGGGGGTACTCTTGGGAAATTTCTTATTGACTGTGTGTTTGGTTGGAGTTGTCTGTCATTTGTGAGAAGTGTTTGAAACATGTTAAGGTAATTTGTGAGGATTTTAAAATCAGACAAGATAAGGGGTCTTGTTAGGCTACACACCACAATTAATGGTTCTGGGTTTGGTGGCGTGAAGCTAGTTCCTTTCTATTTTTAGAGATATTTTCCTTTGCTCCTCTGGGCCACCTGTTTTCATTTTTTCCTGCTTGTTGTACGGTATCATTTTGCAGGACAGGCTTCAAAGTTTCATTCCAGGTATAAATTTGTGTGTTTTTGAGGAAATGTAGATGGATGCATGCAAGGCAAATGTAGTGATTGATAAATCAGGGCTGACTGACCTGTCAGTGGGTGGCCTTGACCCCTGTCAGCTGTTTTTCAAATTTTCAAAAATATTTCAGAAGTCCTGTGCCGTGAGGAATTTGACCGGAGTTTTCTCAGGGGACAAGAACAACGAGGAGAGTAGGGTTTAGGGTTTGCATTTAGGGACAGTGGTGTGAGGCCAAATGTTAACATGTGAGTAAATGGGAAATTAATTGTGGTGTGTGGCCTGCTAGCCACAGGCTGTCAACATACGTTTAGGGCACTCAGTGCTGAGTTTTTGGGAGTATAGTGGAGATATTTGGTGAGTAAGGACGGTTTGGGATGCTCAACATGTGTATGCATAAATGTTGTGATTGTCTGAAGAAAAATATGAATTTTGACTATTTTCATGTTTGAGAGTGAGTAAAAGATACAGGTTGTATGAAATTAAATTTGTGGCATGAACATTGACTGGTAGTCAGTTGGTGGTGGTGGTATGTGTTCACCGGAGAAGCATGGGTATGCATTTCTACTAAATGTGTGGTGAAAATTAAGCTTTTTTTGTCCAGAATATAAAGTAGGAAGTATGTCCAACTGTGTGCCATCTGAAAATGATCCATGTGGTTTTTTATGATGTGTGTGTGTTTATTGTGGGTTATCTTAGCAGCTGACTAAACGTTAGACTACTTCATGCATGAATGTAAATATTTAACATTGTTTCTCTTGTTTGCTGTGTTTTCTAGTTGTGGAATTAAGCTTGTCCGCGTCAAAGGCTGCAGTGTCACCCGGTCTTCTTGAAGTGTGATGTGCTGAGGTGGATGGGGTCTACCAGTCTGATGAGCTGTTGCTGAGGGGGAGTGGACTTCACAGCCTTTTTGCACAACCCATTGCCACCCTGTTCCTGGCTGACTTCCCGTTTGCCCGTGTCATCACATACTCTGCCAGCTTGTTGAAGACAAAGTGAGGTGTTTGCTGAAGTTCTCTCCCAACGTGGGGTCATGGCCACTGTTTTTGAACAACATGAGTGTGCAGTGTGACAGGTAAAACTCACGCACTCTCTGTTGGCATGTACGTATGTCTGTCTTTGTGTATATCTGCCTGTCTGTCTGGATGCCTGTGTTTCTCTGTGTCCATCTGTCTTTCCAAAGGCAGTGTCACTGCTTCCCACTGGAGAGCTGTGGGTGTTAGTTACTGAAACACCCCATGTCCTCAGGAGTGATTGTGGCCACTGAATTGCATGTTTCCAACTGCATACTTTTGATTGAACTTTCACCAGCTGATAATGGACTTGTGACAATGTGATTTTTAACTGATGGCCATGGTACATTTATTCCCAGTTTGCAAATCAGTCTGTTCTTATTACTCTGTTTAGCCTGAGAGCCTGAATGTGATGTGGTGACATGAATTTTTCTTGGAAATTTTATAGCCTGTATAGAATCTTTTGAACTTTGTGCACCAACATTAACTGCTGTTCCCTTAATCCTGTGATTAGTGATGGGTTGAAGGGCACATTTCCTGATGCACTGACACTGTCCTGGTGAGTGGCTGTAACTGGGTGGCGCACTTATTGAGGTTAGGGTGGGTGGTTTATTAAGTGACATAACTGACCATTTCCCTTTGGCTGTAGATTGTCACATGGGAGGACTTGTGGGGTGTGTATACTTGACTGTGAACATGGCTTTTGTTGTTTTTTTAAATTGCGTGCTATATGTTGCCATTGCTGACCAGAGAGAAACAGGCAATGTACAGACTTGTTGATACCAATAGGTTTACATTTTTGCACGCAGACAATAATCGGCGTCTACTATGTGGACTTTTCCATGTTTTACGTCCATTTTTCAACCCATATTAGTCCTGAGTAGTGCCTTCCCTGTTGCACTATCTGTGTGACCATTCCAGGTTAAATTCTTATGAAAATCATAGCTGAAAGTTGAAATGTTGTTTAAGGTGTGTGTTTTTGGATAACATTGTATGAACAGTGACTTCTAAATGGTATTTACGCATTAGTTTTGTTTGTTGTTGTAGGCCAGAGTGAGTTGTTGAAGGAAGTTTTTAGAGAATGAAAGATATCTTGACTGGTTCTCAAGTTGTGAAGGTGTGGAGATGTAAATTTCAGAGGAAATTGTAAGTGTGAAAAGGGGAGTTACTAAAGATGGGGGTACTCTTGGGAAATTTCTCATTGACTCTGTGTCATTCACTCAGCTGTACTCAATACAATCTATGTCCATTTATGTTGTAACATCCTGACATTCTAACGCCCTCTTTTTCGGACAGTCTGCTCTAACACATATAAAGGCCTTACACCTTCCTCTTCTGTTTGAATATAATGGTGATAATATCCAGTTATGATCACATATATGGTGGGGTTTTTTTTTGTTCTTTTTTTACTCTGCCAAGCCCAAAATTCAAGCTGCTAAATAGATCGTCTGTTCACCATGTATTTATGTGTGTGCTGTATTTTAGTCATGTGGTGGCATACAGCACGCAGATGTATACAATAATCACAATATCAACATCTAATTCGCTTCAAATCAATAACTGTTTTCTATGTTATCTGCCAACAGAAATCTCGATTTTGTACAGAGATGTATGAAGTAATGGAAGGATGGAGGGGTTTGATTGATTTATTGATGGATTGATTGATTGAACGACTTATTTATGAACGGATGGATGGGTGATATGGATGGATTATTTGAATGAAGGATACATTAAAGGATGTATGGTGGGATATATGGAAGGAGGGCTGATTGTTTGATTCGTAGATTGATGGACTGATTGATTGATTTGTGGATGGTTGGAGGGATGGATGGATTGATTGACTGATTGATGGATGATTGATGGATGGTTGGATGAATTGACTGATTGATTGATTCATGTATGGTTGGAGGAACTGATTTATTGAAGGATGAATGGATGGATGGATCAATGTATAAATGGATGGAGGGGTGGATGGATGGATTGAGGGAGGGATGGAGGAATGGATTCATTCATTAATTCATGGATTGAATAATTGATGGTTGGATGAATGGATGGGATGAGGTGGAGGGGTGGGTAGATGGATGGATAGATTCACGCCTTCACCGATGGATAGATTCACGCCTTCACCGATGGATAGATTCACGCATTCACCGATGGATAGATTCAGGGATTTGTTCACGGATGGATGGATTCACCGATTTATTCACGGATTCACCGATGGATGGATACATGAATTCACCGATGGATGGATACACGGATTCACCGATGGATTCACGGATGCACCGATCGATGGATTCACCAATGAATGGATTTATGGATTCACCCATCGATGGATTCACCAATGGATTCACGGATTCATCGATGGATTCACCAATGGATTCATGGATTCACCGATGGATGGATTCACGGATTCACTAATGGATGGCTTCACCGATGGATTCACGGATTCGCTGGTTGAGAAACGGATTCACCAATTAATGGACGGAAGGAATTAGAGTGAATGACGGACGGATGGAATGAGAGTGAATGAGGGATGGATGGACGGAAGAAGTGAATGAGTGACGGATTAAGTGAGTGAGGGACGGATGAAGTGAGTGACGGATGAGTGAGGGACGGATGAAGTGAGTGACGGATGAAGTGAGTGAGTGACAGATGGACTGATGAAGTGAGTGAGTGACAGATGGACTAATGAAGTGAGTGAGTGACAGATGGAGTAATGAAGTGAGTGAGTGACGGATGGACTAATGAAGTGAGTGAGTGACGGATGGAATGAGTGAGTGAAAGAGTGTCAGACAGATGGAATGAGTGAGTGAAAGAGTGTCGGACGGATGGAATGAGCGTGAATGAGGGATGGATGGACGGAAGAAGTGAATGAGTGACGGATTGACGGATTAAGTGAGTGAGGGACGGATGAAGTGAGTGGCGGATGAAGTGAGTGAGGGACGGATGAAGTGAGTGGCGGATGAAGTGAGTGAGTGACAGATGGACTAATGAAGTGAGTGAGTGACGGATGGAATGTGTGAGTGAAAGAGTGTCGGACAGATGGAATGAGTGAGTGAAAGAGTGTCGGACGGATGGAATGAGAGTGAATGAGTGACGGATGGAATAAGTGATGGACAGATGGGGTGAGTGATGGACGGGCAGATGGAATGAGTGAGTGAAGGATGGATGGAATGAGTGGTAAATGGACAGAATGAGTGGGAGAAAGTGAGTGAATGAGTGAGCGATGGACAGATGGAATGAGAGTGAATGAATGAGTGATAGATGGACGAATGGAATGAGTGAGTCAATGAGTGAGGGATGGAATGAGTGAGAGAATGAATGATTGATGGACGGATGGAAATGAGTGAGTCAGTGAGAGTGAATGAGTAAGGGATGGACGGATTAAATGAGTGATGGACACATGGAATGAGTGATGGAATGACTGATGGACGGATGAAGTGAGTGATGGATGGATGGAATGACCCAATACAAATCAACCCCCAATCAAGATAGAAAGCATCATGTCTGGACATGGCAGGTCACTGTAACACCCTTTCTATTACAGACACTTATTGAGATTGGTTTCAATAGGGTTGTGTAGTGGATAGTTTTTTGGCAATATTTTCTAATATATTTGCGTCATAAATTGATCAGTTTTGTGGCTTGTTTATTGGGCTTGTTGTTGTTTTTTTTTTCTCATCCAGTCTTAGGCCTGGTTTAATACCAAACACACTTACTAGAAACATAGTTAAATCATAATATAAGGGTTATATCCAGGAATTAGTAGGCAAATATGATTCGTTTTACATAGTAGCATAGGGCCATAAGTTACTATACTTTAGGTGTAGTATAGAATTGTGGGATAGGAAACCCTGTATTTGCACTGTTTCTTCTGCAACTAACAGAGCGCCTTTCGTGTCTTATCCCTGGCTCGGAGCAGCTCCCGAGCAACCTCTTCTATTCTAACTGTTGTGTAATAACTCCCTTGTGTATGCACCTAATTAGTTAGTAATTAGTAGCTAGTTACAACCACGGATGATACCGAAGGGGAGACATGGAAATTGTAGAAACGAGGCACCACCAAGCACATGAGCGCTTTTTCAGCTGAATGGAACTGCCAAGAAGGAAGAAAAGTGAAGCAGGTAAATCAGAGACAAAGCATTAGTAATAATAACGTTTTGATTTCATCTATTGGGGGGGTTTGCCTGTAACTGGGTGGAATCCCATTAAGTGTGGACAAAGCCTACAGCAGACAATAGGGAATGTAAAACAAGTAAACAAGATTAATGGTAGAGATTTGTTAGTGGTATGCAGCAGTGCTACCCAAGTTAAAAAAGCTGTCTCGTTAATGTGTCTTATGGGGCGGGATATTGTATGGAAATTACATTCAAATTCGTTCTTGTCTCAACTCAGAAAATTTCCTTTGCAGAAGCTTTAAAATCCGTTCATAGTGACACCCACCCTGTGTTTCCCGAGGGCTCTGCTGTCTGACTCAGCTAACCAGAGACCCCCCTCCCGCAGGAGGAACCCTAGCCTGCTGTTTACAAGCCGATAAGGCCTGTTCCCAGGTCTGTGACCACCCAGACACCTTCGTCTGGGTGTACGCAGACTGAGGATGTATCATTCTCTACTGTAACAAAGCTGATCGCTATTTTTTGCGAGATACTAATTAAAGTCCTTGAAATTGATGACCCCAAGGGATTAGTTCAAGTTGTTGTTGGCATAGCCCAGAACCACCTTGATTCTGAGGTGATTTAAATTCTTTTAAATGGCTAACTAATATTTTATCATCTGTGTCCTCAGAAGATCAATGTTGATAATGTATCCTTTATATAATGCAAAACCTTACCCCTATCTTATTTTACTCCTTTTACCAATGGCTTTTCACTTACTACATCAGAATATACGTGGGCTTAGTTCTCACGGGGAAGAATTTAAATTTTATTTGAACAATGTAAAGCCTACTCCCCACGTAATATGTCTCCAGGAAACATTTTTAAAGCCACATATAGATTTTGCCTACCCTGGGTATTTTATAGGCAGAGTAGATAGGGAAACAGGCGAGAAGGGTGGTCTGGCCATGTTTTTGAAAGACGGTCTATCATATTCCAAATTAAAGTTACCTCCCTTTAACAGTATAGAGGCAGGGTGTTTTAATATTGCTACCAGTAATGGTACACCTACAAGTGTTGTTAATATATATATAACCCTTCTAGTCATCTTGACAGAAAGGATTTCGATTCTCTTGTGTCTTGTAATACCTCTTATATATTATATGGAGATTTGAATGCTCATGGACAGTTATGTGGAAGTTCCGATATGAATTCTGATGGAAGGGTTATGAGAGCTTTTATTAATGATTATGAAATGTGCATATTAAATGATGGGACAGGTACACGTATAGACCCTCGTTCGGGTAATTTTTTCGCACTTGGACCTTACTCTTTGTTCTGCAGATATTGGTCTGTTTTTTAACTGGTCTGTAGACACAGTAAGTCCTTGCCTTAGCGACCACTTACCTATCCTAGTCACTTGTAATATTAATCACCACATGAACCCAGTAAGTCAACCTCCCAGATGGTGTGTTAAAAGGGCGAACTGGGATGTCTATAAAGCTGAATGTGTAAAGGCGTTTTCTGAGGATTTTTCTGTCTGGTCTAATTTGTCCTTTTCCCTAGGTTCTCGGCAAGATGAGTTGTTTGATTTTCCGACTTATCTCTGGACACATACCTTTAAATACCTATTTACATAGAATTAATTTGCACCCATCTGGTTTATGTGACGTATGTTTAGTTACTGATGATGTTGCCCACCTCCAGTTTACATGTACTGGACACTCTGTCCCTGGACGGCTGTTGCACCGAGACTTGTATTCCATAGGCTTACGGCATTTTACCCTCTTCTCTATTTTACAGCCGCCAACTAATCGCAACAAAACCTTTCAGACTGTGGCCAATTTTCTTAAAAGATGTCAACACTTTTAATCTACCTAGCCAGAAGTAACATGAATGCATCTTCAACATGTGTGGAAACATTAATGATTGCATGTAATTATAAAAATCTCTAGACTAGTCAACCCGTTTTTATGGTGGTGGTTGTGTTTTATGCGGAAAGGAACGTATCTGAGCTGATGTATGTTATCCTCTTTTTCTTGTGTCATCTATATGTATGTTCTTCAGCTGTACTCAATACAATCTCTGTCCATACATGTTGTAACATCCTGACATTCTAACGCCCTCTTTTCCTGACAATCTGCTCTAACACATATATAGGCCTTACACCTTCCTCTTCTGTTTGAATATATTGGTGGTAATATCCAGTTATGATCACATACATGGTGGTTTTTCTTCTTTTTTTTTTCTTTTTATTTTCTTTTTTTTTTTTTTTTACACTGCCAAGCCCAAAATTCAAGCTGCTAAATAAATCGTCTGTTCACCATGTATTCAGCTGTGCTGTATTGTAGTCATGTGGTGGCATACAGCACATAGATGTATACAATAAATTAAAATATCAACGTATAGTTCATTTCAAATCAATAACTGGTTGTTTTCCATGATATCTTCCAACAGAAATCTCAATATTGTACAGATATGGCGCACATCAGCCCCTTGAGCCTGAAAAGCGCCAATACAAATCAACCCCCAATCAAAATAGAAAGCATCATGTCTGGACATGGCAGGTCACTGCAACACCCTTTCTATTACAGACACTTATTGAGATTGGTTTCAATAGGGTTGTGTAGTGGATAGTTTTTTGGCAATATTTTCTAATATATTTGCGTCATAAATTGATCAGTTTTGTGGCTTGTTTATTGGGCTTGTTGTTGTTTTTTTTTTCTCATCCAGTCTTAGGCCTGGTTTAATACCAAACACACTTACTAGAAACATAGTTAAATCATAATATAAGGGTTATATCCAGGAATTAGTAGGCAAATATGATTCGTTTTACATAGTAGCATAGGGCCATAAGTTACTATACTTTAGGTGTAGTATAGAATTGTGGGATAGGAAACCCTGTATTTGCACTGTTTCTTCTGCAACTAACAGAGCGCCTTTCGTGTCTTATCCCTGGCTCGGAGCAGCTCCCGAGCAACCTCTTCTATTCTAACTGTTGTGTAATAACTCCCTTGTGTATGCACCTAATTAGTTAGTAATTAGTAGCTAGTTACAACCACGGATGATACCGAAGGGGAGACATGGAAATTGTAGAAACGAGGCACCACCAAGCACATGAGCGCTTTTTCAGCTGAATGGAACTGCCAAGAAGGAAGAAAAGTGAAGCAGGTAAATCAGAGACAAAGCATTAGTAATAATAACGTTTTGATTTCATCTATTGGGGGGGTTTGCCTGTAACTGGGTGGAATCCCATTAAGTGTGGACAAAGCCTACAGCAGACAATAGGGAATGTAAAACAAGTAAACAAGATTAATGGTAGAGATTTGTTAGTGGTATGCAGCAGTGCTACCCAAGTTAAAAAAGCTGTCTCGTTAATGTGTCTTATGGGGCGGGATATTGTATGGAAATTACATTCAAATTCGTTCTTGTCTCAACTCAGAAAATTTCCTTTGCAGAAGCTTTAAAATCCGTTCATAGTGACACCCACCCTGTGTTTCCCGAGGGCTCTGCTGTCTGACTCAGCTAACCAGAGACCTCCCTCCCGCAGGAGGAACCCTAGCCTGCTGTTTACAAGCCGATAAGGCCTGTTCCCAGGTCTGTGACCACCCAGACACCTTCGTCTGGGTGTACGCAGACTGAGGATGTATCATTCTCTACTGTAACAAAGCTGATCGCTATTTTTTGCGAGATACTAATTAAAGTCCTTGAAATTGATGACCCCAAGGGATTAGTTCAAGTTGTTGTTGGCATAGCCCAGAACCACCTTGATTCTGAGGTGATTTAAATTCTTTTAAATGGCTAACTAATATTTTATCATCTGTGTCCTCAGAAGATCAATGTTGATAATGTATCCTTTATATAATGCAAAACCTTACCCCTATCTTATTTTACTCCTTTTACCAATGGCTTTTCACTTACTACATCAGAATATACGTGGGCTTAGTTCTCACGGGGAAGAATTTAAATTTTATTTGAACAATGTAAAGCCTACTCCCCACGTAATATGTCTCCAGGAAACATTTTTAAAGCCACATATAGATTTTGCCTACCCTGGGTATTTTATAGGCAGAGTAGATAGGGAAACAGGCGAGAAGGGTGGTCTGGCCATGTTTTTGAAAGACGGTCTATCATATTCCAAATTAAAGTTACCTCCCTTTAACAGTATAGAGGCAGGGTGTTTTAATATTGCTACCAGTAATGGTACACCTACAAGTGTTGTTAATATATATATAACCCTTCTAGTCATCTTGACAGAAAGGATTTCGATTCTCTTGTGTCTTGTAATACCTCTTATATATTATATGGAGATTTGAATGCTCATGGACAGTTATGTGGAAGTTCCGATATGAATTCTGATGGAAGGGTTATGAGAGCTTTTATTAATGATTATGAAATGTGCATATTAAATGATGGGACAGGTACACGTATAGACCCTCGTTCGGGTAATTTTTTCGCACTTGGACCTTACTCTTTGTTCTGCAGATATTGGTCTGTTTTTTAACTGGTCTGTAGACACAGTAAGTCCTTGCCTTAGCGACCACTTACCTATCCTAGTCACTTGTAATATTAATCACCACATGAACCCAGTAAGTCAACCTCCCAGATGGTGTGTTAAAAGGGCGAACTGGGATGTCTATAAAGCTGAATGTGTAAAGGCGTTTTCTGAGGATTTTTCTGTCTGGTCTAATTTGTCCTTTTCCCTAGGTTCTCGGCAAGATGAGTTGTTTGATTTTCCGACTTATCTCTGGACACATACCTTTAAATACCTATTTACATAGAATTAATTTGCACCCATCTGGTTTATGTGACGTATGTTTAGTTACTGATGATGTTGCCCACCTCCAGTTTACATGTACTGGACACTCTGTCCCTGGACGGCTGTTGCACCGAGACTTGTATTCCATAGGCTTACGGCATTTTACCCTCTTCTCTATTTTACAGCCGCCAACTAATCGCAACAAAACCTTTCAGACTGTGGCCAATTTTCTTAAAAGATGTCAACACTTTTAATCTACCTAGCCAGAAGTAACATGAATGCATCTTCAACATGTGTGGAAACATTAATGATTGCATGTAATTATAAAAATCTCTAGACTAGTCAACCCGTTTTTATGGTGGTGGTTGTGTTTTATGCGGAAAGGAACGTATCTGAGCTGATGTATGTTATCCTCTTTTTCTTGTGTCATCTATATGTATGTTCTTCAGCTGTACTCAATACAATCTCTGTCCATACATGTTGTAACATCCTGACATTCTAACGCCCTCTTTTCCTGACAATCTGCTCTAACACATATATAGGCCTTACACCTTCCTCTTCTGTTTGAATATATTGGTGGTAATATCCAGTTATGATCACATACATGGTGGTTTTTCTTCTTTTTTTTTTCTTTTTATTTTCTTTTTTTTTTTTTTTTACACTGCCAAGCCCAAAATTCAAGCTGCTAAATAAATCGTCTGTTCACCATGTATTCAGCTGTGCTGTATTGTAGTCATGTGGTGGCATACAGCACATAGATGTATACAATAAATTAAAATATCAACGTATAGTTCATTTCAAATCAATAACTGGTTGTTTTCCATGATATCTTCCAACAGAAATCTCAATATTGTACAGATATGGCGCACATCAGCCCCTTGAGCCTGAAAAGCGCCAATACAAATCAACCCCCAATCAAAATAGAAAGCATCATGTCTGGACATGGCAGGTCACTGCAACACCCTTTCTATTACAGACACTTATTGAGATTGGTTTCAATAGGGTTGTGTAGTGGATAGTTTTTTGGCAATATTTTCTAATATATTTGCGTCATAAATTGATCAGTTTTGTGGCTTGTTTATTGGGCTTGTTGTTGTTTTTTTTTTCTCATCCAGTCTTAGGCCTGGTTTAATACCAAACACACTTACTAGAAACATAGTTAAATCATAATATAAGGGTTATATCCAGGAATTAGTAGGCAAATATGATTCGTTTGACATAGTAGCATAGGGCCATAAGTTACTATACTTTAGGTGTAGTATAGAATTGTGGGATAGGAAACCCTGTATTTGCACTGTTTCTTCTGCAACTAACAGAGCGCCTTTCGTGTCTTATCCCTGGCTCGGAGCAGCTCCCGAGCAACCTCTTCTATTCTAACTGTTGTGTAATAACTCCCTTGTGTATGCACCTAATTAGTTAGTAATTAGTAGCTAGTTACAACCACGGATGATACCGAAGGGGAGACATGGAAATTGTAGAAACAAGAGGCACCACCAAGCACATGAGCGCTTTTTCAGCTGAATGGAACTGCCAAGAAGGAAGAAAAGTGAAGCAGGTAAATCAGAGACAAAGCATTAGTAATAATAATGTTTTGATTTCATCTATTGGGGGGGTTTGCCTGTAACTGGGTGGAATCCCATTAAGTGTGGACAAAGCCTACAGCAGACAATAGGGAATGTAAAACAAGTAAACAAGATTAATGGTAGAGATTTGTTAGTGGTATGCAGCAGTGCTACCCAAGTTAGAAAAGCTGTCTCGTTAACGTGTCTTATGGGGCGGGATATCGTATGGAAATTACATTCAAATTCGTTCTTGTCATCCACTCAGAAAATTTCCTTTGCAGAAGCTTTAAAATCCATTCATAGTGACACCCACCCTGTGTTTCCCGAGGGCTCTAATGAGCGGGCCTTGCTGTCTGACTCAGCTAACCAGACCCCCCTCCCCCCCGCAGGATGAACCTTACCCTGTTTACAAACCGATAAGGCCTGTTCCCAGGCCTATGACCACCCAGGCACCTTCGTCTAGGTGTACGCAGACTGAGGACGAATCATTCTCTACTGTAACAAAGCTGATTGCTATTTTTTGCGAGATACTAATTAAAGTCTTTGAAATTGATGACCCCAAGGCATTAGTTCAAGTTGTTGTTGGCATAGCCCAGAACCACCTTGGTTCTGAGGTGATTTAAACTCTTTAAGGGGCTAACTAATATTTTATCATCTGTGTCGTCAGATGATCAACGTTGATAATGTATCCTTTATATAATGCAAAACCTTACCTTTTGTTTGTTGTTGTAGGCCAGAGTGAGCTGTTGAAGGAAGGTTTTTAGAGAATGAAAGTATCTTGACTGGTTCTCAAGTTAAGGGGTGGAGCTGTGACTTTCAGAGGAAATTGTAAGTGTGAAAAGGGGAGGTAATAAAGATGGGGGTACTCTTGGGAAATTTCTTATTGACTGTGTGTTTGGTTGGAGTTGTCTGTCATTTGTGAGAAGTGTTTGAAACATGTTAAGGTAATTTGTGAGGATTTTAAAATCAGACAAGATAAGGGGTCTTGTTAGGCTACACACCACAATTAATGGTTCTGGGTTTGGTGGCGTGAAGCTAGTTCCTTTCTATTTTTAGAGATATTTTCCTTTGCTCCTCTGGGCCACCTGTTTTCATTTTTTCCTGCTTGTTGTACGGTATCATTTTGCAGGACAGGCTTCAAAGTTTCATTCCAGGTATAAATTTGTGTGTTTTTGAGGAAATGTAGGTGGATGCATGCAAGGCAAATGTAGTGATTGATAAATCAGGGCTGACTGACCTGTCAGTGGGTGGCCTTGACCCCTGTCAGCTGTTTTTCAAATTTTCAAAAATATTTCAGAAGTCCTGTGCCGTGAGGAATTTGACCGGAGTTTTCTCAGGGGACAAGAACAACGAGGAGAGTAGGGTTTAGGGTTTGCATTTAGGGACAGTGGTGTGAGGCCAAATGTTAACATGTGAGTAAATGGGAAATTAATTGTGGTGTGTGGCCTGCTAGCCACAGGCTGTCAACATACGTTTAGGGCACTCAGTGCTGAGTTTTTGGGAGTATAGTGGAGATATTTGGTGAGTAAGGACGGTTTGGGATGCTCAACATGTGTATGCATAAATGTTGTGATTGTCTGAAGAAAAATATGAATTTTGACTATTTTCATGTTTGAGAGTGAGTAAAAGATACAGGTTGTATGAAATTAAATTTGTGGCATGAACATTGACTGGTAGTCAGTTGGTGGTGGTGGTATGTGTTCACCGGAGAAGCATGGGTATGCATTTCTACTAAATGTGTGGTGAAAAGGAAGCTTTTTTTGTCCAGAATATAAAGTAGGAAGTATGTCCAACTGTGTGCCATCTGAAAATGATCCATGTGGTTTTTTATGATGTGTGTGTGTTTATTGTGGGTTATCTTAGCAGCTGACTAAACGTTAGACTACTTCATGCATGAATGTAAATATTTAACATTGTTTCTCTTGTTTGCTGTGTTTTCTAGTTGTGGAATTAAGCTTGTCCGCGTCAAAGGCTGCAGTGTCACCCGGTCTTCTTGAAGTGTGATGTGCTGAGGTGGATGGGGTCTACCAGTCTGATGAGCTGTTGCTGAGGGGGAGTGGACTTCACAGCCTTTTTGCACAACCCATTGCCACCCTGTTCCTGGCTGACTTCCCGTTTGCCCGTGTCATCACATACTCTGCCAGCTTGTTGAAGACAAAGTGAGGTGTTTGCTGAAGTTCTCTCCCAACGTGGGATCATGGCCACTGTTTTTGAACAACATGAGTGTGCAGTGTGACAGGTAAAACTCACGCACTCTCTGTTGGCATGTACGTATGTCTGTCTTTGTGTATATCTGCCTGTCTGTCTGGATGCCTGTGTTTCTCTGTGTCCATCTGTCTTTCCAAAGGCAGTGTCACTGCTTCCCACTGGAGAGCTGTGGGTGTTAGTTACTGAAACACCCCATGTCCTCAGGAGTGATTGTGGCCACTGAATTGCATGTTTCCAACTGCATACTTTTGATTGAACTTTCACCAGCTGATAATGGACTTGTGACAATGTGATTTTTAACTGATGGCCATGGTACATTTATTCCCAGTTTGCAAATCAGTCTGTTCTTATTACTCTGTTTAGCCTGAGAGCCTGAATGTGATGTGGTGACATGAATTTTTCTTGGAAATTTTATAGCCTGTATAGAATCTTTTGAACTTTGTGCACCAACATTAACTGCTGTTCCCTTAATCCTGTGATTAGTGATGGGTTGAAGGGCACATTTCCTGATGCACTGACACTGTCCTGGTGAGTGGCTGTAACTGGGTGGCGCACTTATTGAGGTTAGGGTGGGTGGTTTATTAAGTGACATAACTGACCATTTCCCTTTGGCTGTAGATTGTCACATGGGAGGACTTGTGGGGTGTGTATACTTGACTGTGAACATGGCTTTTGTTGTTTTTTTAAATTGCGTGCTATATGTTGCCATTGCTGACCAGAGAGAAACAGGCAATGTACAGACTTGTTGATACCAATAGGTTTACATTTTTGCACGCAGACAATAATCGGCGTCTACTATGTGGACTTTTCCATGTTTTACGTCCATTTTTCAACCCATATTAGTCCTGAGTAGTGCCTTCCCTGTTGCACTATCTGTGTGACCATTCCAGGTTAAATTCTTATGAAAATCATAGCTGAAAGTTGAAATGTTGTTTAAGGTGTGTGTTTTTGGATAACATTGTATGAACAGTGACTTCTAAATGGTATTTACGCATTAGTTTTGTTTGTTGTTGTAGGCCAGAGTGAGTTGTTGAAGGAAGTTTTTAGAGAATGAAAGATATCTTGACTGGTTCTCAAGTTGTGAAGGTGTGGAGATGTAAATTTCAGAGGAAATTGTAAGTGTGAAAAGGGGAGTTACTAAAGATGGGGGTACTCTTGGGAAATTTCTCATTGACTCTGTGTCATTCACTCAGCTGTACTCAATACAATCTATGTCCATTTATGTTGTAACATCCTGACATTCTAACGCCCTCTTTTTCGGACAGTCTGCTCTAACACATATAAAGGCCTTACACCTTCCTCTTCTGTTTGAATATAATGGTGATAATATCCAGTTATGATCACATATATGGTGGGGTTTTTTTTGTTCTTTTTTTACTCTGCCAAGCCCAAAATTCAAGCTGCTAAATAGATCGTCTGTTCACCATGTATTTATGTGTGTGCTGTATTTTAGTCATGTGGTGGCATACAGCACACAGATGTATACAATAATCACAATATCAACATCTAATTCGCTTCAAATCAATAACTGTTTTCTATGTTATCTGCCAACAGAAATCTCGATTTTGTACAGAGATGTATGAAGTAATGGAAGGATGGAGGGGTTTGATTGATTTATTGATGGATTGATTGATTGAACGACTTATTTATGAACGGATGGATGGGTGATATGGATGGATTATTTGAATGAAGGATACATTAAAGGATGTATGGTGGGATATATGGAAGGAGGGCTGATTGTTTGATTCGTAGATTGATGGACTGATTGATTGATTTGTGGATGGTTGGAGGGATGGATGGATTGATTGACTGATTGATGGATGATTGATGGATGGTTGGATGAATTGACTGATTGATTGATTCATGTATGGTTGGAGGAACTGATTTATTGAAGGATGAATGGATGGATGGATCAATGTATAAATGGATGGAGGGGTGGATGGATGGATTGAGGGAGGGATGGAGGAATGGATTCATTCATTAATTCATGGATTGAATAATTGATGGTTGGATGAATGGATGGGATGAGGTGGAGGGGTGGGTAGATGGATGGATAGATTCACGCCTTCACCGATGGATAGATTCACGCCTTCACCGATGGATAGATTCACGCATTCACCGATGGATAGATTCAGGGATTTGTTCACGGATGGATGGATTCACCGATTTATTCACGGATTCACCGATGGATGGATACATGAATTCACCGATGGATGGATACACGGATTCACCGATGGATTCACGGATGCACCGATCGATGGATTCACCAATGAATGGATTTATGGATTCACCCATCGATGGATTCACCAATGGATTCACGGATTCATCGATGGATTCACCAATGGATTCATGGATTCACCGATGGATGGATTCACGGATTCACTAATGGATGGCTTCACCGATGGATTCACGGATTCGCTGGTTGAGAAACGGATTCACCAATTAATGGACGGAAGGAATTAGAGTGAATGACGGACGGATGGAATGAGAGTGAATGAGGGATGGATGGACGGAAGAAGTGAATGAGTGACGGATTAAGTGAGTGAGGGACGGATGAAGTGAGTGACGGATGAGTGAGGGACGGATGAAGTGAGTGACGGATGAAGTGAGTGAGTGACAGATGGACTGATGAAGTGAGTGAGTGACAGATGGACTAATGAAGTGAGTGAGTGACAGATGGAGTAATGAAGTGAGTGAGTGACGGATGGACTAATGAAGTGAGTGAGTGACGGATGGAACGAGTGAGTGAAAGAGTGTCAGACAGATGGAATGAGTGAGTGAAAGAGTGTCGGACGGATGGAATGAGCGTGAATGAGGGATGGATGGACGGAAGAAGTGAATGAGTGACGGATTGACGGATTAAGTGAGTGAGGGACGGATGAAGTGAGTGGCGGATGAAGTGAGTGAGGGACGGATGAAGTGAGTGGCGGATGAAGTGAGTGAGTGACAGATGGACTAATGAAGTGAGTGAGTGACGGATGGAATGTGTGAGTGAAAGAGTGTCGGACAGATGGAATGAGTGAGTGAAAGAGTGTCGGACGGATGGAATGAGAGTGAATGAGTGACGGATGGAATAAGTGATGGACAGATGGGGTGAGTGATGGACGGGCAGATGGAATGAGTGAGTGAAGGATGGATGGAATGAGTGGTAAATGGACAGAATGAGTGGGAGAAAGTGAGTGAATGAGTGAGCGATGGACAGATGGAATGAGAGTGAATGAATGAGTGATAGATGGACGAATGGAATGAGTGAGTCAATGAGTGAGGGATGGAATGAGTGAGAGAATGAATGATTGATGGACGGATGGAAATGAGTGAGTCAGTGAGAGTGAATGAGTAAGGGATGGACGGATTAAATGAGTGATGGACACATGGAATGAGTGATGGAATGACTGATGGACGGATGAAGTGAGTGATGGATGGATGGAATGACCCAATACAAATCAACCCCCAATCAAGATAGAAAGCATCATGTCTGGACATGGCAGGTCACTGTAACACCCTTTCTATTACAGACACTTATTGAGATTGGTTTCAATAGGGTTGTGTAGTGGATAGTTTTTTGGCAATATTTTCTAATATATTTGCGTCATAAATTGATCAGTTTTGTGGCTTGTTTATTGGGCTTGTTGTTGTTTTTTTTTTCTCATCCAGTCTTAGGCCTGGTTTAATACCAAACACACTTACTAGAAACATAGTTAAATCATAATATAAGGGTTATATCCAGGAATTAGTAGGCAAATATGATTCGTTTTACATAGTAGCATAGGGCCATAAGTTACTATACTTTAGGTGTAGTATAGAATTGTGGGATAGGAAACCCTGTATTTGCACTGTTTCTTCTGCAACTAACAGAGCGCCTTTCGTGTCTTATCCCTGGCTCGGAGCAGCTCCCGAGCAACCTCTTCTATTCTAACTGTTGTGTAATAACTCCCTTGTGTATGCACCTAATTAGTTAGTAATTAGTAGCTAGTTACAACCACGGATGATACCGAAGGGGAGACATGGAAATTGTAGAAACAAGAGGCACCACCAAGCACATGAGCGCTTTTTCAGCTGAATGGAACTGCCAAGAAGGAAGAAAAGTGAAGCAGGTAAATCAGAGACAAAGCATTAGTAATAATAACGTTTTGATTTCATCTATTGGGGGGGTTTGCCTGTAAGTGGGTGGAATCCCATTAAGTGTGGACAAAGCCTACAGCAGACAATAGGGAATGTAAAACAAGTAAACAAGATTAATGGTAGAGATTTGTTAGTGGTATGCAGCAGTGCTACCCAAGTTAAAAAAGCTGTCTCGTTAATGTGTCTTATGGGGCGGGATATTGTATGGAAATTACATTCAAATTCGTTCTTGTCTCAACTCAGAAAATTTCCTTTGCAGAAGCTTTAAAATCCGTTCATAGTGACACCCACCCTGTGTTTCCCGAGGGCTCTGCTGTCTGACTCAGCTAACCAGAGACCCCCCTCCCGCAGGAGGAACCCTAGCCTGCTGTTTACAAGCCGATAAGGCCTGTTCCCAGGTCTGTGACCACCCAGACACCTTCGTCTGGGTGTACGCAGACTGAGGATGTATCATTCTCTACTGTAACAAAGCTGATCGCTATTTTTTGCGAGATACTAATTAAAGTCCTTGAAATTGATGACCCCAAGGGATTAGTTCAAGTTGTTGTTGGCATAGCCCAGAACCACCTTGATTCTGAGGTGATTTAAATTCTTTTAAATGGCTAACTAATATTTTATCATCTGTGTCCTCAGAAGATCAATGTTGATAATGTATCCTTTATATAATGCAAAACCTTACCCCTATCTTATTTTACTCCTTTTACCAATGGCTTTTCACTTACTACATCAGAATATACGTGGGCTTAGTTCTCACGGGGAAGAATTTAAATTTTATTTGAACAATGTAAAGCCTACTCCCCACGTAATATGTCTCCAGGAAACATTTTTAAAGCCACATATAGATTTTGCCTACCCTGGGTATTTTATAGGCAGAGTAGATAGGGAAACAGGCGAGAAGGGTGGTCTGGCCATGTTTTTGAAAGACGGTCTATCATATTCCAAATTAAAGTTACCTCCCTTTAACAGTATAGAGGCAGGGTGTTTTAATATTGCTACCAGTAATGGTACACCTACAAGTGTTGTTAATATATATATAACCCTTCTAGTCATCTTGACAGAAAGGATTTCGATTCTCTTGTGTCTTGTAATACCTCTTATATATTATATGGAGATTTGAATGCTCATGGACAGTTATGTGGAAGTTCCGATATGAATTCTGATGGAAGGGTTATGAGAGCTTTTATTAATGATTATGAAATGTGCATATTAAATGATGGGACAGGTACACGTATAGACCCTCGTTCGGGTAATTTTTTCGCACTTGGACCTTACTCTTTGTTCTGCAGATATTGGTCTGTAATTTAACTGGTCTGTAGACACAGTAAGTCCTTGCCTTAGCGACCACTTACCTATCCTAGTCACTTGTAATATTAATCACCACATGAACCCAGTAAGTCAACCTCCCAGATGGTGTGTTAAAAGGGCGAACTGGGATGTCTATAAAGCTGAATGTGTAAAGGCGTTTTCTGAGGATTTTTCTGTCTGGTCTAATTTGTCCTTTTCCCTAGGTTCTCGGCAAGATGAGTTGTTTGATTTTCCGACTTATCTCTGGACACATACCTTTAAATACCTATTTACATAGAATTAATTTGCACCCATCTGGTTTATGTGACGTATGTTTAGTTACTGATGATGTTGCCCACCTCCAGTTTACATGTACTGGACACTCTGTCCCTGGACGGCTGTTGCACCGAGACTTGTATTCCATAGGCTTACGGCATTTTGCCCTCTTCTCTATTTTACAGCCGCCAACTAATCGCAACAAAACCTTTCAGACTGTGGCCAATTTTCTTAAAAGA